>CM034151.1:50167900-50502763 GCA_019776745.2 Taxus chinensis
CTCATATAAATCTCAACACAATAATCACATAAAGCTTAGCGCATGACTCATATTATAGAGAGAAGGACTTGAATAATGGAGCACATGACTCACACAATGCAACAAGGAACTTATTTAGTCAACATATGAGTTGCATAATTCATGGAGTACCTAATTTGTTACAACATCCAGTCAACACATGACTTGCACAATTAGTGTAACACCTAATTAGCATAAGCTCAGTTGGAAACTCTGATTATTTGGATGATAATTGTCTTTTTAAACAAACAAATTATCTCCTTCAACAAGAGTAAACTGGAAACCACTACAATGCGAAGAACTCAAGTACTTGAGTTTTTTAACTCTATTTATCTCCAATGTATAAGATGGGAATTGTTAACAATGACTCCGCTCACATTTGAAAGGATAAATCTAATCAATAAGATACATGCAATTTTTACTTCAACCTTGTGACTCCTAGTTATGTTGTTGTTCTCATATAGATCTATTATTTGTCTGTTTAGATAACTTTTGCATTATTGTTAAAATAAAAATTCCTCTTAAAGAGGAACTTGAATTTTCCTATTATAAAAGGCATATGTAATAGGATTAGAAAAAGCTTAGAATTTTTTATAAGGAAATGATTGTATTAAACTATTATTAATCAATAAAAGGGCATGATTGCCACTCCTCCCCAATGTGAAGGGAAATATTATATTTTTTTTTAATTTTCTGATTATCTCATAATTTATTACTTTCAGGAATTACAATATTTTTAACATTTAAGATTTTCATTTTGTTTAAATATGATTCAATTCTTATAATTCATAGATTTATGAGTCTCTATTTATTTCATCAAGCTTCGATCAGATAGAACATATTATTAGGTATAGTAGTTAGTTAAATATTTTAATTAATTTAGATGCATGTTCAATACAGTTTCAACCATGTTTTGTTGTAAATATCCTCAGACACCGCCCTGGTATTGACAATTATTGAATGAATAAAGTATGAGTAACAATGATGTTGTCACTTTTTGGCATTGTTAATAGATATTTCTAAAGGTGTTATCAAATATCAAGATACTAACTTGCATGATTTCTGATAACCTGGTAAATTTCCATTTATATTTTCTTTTTCCATACTCTTTATTTCAAATATAAAACACCTTGTAGTGATAAGTGTCTTTTAATTACTTTTCGATTATGTGGAACTCGGTAATCAACTAAGAACTTATAGTTGAGAAATTTTTATTAAGCATGATAGGATTTTATGTTTAGACCTATAGATCATAGAGGTAGATTTGTAAGAGTAAACTTGAATAATCCCCCTAAAAATTTACCATTGGAATCACTTGATTACAAATTAAGCCTATTTTTAATGTTGTACCTTAACCAAAATATCTCTAAATACAACCTACATGACACATCTTTACTAGATTGTTATATCCACCTCACATATTATTGTCTAAGCTCATTGAAAGTAATCTAATTTCTCTTCTATCCCCCTTTATCTAAATCCTAATCAACCCCGTGCAAAGAATTTTATGAAAACGCACACTATGATTATTGTAGATGTAATGGACATTCTGTTAATAGATGTTTTAAGCTTAGATATTTGATTCAGGACTTGATTGATACTAATGAGCTTTAATTACTTGAACCCACTATTTCTAAAGCTAAATATGACAATAGAAAACTTAATATTTTAAATTATCCATTACCCAAACATGACAAAGCAATTCTTGAGTCTTCTTCTAATCATACTTATCATATGGTTCCGCCTCCATAATTTTCTAATGATCCTCTTGGATTTCTCTTTGGTACTACTAATATTCCCTCATCTATTATTACTTTCCATGACGTGGATTCTAATGCTTATTTTTCATTACATAGAATACACATTGATACTTCTATCAGTATTCATGTTGTTAATAATGTTATGGTGCATCTTACCTTCAAATGTAATGCATGTTCATTATCTTTCCTTCAAGCTATTAGTTTTCCATTATCCCATGTGACACTTAGATCACCTACTTCTTGTGAGATTGTGGTTCTCTCAATCACTATTGGGACTCATACTATCTCTATGCCTTTCTTTGTTGAATATGAGGTTACACATTGTGACATGGTCATAGGAATTCCTTCACTGAAGGTTGTTAAACATGTCCCATCCATAGTTAATTTGTGTCTCAAGTTCATACATGAGCATCATGTTGTCACTATTCAAATCATCCCACCATGAAACCCTTCATCTTTGGCACCTATCACCACTATATATTTTAGTAGCTACTACCACCTTTTCACCTAATTTTTCACCTATTGATGATGGTCCGATGGATTTGACATATACTATTATGGAATCTAGAGCTCCTACCAATTTTAGTGCTAGTTCCACATATTCATCTAGATATCCTTCACCTGTGATTTATTCTTCGTACCACGATGTCTTTATTGGTCTCATATACCACCTCATAGGAATAGGTCCCCACATAAGATACATGCTACACATGTTTTAGATAGGACCGCTTCACAATCACATCCTCCACATGCATGACACCATCTACACCACACGTTGTGACACACACTTTCACATGATACTACATCCTTGGATCATGTTCACATATGTTCCTCTTTCACATTATTAGATAGTTTTCCCTTTCCCTTTATCCTCATTGGATAGATCACTATGACATTTACACTTGGGGGGAATCTAACTTCCCCCTTACTACTTGATGACACACTCTTTTTCTAGGTTCAAACATGACTGTTGAGGGTTCACTCACCTACATGAACCTCACTTTGCACACATACACACTAGGGTAAACGTTGATTATCTTCCCTTATTCATAGCATATCATATTATAATAATCCAAAAACATTCAAATATTTGAAAAAACATAAAAAAAATATCTTAGATCTTGGTTGGAATTATCTTTGCTTTCTATATATTCCATTTTGACATTTTTCCTATCATGTTAGCTTGATTTATAGTATGTTTTATACTTTTACATATACATATGTGAATTCACATGGTATTTTGAGGTGATTGTAGATTATATATAGGTTATCACATGATGTATGATGCTTGACATGATTCTCTACCAGTCCCACCAAGGCTCCTAGAGGCATCTACCTTCCATATCTTTCCACATTCAGGTACTCTCATTGCAAGATCTACTACGCTCATTTCTATTTCATTCATATATACACATTGTGACATACAATTCATTATTTTAACATGTTAATGGGTGCTTCATGTGTAACATATGTCTTATAGGCTTACTTCCAACCATGGTTATTTTCTTTTCTTGTGTCTTTTATTCTATGATTGTGACTTGTTTACCATTGTTTGTGATATATTCCCTTGATTTCTTGATTGTTTGTATGGCCTTAAAGGCCCTAATTGTCTTGTGAAATCTTGAGTGGTGTCCCATGTATTCGACTAGCTACTATGCTATCCTCTTGATGTGTTTGACTTGTTTATTTTACAAAATGTCATGAATATTTTTCATTAACATTGTTTTCTAGTTTTCTTTCCATTTTTTTGCATGTGTCATGGTTGTTATGGTACATGTTCGTTATTCCCCTATAAGAAACCTTCTTTATATGTGCACATTTGATTCAGATCCTCTCATTTGGGCCACACTCACATTAGTCTATATCACACACCCAAAACAATGGATAAAACCATTGGGTGATTATTTCACCCTCTCAACAATTCATAAATTTGAGACAAAATGGTACAAACTATAATTGGGAAAAACAAGGACTCAAAAAAATTGTTCAGAATCAAACATGGTCTATAAACATTAGAGGGACATCAGTTCCTGAATAAGACACTAACGGTGGGTACTAGTTACCCACCTGGGATTTTTTTTCATAATAGAAAAAATAGGTACTTTATAGTTGGAATAGGTTATTGGTGGCATTTTTGTATAGAATCCAGTAACACGCATTTAACTCTAGTTTACTATCCAGAATAAATGAACAAAATCAATAACATGTTTCACACTTTGGGTAAGGGAACTTACTTTTCTCAGTTCACATTTTTCCTACTGGTATCTAATAAGGAGTGCCACCTAGGGCATATGCAAGGACATCAATATTCCTGGAAAAAAAGTGTCATCTATAGCCAATTACTATTGGGTTGGTGACCATCTATAGTGGAAATTATCCATGGGGAAACGTCATGGATGGAGTGAAAATTTGACTTCCCTACCAACACTCTTCCTCTGGCGGTATGATGCCTAAATTCTCAGAGTATTCACATCATTTTGGGAATTGATCACTCCCAACCTAAAACCATCTCCAAGGAAGCAATACACAGGAAAATTCTATCCTTTCTCTCTTAGAATTCAGGTGTACTCTATCCTTCATTCACTTGTTTATTTTACACATTTATATTCTAATTTCTCTATGTTAAAGTTCAATTTCATATACTATGAGCATTGACTACACTTTTATTATTTTTTGGGTCTATCCTTATCCTAAAAAAGGTAACACAACTAGAACAAGGAGACATATCAAGCACAAGATGCTCAGGTAAATGCAATATTTATTTACAAACGTAGGTATCTTTTTCACTACATGCACAAGTAACCCATAGGCTTCTTATCCCCTTTGAATAGTACACAATACATATACTACAATTTCCATTTGGCACATTATCATTTATAATCTTCTTATACTCGTCACAAGGTACACTCTTCCTATCTACTTTATGTTATCTAATATTCATTCACCAACATAAAGTGGGGAAAATTTTCAACACAAAAAATGCACTTATTATTGTTACATTATGCCTCTAGTATATTATTATATGCATGAATCCTAAGAAAGAAAACTAGGCATTGACAACACTTATTTGTTTTACACTTGACATTGCTTTATCTTTCCATGCTTCCATCCTATGATTTACTAGAATTATCCCTTTGATTTTGGACATCATATAATGTCTTACTCAGCTAAATATTTCTTGATTTATCATTGGATCTTTGTGGACATTATTGTATAGTAAGGGACACTAGTGGTCGATGTTACTGTACCCCTATGGGTGCTTCTATCCCTTTACTTGGTTTTTATGTTTTAAAAATAACCCATCACTTGTTTATCTTTTCTAAGTTTGTATTGATCACTTCAGGTTAGATTCTAGTGTTATTAATGTCAAAATTTGAAAACAAAGGAATCATATATATACATAACCTACTAACTATTCTAAGGGGAAACTCTTAAAATCAATAATAATTGCATACCAAAAATTTATTTTATTTTATTTATACAAAAATCTAAAACAACATATAAATACTTTCATATCAAAAAATATATGATACAAAACAACAAAGTATTTTATTAAAACTTAATAAGGATTGTTAACACCAAATCATAGCACCCCTCAAATGGCTTGGATGTGAATGGGGCATTCGGTGTGATTTGGTAACATGGGTATCACCTCTCAAGATGTGGGACTTACAGCTTGAGGTAAACCTCCAGAGAAGGTCGGATCCTCTTCCTAAACTAAGCACTACACTACTCCTAATGCAAGAAAAATAGTTAACTAGACATATCCTAACATTTCCCGGGAGACATTGAGAGAGATTGCATGAAATAAAACCTACACTAGAAGTGGTGATGCACCAAGAAAAGGTATTTCTAGACAAATTTCCAGCCTTCCAATGAAGAAATATAAACACGGGAAGGATGGACATGCATCACAAATCCAACTACATACAATACTTCATTCTAATTCAAGCACAACAACTCCCAAAACTTACAAAGGAAACATGGGTTGCACCGTATACCTGGGAAAATGAAAGAAACAAAAATGGTTCAAGGATAGACAATTAGTCACAAAAAATCATTTTATTACTCCAAGCACATGCACAATGCATCATTACAACAGGAAGAGGTAGAAGTTTCCATTAAAATTTTCAGAAGGAAGGCTTGCAAGTCTCCAAATTCACAACAACTCAGCTTGAAACAAAAGGGAAAACTTGGAAATATTGTTTGAACCTTTAACTTTTGCATTCCCTTTTACATTTATAGAAAGTATGAGCTGAAGAGAGAAAGAAGGAGAATTCCCTAATATCTAGGATATTCTGCTTCTGTAGAAGAGCGAGAAACAAAGTTCTGTTTCTTGCTTCCCCATGATATCGGTCCAGATCCCATAAAGAAGAAAAAGCCTGATGTTGACTTCCTATCATCCATGTTTCCTGCATGATCTGAATCTGAATATCCTGTCAAGAAGAAATTGTTGTTCTTCTTGTACTCTAGACCAAGGTCAACTGTACCCTTTAGATATCTTAGTATTCTCTTTGCTGCTTTCCAGTGACATATTTTCGGTTCTTGCATGAAGCGTGATAAATAGCTAACTGCAAAGCTGATATCTGGTCTAGTATATGTTAGGTAAATGAGACTCCCGATCAACTACCGATAGAGAGTTGCATTCACCGGTGGTGATGGATCAGAATGAGATAACTGAAGTCTCGCTTCCATAGGTGTAGCAATAGGAGTGCAGTCCATCATCCTGAATTTCTCGAGCGTTGTCTTGGTGTATTTCAACTATGACACAAAGATATGATTCTCTTTTTGGCATACTTCCAACCCAAGACAATAGTGCATGAGCCCGAGATCTGTCATGTCGAACGATCGATTAAAATCCTTCTTTGTTGCATCGATCATCTTCACAGAACTACCTGTAATGACTAGATCGTCGACATAAACAACCACAATGACAATCTCCCCCCCTTGCTTTTTGAGGTAGAGATTGGGGTCATAAGGATTCCTTTCGAATCCATGACTTATGAGATGCTCATCAATTTTGATGTACCATGCCCGGGGTGCCTGTTTTAGGCCATATAGAGATTTTATGAGTCTGCATACCATCATCTCTTTTCCTGGTATTACATAACCCTCTGGTTGAGTCATATAGACTTCTTCTTGCAAATCTCCATTAAGAAAGGCACTTTTCACATCCATTTGGTGGACTTTCCAACCAAATTGTGCAGCTAGAGCAAAGATCATCCTGATTGTCTTGATCTTGGCTGTGGGAGCAAATGTCTCCTCATAATCAATGCCTTCTTGTTGTGCATACCCCTTTGCTACAAGCCTTTCTTTATACTTGTCAATAGTCCCATCTGATTTGTACTTAGTCTTGAATATCCATCTGCATCCAATGGGTTTCTTCCCTGGTGGAAGGTCGACAAGTTGCCATGTGTTGTTCTTCATCACAGACTGATACTCTGAATCCATGGCATCTTTCCAAGCTTTTGATTGTAGGGCTTCCTGAACTGTAGATGGCTCAACTGTTTCAACAACTCTACTCATTAGGGCATAATTGACCTCTTCACGAGCTTGACTGCGAGTTCTAGGTCCAGGATTGGATGATGTACTAGGTGCTTCATCCAAATTTGCATCTCTTATTAATTGAGTATACCATTTAGGTAACTTCTTAGCTGTTCCATTGGCTTTTGGTGGATCCAAGTTTTCACCATCATCCAATTCATCACTGTCATCTTCAGTGGGAACATCAAATTTTGTCTTCATAAGAGGTGTATTCTGCATGTTTTTTGAGTCGTTGAGTGGAGCATCTGCTTGTTTCTTCTCAAAGAACTCAACATCCCTACTTGTGTATACTTTCTTTGCTTTCAGATCCCATAATCTGTACCCAAGTGCTTCTTCACTGTATCCAATGAATATCAGTTTCTCAGCTTTCATATCCAACTTGTTCCTGTTCTTCTTGGGTATGTGCATGCTAGCTTTACACCCAAATACTCTTAGGTGTACAATAGATGGTTTCTGATTTGACCATGCTTCTTGAGGTGTCACTCCTTCAAGAGCTACTGTGGGCACTCTGTTCAAAAAATAGACTGCAGTTCTTACAGCTTCTGCCCAAAATGTCTTTGTTAAACCTGAGTCGTCAATCATACATCGCACCATTTCCATGATAGTACGATTCCTTCTCTCAACTATACCATTCTGCTGTGGTGTGTGAGTAGGAGGCATTTGTCGACGAATCCCATGAGCTTCCAGGTAAGTCTTGAACTCATTGCTTGTGAATTCCCCCCCTCGATCTGAGCGGAGAGTTTTGATCTTGCAACCAACTTCATTCTCAACAAGTGCTTTGAACTTCTGAAATGTCTCAAAGGCTTGACTCTTGTTTCTTAGAAAATATATCCACATCTTTCTTGAGTAGTCATCAACACAAAGCATGAAGTATTGACATCCAAAATGACTTGGTTGCATGGGCCCGCAAAGATCGGTGTGCACCAAATCAAGCTTTCCCTTAGCTCTATATGTGTTCTTCTGGAAGGGTACTCTGTGTTGCTTTCCAGCTAGGTAATTGTGACACTTGTCAGTGTTGTGCTTGAGTGTAGGCAATCCTTTCACCATGTTTCCCTTTTGAAGTGTTTGGAGATAGCCAAAACTGATGTGACCATATCTGCGATGCCATAGTTCTGCAGATTGTGTGTCTTTGGCAACTAGAGCTTGATCATCCTTGTGGACAAAATCAAGTTGGAACATGCATCCCACATTGGAGGCTCTTCCTACAATCTTGGAACCTCTTGACTTATCTCTTATCAAGCACACTTTTTCTCCATTATTACTGTCAAAATCCAACTTCAAGTTGTGATCAAGGAGTTGACTAACTGATAGCAAATTCTTGGTCAACCCAGGTACATATAATACATTTGTGATTTTACAGTCATGTTTTCCAAGAGGTAGTGAAATGTTTCCAATCCCCTTGACGTTGTATGATGAGTCATCACCTAATGACACATGGTTCTTGTTAGGTGAGTCACGCAATGTGTAGAACCAATCCTTACGTCCAGTCATGTGTCAAGTTGCACCCGAGTCAACATACCAGATATCTTGTGTGGACTTGGTTTCTTCATCAAATTGAGAAAAATACATGTGGTGTCCTTCATCTGAATCATCCTCATGTTCAGCAATGTACCCTTGTTGTTTGGGTTTTCTTTGCCAATTACCATTTTTCTGCCCTTGATTGTTGTTGTTGTTGGACTTCCCTTTATTTGAATTATTGTTACCCTGTTGGTTATTGAGTTTTGAATTGCTTGAAGAACCCTTTTTGTAGGAATTATACCAACAATCTTTGATGTCATGTCCCCCTCTATTGCAAATGGGACACTTCTTGGTGTTGTCTCGTTGACTTTGGTTTTGTTGGGACTTCTTGTGATTGGACTGAAATTTTCCCTTTCCTTTATGATTGGAAGATAGTGCTTGCTCATCTTCCTAATCTTTGTTGTTCATTGCCTCTTCTTGTTGAAGTAGATTGACCAACTTCTCAAAGGTGAATGTGTGTACACTCATATTGATAATTGTCACAAAGATTCTGTAGGAAGGAGAAAGTGTTTGCAACATAATGGGTACGAGGTCTTCATCACTTATCTCTTTTCCCAATGCCAATAGAGATGCCCTCAAAGTAGCAACTCGTCTCAAAAAACTTCAACCTTCTCATTGTGCTTGAACTTGAGAGTATGCAGTTGTGATAGTAGGTTGAGGATGGCATTCTTGTTCTTTGCCTCATAGACTGTGCTCAACTTATCCCATGCATCCTTGGCCGATGTGGCATCTCTAATGTGGGGTTGCACATCGTCTGTTACGCCAAACAAGATGATCAACTTGGCCTTTTGATTGGCCCTGTCAAATTGAGCTTGTTGTCTTCCATCATCAAGTGATCTTGTTGTTTGTCCATCTACAACTGTCCATAGGTCTTCAAACTCAAGTAACGTCTTGATCTTCGGTTTCCATGCAGCATAGTTGTCTCCTCTAAGTAGTTGTGAATCTGGTAAAAAGAACTTTGGTGCTTGTGCACCCATTTCTAAAATCTAAATTTCTGACAAAGGGTAAGGCTCTTATCACTCCAGGTTTAAGGTCTCCCTCTCAATATACCGTCAGGCCGATATACCAAACCTTTCTATATACGCTCCCTTTCGATATACCCGTCGGTACGTGGAAGAAGATCACCCTTTCAATATACCCGTCAGTACGGAAAGAGGTATTAACGCATGTGAAAGAAATTTAGTACGTGGTACTTAGACAGTACGAAGAGGGGGTTTGTGCAAGCACAAATGGATGGGAGGGCTCAAATGTGTGTGTATTGTGTCCTTATTACTCCCCGTCGATTTTATAGGGTCGATGCCCAGACGACGTTTAGGCAGCTGTGTTAGGCGTTAAGTACAGTAGTAGTCGCGACGGCATCACCCGTAAGCACTTCCCAGAGGCACCGTATATACCGAACGCTGCTATGAGATCAAAGATCTCGTGTGATAGAACCAAACATAAAATGAAAAATTTGCACCTTTTTTTTTTTTTTACTTTATGCACCAAGATTACTACAACATGCTCCAAAAGTACATCAAAATGAAGTTTTTGTGTCCCCCCTCTTTACAAAAAAGGGTCTAGAATCACAAAATACACAATTTAGGCCAAAAAAAAAAAAAATTTAACCCCAATAGGTGTTTTTCTGGTAAATTTAGCAGTGGCTCTAAATGTGTTTGGTGAGCTTCTAAATTTAGAAATCTCCCAAAATTTATTAATTTCTCCAAATTTTCTAAAAAAATAATTTAAGAAAAAATATGGAGAGAGTGGGAATTGAACCGCTGACCTGTTTGTTCCCAAGATCCAAACAAACAATCTGAATATTGTTTTCACCTTTTCTCACAAACTGTGATCTGGGTTTTTCAATTTACCAGCTAGATCTGATTTTTTTTTTTAGAAAACAATGATCCGACTTGTACAGACTTTTCGTCACATGTAGAGGTAGAATCTGAAGATGATGTAAACTGTAAAGTTGTGCGTCTCCTTCTTATCTTTCCAGCAAAAAAACGGCACATCAATCCGACATTGTATGAAAAAGTTACGTCCTTTTTTCTAAGAGCTATCTGCTGGAATTTTGTTGACGGGACTGCTTCAACCTTTGCTCCTGAATTCTTCACACCTCCACTTTCAGATCTGATTTTTTTTTTTTTGGATCTGATCTTTTTTTTTTTTTCTTTTGATCTGCAATTTTTTTTCAAGATCTCTCTCCTTTTTTTTTTTCTTTTTTTTTTTTTTTCACAAATCTTTTTTTTTTTTTTTAGATCTACAATTTTTTCCAAGATCTTTCTCCTTTTTTTTTAAAGATCTCCAAATCTGAAATATTCTGCCAATATGTTAGATCAATTGGCTATGCCAATGACTAATAAAAAAAAATTTACCTTCCAAATAAGTGGATAGGTCAAATTTTAGTTGATGGATGCTTGGGAGGAATGGAGGCTGTGGGATGCTTCAATGGCTCTCCTTTGATGCAGATCTTCTTCTCCAATGGATCCTCTCCAATAGTGCTCCTCTTCAACCTTGCTTGGATAGAACCTACTCTGATACCAAATGATAATAATGGTATAGCTTAGATACCAAATGATATAATAGAATAAAATTGCAATGACCAAAGAGGGACGGAAAGCCTCACAAATATTATTGATCATGAAATCAAATTACATTACAATGCAAGAGCTGTAATATTTATAGATATTAGACAGCCTCATATGGATAGACATGACACCCTAGCAGACACCAACTACGAGATGATAAGACCCATCTCACATGCACATGTAATTACTACTAATACCAATATTGAATGTTATCCAACATAACAATATTGAATGCAAGTCACTAGACTAGAGTGCACATGTTGCACATTATTAAATAAAAGACAATGCAATAAAATGCAATAAATATGCCTATGCTAAATTATGCTAACAGGCATAATAGTAGCAAGCATGATCTCCTTATAATTGCCCATGCTTGATTACATCATTCTTTTACCCCCAAAGAAAACTCCACTATGTCATGCCTTCATAAATTTAAATTTCCCCCATTTAATTAAAAATAATATTTTAATAAATTTCTGGAGAGCAATTTGATATGCCTTGGGGACCACAAAGTTTAATTTTACATGTGGGGGGTTCTAGTAGGTTGACTCAGTTAATGGCTTGCTAGGTAGCTCACGAAGCTGACTAGTAAGCTCCTTCTTTTGCATTGTTTGGTGTGCAATTGCTTTAGATGGCGTGTTTTGCGATCTTTCCCCACCACCTTGTGTTTTACCTGCCACCACTTTTTTATTAGACGCTTAGTATTTTGTTTGGTTTTTAATTTGAATATACTTTGGTGAGCCATTTGAAACATTCCCACCTCATTGGTTGGGCTCCTTTATTCTCTCCACTTTAAACCCCCTCATTTAGTCGTTAATGACTCGATCATCAAATCATTTGAATTTCCACCTTCGAGTGCACTATTTTGGATCAATCCTTGAGCCCCTTACACAATGCACGGCGACTAACTTAGTTACATCTACCGAACTTACTTCTTGACGTGTTTTCCAACTACCCCAATGACTCACTGCTTGACCCGATGTTGATCTGGAAATGACTTCCACAAACCTCGAAAAACTTAAACTTCTAAAACACAAACACCCCGAACTCTAAAGGCAAAAAATCGTGAAATTTTGAAACAATTAGCTCGTTAGATTTTGGAATTTTTTGCATTGAATGTTTCATCCCTCACCACATAGAACTTGCCCCATTTTTCCTTAACTCTCAAAGTTCAAAAATCCAAATCAAACTTCGGACTTCAAACATTACTCTATGATGAATGCTAACTCAGGTGCCCTTTTCTTTTCTTTTACCTTCCAAAATTTTAACCTGAATCTGTTGCACATTCCACTAAGCCCGAACTCCTATGCAAAACTTCTCCAAACTTCGAAGAACCTCCCGCTCAGAATCTAAAACCAAGATTCTCTTAAAAGAAAACTCTGATGAGCATTTTCAACTCAATAAATTTTTCATGCAAAGATCGATCCTTCATTTTCCCAACTATGTTATCCACTTCTAATACCTTTGTCGTCCATTCTCCCGACTTGCTACTAACTTGGGTCTACTCCATGCCTTCGACTCATCCTGCCAATTACCCCAAACAAATTTGCATATGGCTTGGCTCACTTTGGCCTTGTCCTCGTGAATATTTCAATGTCCTCACCTGCATGCCATGAGTTCCAATGATTTCATCACCTTCACATCTTTTGATCTTCCTCTCCATGATCCCTGACTCGAGCTCCTTCATGAATACCTTACCGCCTCATCTCATTAACTGTGTTGACACTATACCTTTGCCCTAACTCTAAGTAACTCACCTGCACCTGAGATGATTTTTTTTCCTAAGTGCATTTCACTCATTATTGGCTCAACTTGTCATTTCATTCCATGTGCTTCGTGGCTCGCTTCCTCTTACCACATTGTGTTCTTCACATAACCCTGAAATTCTTAATTTTTCGGGGCCACCCTCGAACTACCTCCTTATCTTCACCTTCGACCTTCTTGAGCTCAACTTCCTCTGAGCCATCCTCCGTTGGCTTGATTTCTATCCCTCTAGAACTCAATCTGACCCTATTTTGTGCTTGTTTATGACGGGCTATCTTCAACTCACCATGATGCATAATGATCTCTGACCATATGACATCTACCTTGTTATGCGCACCAAGATCTCCTCTACTTCTTTGGCTTGAGCATATCTCGACTCGCCCTTTATGGATTTGCCAACTCGGGTCGACCCTATTTCAACTTGGGCTCCTAAGTTTCCTTTTCTACATTCAAACAAGGCCCCCCTTGTTCATTTTTCCAATGACCATGTGCATGGCTCATCGAGCCATGTAAGATCTCAATCAACAGTGATCGGCCTCCCTAAAGTTTCATGTGCCTGTTTGTGAGTTGGGCTATGCTATTACATGTGAAACCCAACTCAGCTCACTAAGCTTCTCAGTAAGCTATTTTAGTTCATGGTTATTGTGCCCTCCAAACCTGATTTTACTCCCAAAACTGACTCACCTAGGATTTTCCCTTAAACCTGGAGATTTAAGAAACATAGTAAGACCTCCTAAAGGTGGTTTATTAATTTTGATCAATTTTTTACATAGTTGGATGTGGGCCCATCAGGTCCAATTTCTCACTTTGAGAAAACCCTAAACATCCAATACCCGAAAAAGGGGAAAATAAAACAAGATGATCCTAAACCTTCCTGTAACACCATAAATGCCCCCCAAACACAAAATTTTTCTATAGATATGAGGTTCTCCCGTGAAGCCTTTTTTCTACTTCTAAGGTCCAATTTGTCCTCCTTGTCCATTTTTTCTTAGTGGGAAAAAATGAATAACATTTTTTTGTCCTTTCAAAATTTCCCCTCTTTTGAAAGTAAAAAATTGACAATTTTGAGTTAACACCCTTTTATGGTGTTCTAGTGAAGTGAAAAGTTGAGGAGTTAGTGAAAATTCATGTTTTTTGGAGTCATTTTGGTGATTTTCGGGTCTGTCAGACATTTTTTGTTCCTGTGTGTCCCAAGTTCTTTCGGACTTTCTATTCCCCAATCGGCCACATTCCCTGAAAAATCTTTTAACTTTTCGGTTATGTCAGAAATTTTTGGCCCATTTTTCCCAAGTTCACCCGAGCTTTTCTATTCCCCAATCGCTCGCGATCGGCCGTATATCATGTACTTATGTCCCATCTATCCCAAAAGCTTTCGTGCTCTCTATCCCCACTTTTCCTGCATCGCACGCATCGGCCAAATCATGTCTTCACGTCCCTCACGTTTCTAAGTTTCTAAACTCTGTGCTCATTTGGCTTGCTTTTCCCACATTTCCTACATCAGCCGTGTTGGATATTCACGTCCCCCATGTCCCAAATGTACCAAAGACCATCCGGGCCAATTTTTGTCTGCTCTTCCCTATTCTTATCCTTTTTTAAGTCAGTGCAATATGAATTTAATGTGCATTCAATGACCATCTCTCTCCTAAACGGCTATTTAATGGGACTATCCTCTATGCATTTGACACACTGCTCACTTACCTATCATTTGCTCGAATCCCTGAAATTAAGGCCATCTTGCTCGTGCTCCTGTTCCCTTTGCATTTTTGATTGTGAATTTGATCCTGTGAAAGTTTTTTCTCTGATACATTACAAACATGAAGATTAAATTCCAAGGTCAGGAACATGTTTCACCCCTTGAGACCTTTGTTCCTAATATTGGAAATAGTGAGGTTCGACACTTGGATTTTGGGGATTTTTGGAACAAATTAACTAGCCCTAATCCTTCCCCCATGGCACAAATGATCAACGACAATGGTCTTGCGTATGCACTGCGGGTTTCCCTATCTCAATATAATGTGCTGACATCGTGCTCACCTGTGGGGGCTCATTTTAACTCTGGACACCAAAGAATTGTCTAATGTGTACATGGGTAGATGATTTCCAAACTGGATGTTTCTACTCATTTCTTACAAATCAGCTAGCAGATTCTGGATGTTGATCAGATTTCATAGTTGATCACTCAGGCTCAAGCATCCAGATGTCTATTTGCAGCAGGACATTGAATAAATTTCCCCAAGTGCGTGGGGACTAGCAAAATCATGGTTGAAAGGAATCTCCTAGAGTAGAGGCTGGCATCCTCAACTCCTCCTGATCATTATTTAGAGTTCACTTACAAGTTGCAGAGGTTTATAATCCTGATTTCTACTCTAAATTCCTACTAGGGACAAAGATCCTGAGAATGCAAAAAAGCTAAAAACTAATGCTAATAGGTGATGCACCAAAGGAATGGTGCCAGCATTTCATCAACATCATCTGTAAAGATTGACATAGTTCATAAAATGCAACAAAACTTCATTGCACAAACTGATAACTGTAATGACAGAATCAGAAATTAATCAAACAATGTGCAGCAGAGGATGAAGAAGTTCTATATCACAGGGCCTGTATCATGTATACCCTTTTAGCATGTCGGCATTCACTTGCATTACAACTTACCTGAGAGGGTCAAAAATAGGTTATGAGTTCATTTATGAAAAGGTCTTCCTTAATTCCACCCTTGAAACTAGTAACCACAATTTCAAGAGTGAGAAAGGGGACCTGCAATACACATGTAAATGTGTCCAGGCCTTTAGAAAATGATACTACAAATCTGAGCTTTTACAGATGCAAGGGACAAGCACAGGAGAGAGAAATGTGGGAAAACTTGGAAGGGATTCAACCATTTAGACCAAAACACATTCAAAATAGCATGGTTGGCTCCTTATGAGACCCATTCCCTGACATTTTTAACCATGCAGGGAGAGAATGCGAGCCATGTCTTCATGTAAAAACGGTGGTTGAAACGTCATTTTTGCCCATTGACCACGTGCCAGCAGGAATTTTTGAAATTTTATCTCTCCAAACTCCATAAAAAATGTAGGGAAAATTGACCCTGGAATCTTTGGTAGAGAATTTCACCTATCTTCCATTGACATAAAGATACGTGAAAAACCGAGCTCTTGGATGCTCAAAGTTATGGCCATTTGAAATTTTAGGGCAAAATAGCTCCCATAATCGGGTTGGCGGGCAATTTTTCAGGCATAGGACCTGTTTTGACCTTTGAAGAAGTTCATTTGAGCTAAATTTCCCAATTAATTATCCCCTACGCTCTAGCCATTCTGAGGTGCCACGTGGCACCGATTGTGCAGATGAATTTGAAGCAAGGTGGAGCCCATCCTGCTGGCAGGTTTTCTCTTTAGTTTTTCCTTTGAGCTCAATTTTCTAAAAAATCCCCGCCGGGTTCCAAGGTGAGTAATGAGGACTTGTGGCACGTGCTGATTAGGCATGGGCCTGTCCTTCCTGAATTTTCCACGGGCCGCTTTGATCATTTTTGACCTGGTACACGTCGCAGAAGGCTCACTTGGGTGCGGGCTTGGCCCCTCTCCTTGTAATTTTCCATGCGTTTGGCTTTTCCTTGATTTTTTGCCAGCACCTGACACGTGGCGAAATTCTATAGGCTTGCATCTTGGGGGCAAGGATTTTTCAACTTCTAGGAAGGAGTCACTTTGTTTTCCCCTTGGGAAAATTATCCCAAATTCTCCCCACCCCCCAGGGGTAAATTTGATAACATGCATCAGAATATTCAAGTGCGGGCCAAGCAGATAGATTGATTCAAGGCACAAATCATGCTTTTCTAGGGTCCCCTCAGATTTTTTCTAACTCTCATGTCCAAGAAGAAAGGAGCAAGTTCTAAAAAAAGGGTGAAGTAACAATTGCAAAAAATTTCCATGTGCAAGCTTGGGCCAGAAAAATCATGAAAGTCGGCTAAGTCCTAGTCCAGGAGGTCCTTGGGATAGTTGGGACATCGGGGGTGCGAATCAGCCGAAAAATCTCCAGGCGGTCCAGGCAGCACTGGGACAGTTGGGACATTGATTGGACGCGCACGGGACACTTGAAAGCCGATTCGGCCCAAAAAGGAGAAAAAATTAACTAATTGCTATGGAGAACAAGCTGGGACATCTGGGCTGAGCGAGAACATGAAGGCCATGTCTAGAACCACCTGGATCGGCCGAAACAGAGAACTTTCACACTGAGACAGTTGGGACATAGGGACGCATGGGACACGGAAAGCCGAAGGAGCCGAGAGCCAATGAAAGTGTGCCATGTGTCTTCACCTCAAAGAGGGATAAGGAAGCCCAAATCAGGTGGATCGAAGGAATTTGTCCCAGACAGCTCGGGACAATATAAGGACCAAAGGGATATCAAAATCATGGACGAAGAACCCTAAGCCGGCAGGCCCACAGACGAATTAAGGAAATGCCACGTGTCACAAGGGAAAACGTCCAAATTTCTAAGGGCAAGGTTTGAAGCGTTGGCCCAAGCCAATAAAAAGAGGACATGTGTCCTAAGGAGAAGGGGAGTGCGGAGCTCGGGGAGGACTTAGAGAATTTGGAAAAAGTTTTGGCCAAAAACTAAAAGGTGAAGGATGACCCCGTGCCCCTGTCCTCCTACCAGATCATGCCAGTGGTGCCCCAAGTGGCGGGGGGACGTGGGGAAAAAATGGGAAAATTTCCAAAATTAAAAAAAGTAAAAACTTTCAAGGAAAAACCCTGCGGGGTAAGGGAAGGAGAGAGAATTTCTCATCCAATCAGTGCCCGACACGTGTCGTCTAGGTGGCGGAGCACGGGAAAAATTTTGAAAAACCCATTTTTTTCCTGTTTTTTGCCCTAAATCTTCAGATCGCCATATCTTTCGATCCAGAGCTCGGATTTGCACATCTTATCAGCTCCCCATGTTTGGAAAGCTTATAAAATTCTCTACATTATTCTAGGGTCAATCTTGAATTTTGGTTCATCCTAGAGAGAGAAAGTTAAGAAACTACTCTGACGTGTGTCCATGGCCAGAAATGACATTTCAGCGACCAAATTTAATGCAGAATGGGTCGCATTCTCCTCCACTTTTTCGGTCAAAAATGATAGGGTATGGGTTTGTAAGGTCCCCCATGAAAAACCTCAGTTTTAATGCATTTACAGTCAAGGAGGAATGGGCTCCCACGTTTTGTACATTTTCTCTCTCCTAGGCTCGACCCATGCAATGTAAAAGCCAGATTTGGCTCATTTCTAAAAGGGGGAACACTTTTGGCATAGCAGACTTCTTCTTTCACCTCCAGTAGGTGATTGTTGCAAGAATCATACCTCTTCAAAGACTATAACAATTTTTTACCTCTCTGAGGTTGTAATGCAGTGGTTTTGACATTGGAAATGATAATGCAAGCTTTGTTGAGTTTCAGTCCTTGTTTGTATTATTTGCTTCACTTTAGTCCTTATTGTGTATGTTTTATGTTGCAATCTTTGGTTTGTCTTGCATGACAAGATATTCACTACTCCTTTTGGTTCTTTAGTTAGATCTCCTTACAATTTAGAGTAATTAGGATCTGAATCTATAGTTGTGCAAATATAGATCTAAATCAGAGGAGTTTGAGGAACCAGCCTCTAATCTAGAGATTCCTTCTAGTTTCACAAGTTCCACACTTGGAGAGAGGTTTCCATGTTGTGCAGTCACACTGGATGCCTGAAACATCAACCTAAAATCCTGATGTGCGTCCAGGGGTGCTGTGATTTTTCCCTAACAACACCCAGCACAGAGGTACTTGCACAAACCCCTCCTCCTTCCTCAAATAAAGAACCTAAATCATCTACTCCCTATTCTCTCTATTAAAGTGTACCAAAAGAAGATAAAAGAGGTTAAACAAGAGCCAATTGAGGAAGAACCCCCTTCTAAGGAATTTATACTACCTACCTTCAAGGCCAGAGAATGTTATTGTTCTCAGTGAAAGTGATTATAGTGAAGCACCAGACCCTACTAGAACTTCAGAGGCTACAATAGATAAAGAGAAGGAAGTGCCTAGCACTGAACCTCCAAGTGCCATTGGTTCCTCTTCTCAAGAAGCTCCCGATACCTCACTCATATCTCTAATGGAGGTAACAATGGTGAATAATTTTAAGTGCCATGGGCTCACTTTCTCTTAGATATCTGTGTTCCTTCTTCTTCTTCCTCTACTTTTGCATAGGTGTAACCCTTGGTTAACAGCAGGTAGAGAAAACCTTCTTCTTGATTGATAAGGAAAATTTTTGATGTTGTGGAAGCCTTTTTGGGCACTACTCCTCCTGCTCTAGCAAAGAGAGCTAAAACAACTTCAAGGATAGTTACAAATGCTTAGGGCCAACAATTTCTAGAGGTTACAAAACCTAATGTTGATAAGGCACATCAAGATCTACTATCCTTTAACCTAGAGCTTTCTAGGATTCCAATAAGATAATCTATTCCTGAGAGTGAGGTCACATAAACTCTAAGAAACAGTAACCTCGGTTATTAAGAGAGTTGAGAAGGGGTAAACAGACTATAGAATAGTTAGAAGAACAAAATCAAGTTCTTTCTAGCTTCATCAAGTTGTTATTGACTAAAGATAAGGTTTTGGATCCTGCTCCACTGGCTGCCCTTCCACCTCCTATGATTCTCAGTCAGGATGAGGTTCATTGCATCAAAGATATACATAGATATTCCACTTATGGAAGGGCTATGGAATCCATAGTTGATGACATGATCATTGAAGGCTTGAATTTCATTATGGAAGCCTTTATACTCAATAACAAGGTGGCCAACTTGCAGCAAAAACTCTGCTCCTCTATTGGAACTATGGACAAAGATCTAAAGCTTTGGAGTAGCTACATCATAGATCTTCGCCTAATGGAACAGGCTGATGAAAAGATATTGTTGTCCAATAATTTTTTTTATGATGCCAAGGACAACTTGTCAACGTTATGTGTTTTCAGTGTTGAATGGAAAATAAAAGTTCTAGAAGAAGCCTTAGGAGAATTGAGAAACAATTGGTAGAAGGGAGAATCTTTCAAGACTTGTGTTGTGATCTTCCTTCAAGGAAATTCATTGTCATCTTCATGATGAAACTTCAGGTGTTCCTTTCTCTCTTCAAGAGATTAAAACTTAGTTCAGGACATTTTTTAAAGAAGACCTGGTCAAGGAGGAAATGGATTACCAAAGAGAAGATAAAGGATATTTGCTCTCTTCAATATACTTTTTAAGAGGCTAATAAAGAATACCTTGAACATACTAATTTTGATAAGGACATGGATAAATGTCTAGGCACTTTGTCTCAAGTCACTGCCAACACATCAGTCCCACGGGGAAGGGAGATCGTTGAAGCATTGAAAAGATTCAGGTAACGGATTCTCAAGTTCAATGGTCCCTCCTCAATAATAAGCAGACATGTTCCCTTCTAGATTCTCCTCTCCTTCCTTTTTTTTCTGAAATCAGACAGACTCATTGTAAACTAATTAAGGACCTTGTGTCAAGCACTTACTTAATTAAAATTTTAGGTAAAAGAAGTGAGTTAGCAAGCGTAACCAATTTGTAAGTTATATAATGGGCTCTCTATGCCATTTTGAAGGGCTGGAACTCAATTTATTTTTGAAAGTGTAAAGGAGTAAAAGAGTTTATCAATACATGAAGGATCTCCCTCTCTCTGTTTCCACCTATGCTCTTGTTCTTTCATTGCTATCCGTTTAAATATTATTGAATCATTAAGTATGTTTTACTTCAAGAAGCTTTGTATTCTGTGTGGATGTCATCTCTGGAACTTTGTGTCTGTGAAATAACATCTTATGGTTTTAAATTCAAATGATTCCGTACTCTATATGATTCCATTTTAGCATGCGTAAAGAATTATTTTGTTATCCATATTTCTTGAGAGTGTTTTTTTACCTTCTCCCGTTCCTTAATTCTTCTATCATTTTGTATGATGATCTGTATTATAACACTTTCATGATATTAGAGTTTCTCATTATAACACTTTCATGATATTAGAGTTCCTCATTAAAACTACAACGTTGTACATTTGTAAATAAGTTTTTGCCTTTAATAAGGGAACCTCTCCCATTAAAGAGGAGGGACATTCCATCTATGAAACACTGCACAAGAGCAAAGATGAAACAAACACACACAAATAACATGCTTCAAATGAAACACATGCAGTGTGTGCAAGGCACTTATTCTACTAAAAAACTACTCCTACCCTACCCTAACTGGAGGCAGGCACAAGTGAGCTAAGTGATCCTTGCAACTAGTTATGAAAAATATCTTCATCTTCTCACAATGGACAACCATGTGGATGATTTGAATATGGACATGACTAAGACTAAGAGTGAAAAATTGAAATAAGCCCAATTCTCTACTTGGTTTACCAAGGCATCAAATAGAAAGATAATGTAAGCCTCTTTTAGTTGTTTTGCATTTGTTTTGTAAAGGCATTACAACTAATCCTCTGGACTATGAAATTCACCCTCACATTCCAAAGTGAATGTGACTAGTTGCATCTTCTCCTTTGGCTGTAAAAAATCCAAATACCTGATAGGACATGGTCTAATCCGTTGAAGTTTCCTATTGCTCTGAACTCCGATTTCAATAATGAAGTCCTCATGCAAACCTTTATGGAAAGTAGGGTTGATTGTCAGATTCTCTTGGCTTCATTTATCATCTACAGACAATTGATGTTCCACTTGGGTGATTGGTATGAAAGTGGTGTCCTCTTTGTTTCCTTTTCCTTCATTGGAAATAGGAAGTTTATGCACAATATGCAACTCCTTGGAATTACTTGTAACCTCTAATTGAACCATTAATGAATCATTGTAGTGTTTGAATTTTGTTGCTCACTTGAGAATTCAAATAATTCCTCCTTCCCTCCTTGAAGATAAAGATGTCCTACATTTTTTATCTCCTTATTCAAAATGAAACTTGCAAGGCCAAATTATTCCATTTTTTTTCTCTTAAGGACTATTAGAGGTAACAAGACCTTCTTGGATTTCTTCCACCATTACCGATTCATCAACTAAATTAGGTTCTGTAATTGAGAGAAATAAACTCTGAATGATATCATCTTCGTTCAAGGATCTTAAATCTAACTTAGTTTCTCTCGTGTGATCCTCTGCTTTGTTCGATGAGGGATATGGAAGATTCAATTCCTCCAATTATGATTCAAGAGGGAAGTTGTAAGTAATAGGTTTCTCTTGAGCATTTCCTTATATGGCATGAGGCACTTTATGTTGAAGGCTAGGTGATGGAATAACAAAAATGACCATTTCTATAGGCTCCTGTCCATAAAAATATTCCTCCAAATCTAACAAATAATATTCCTCTCCATTTCTTACATGTGTTAAGGGTTCAAATTCTTCCTCCATGGTGTTCTTCAGATTGGCAACTTGTTCACCATAGCCTTCTTCATCTTCAAACACAAAATTTTCAAGATCAAATTCATTTAAGAAATCATATTTTTGAAAGAATGAAGAAGGGGAAGGATTTGAAACCTCTTGTTTTGCCTATTATGTACTCAAAACCATTGAATCCACTTTGTTTCCCTCTAAGGAAAAAATCTCCTTATATCTGGTTTTGATACTTGATAATGCCCTTGGTGAACTCACAAAACCTTCTAGAAGAGCAGAAAACACTTGACATGTGAGGCAATTAGGATCACTACTTTCACTTGAAGCACCTTGCACCTTTGATTTTTTTTCTTCATTTACATGTACATGCTCCTTTTCTCATGAACTTGGAGAAAAATCTTTCCCTTTTATAATGGACTTTGAAATCTATGGTGAATCAAACTCCTCTGATGATATGGAACCAATATAGATACCACATTCTAAACAGGTAGAATGTTGGTCATCATTTACTTGTGCTTGTTCTTGTGTACATCCAGTTTTCACCACCTAATTTTGAGCTTCAACCTTGGGTGGAGGCCTAATTAGGAGAGGAATTCGCTTGATGTTCAGTCTTACATCCCATTCTTTCAAGTTCCTTGCAAGTTCTTCCTTGGTAATCCCTTCAATCTCCTCCTCCCTTCTGTTAATTTTCTGATCATGTTCTTCCCAAAATGGGTTTGGAACTATAAGAAGAGGGGTGAGTTGGGATTAAACTAATTTATTCATATTTGGAGGTGGTGGAAGAGGTAAAAATTCTTGTTTAATGGAGGGGGAGGATTCTTAGAAAGGAAAAGGGCAGAAATTTCAAGATGAGATGAAATAATAGGATATGGAGAAGTGAATTCCGCAATGGGGGAAGCATCTATAAATTTAGAATAATGGGGTTCAAGTTGAGATTGCTTAGATGGAGGCATGGGAAGACAGATGTGAGGTGGTAATGCAGGGATTTCCCATTGATAGGGTTTTTAGCATTAGGTTCATAAGTATCTCCCTTCTTGATTCATTCTCTAACTTGAGTCATCGTTTTGATTATGAATTGAATCTTTACTTAAGGATTAAACTCACCTAGTATAGGGATAGTCTAGGGGTATGGAATTCTAAAACCAATCTAGGTTACCTTTTTCATTTCCTTAATCCTTATTTACACCATGTTATACTCTAAATCTCAAACCCTTCTCTACAAGTATTCTTCTTCGGGTGTAGGATAGCCTCCAGAATCTGCAAACCATTACTCTTCAACAACCCCAACATTTGGTGGATGACCAAACTAATAAGCATCTTGCTCATGTGAACATGTATGCTCAAACTAATCTTCATCATAAAATTGATCTGGGGATGAATTGTAATAGCCTAAAGATGGATAGCATTGTTGTTACTACAAGTGGGGATTCAACATTGCGAATGAAATCTTGATTGCACAAGTTCATGAAATGGGATAAAATGAAAAGATGAGGAAGAAAAATGAATGGAAATGGATGGAAAAGAATGGTCTTCAACTGAGAGAGTGGGTTACTCAAACCAATGGAGCATCCAGTTGTGCTTGGGTATACCTCCTAAGGTTGTAATTTCACTAAGAGCACATAAAATTGATGAAATATAATAACACAACTACACACACCTATGAAAAATATGACTCTTGTGTCCCACCGGGCGTGCCAAAAATTGTTATCACCACATCACAACATCCCCCAAATGGCTTCCATGTGAATGGGGCATTCGGTGTGATTGGGTAATGTGGGTATCAAATCTCAATATGTGGGAATTTCGGCTTGAGATTAACCTCCAAAGATGGTTAGGTTCCTCTTCCTAAGCTAATCACTAAACTACTTCTAATGTAAGAAAAATAGTTAATTAGACCTATCCCAACATTTCGAGGGAGACAGGGAGAGAGAATGGGTGTAATAAAACCTACACTAGAAGTTATGATGCACCAAGAAAAAGGATTGCTAGACAAATTTCTAGCCTACTAAAGAAGAAAGATGAACACGGGAAGGATGTACATGTATCACATACCCAACTACATACAATACTTCATTCCAAATTAAGCACAGCTCCCAAAACTTGCAAAGGAAACATGGGTTGCACAGTATACCTACAAACATGAAGAAAGGAAAATGAAAGCAACAAAAATGGTTCAAGGATAGACTATTAGTCACAAAACATCATTTTATTACCCAAAGAACATGTAAAATGCATCATTATAATAGGAAGAGTTAGAATTTGCCATTATAATTTTCAGAAGGAAGGCTTACAAGCCTCCAAATTCACAACACCTCAGCTTGAAAGAAGAGGGAAAACTTGGAAAAAAATTCTGAAGCTTTAAATTTTGCATTCCCTTTTACATTTATAGAAATTCTAAGATGAGCTAAGAAAGAAGAAGAATTTTCTAAAATCTAGGCATAACAATAGCAAGCATGGTCTCCTTGTAGCTGCCCATGCCTAATTACATCATTCGTGTACCCTCAAAGAAAACTCCACTATGTCAAGCCTTCATAAATTTAAATTTATCCCTTTTAATTAAAAATAATATTTTAATAAATTTCTGGAGGGCACTTTGATATGCCTTGGGGGCCACAAAGTTTAATTTTGCGTGTGGGGGGTTCTAATGGGTTGACTCAGTTAATGGTTCACCAGCCAGCTCGTTGAACTGAATTGCGAGCTCCTCCTTTTCCATTGTTTGAAGAGAACTTTCTTTACATGGAAAGTTTTGTTATCTTTCCCCACCACCTTGTGCTCTACCAGCCACCACTTTTGCACTGGACTCTTAGTATTTTGTTTTGTGGCCAATTAAAATATACTTCAGTGATGTATTTCAAACATTCCCACCTCATTTTCTAGGTTCTTTTATTCTCTCCACTTTAAAATCCCTCATTGAGTTGTTAATGACTCATTCATCGAATCATGCACATGTCCACCATCAAGTGCACTAACCTAGCTCGACCCCTGAGCCCCTTATGTAATGCACAATGACTAACTCATTTGTATCAGTAGGCCTTACTTCTTAACACATATGCCAAATGCCCCAATGACTCAATGTTTGACCTGATGTTGACGTGGTGACAGCTTCTGAAAATCCCGATAAACTTAAACATCTAAAACATGAACACCCCGAACACCAAAGGAGACAAGCCCCAAAAGTCTGAAACAATTATCTTGTCAAATTTTGGACTTTTTTTGCATCGTACATTTGGTCCCTCACCGCATAGAACTCGCCCCATTTTTCCCGAAATCCAAAATTTTAAAAGTCCAAAATCAGACTTTGGACTTCAGACATTACTCCATTACGAACGCTAACTCAACCCCCATTCCCATTCTTCCACCATCTAAAATTTTGACCTGAACCCATTACATGTTCCGATGAGCCTAAAATTTGAAGAACTTTCCACTTAGAATCTGAAACCAAGATTATCTGAAAACAAACTTCGATGACCACTTTCAACTCAAAAACTTCATCATGAAGAGCTCGATCCTTCATCCACCTAACTTTGTTATCCTCTTCTAAGCCATTTTTTGTTCATTTTCATAACTCACTACTAACTCGGGGAGTGCTCCATACCTTGGAATCAGCTTGATAACTAACCCAAACACCTATGTGTATGGCTTAGCTCACTCAGGCCTTGTTCTCTTGAATATCTCAATTTTCTCACCTGCATGCCATAAGCTCCAGCGATCTATTTGTCTTCACATCTTCTAATCTGCCTCGTCGTGATCTCTGAATCGAGCTCCTTCACGACTACCTTACCTTCTCAACTCATTGACTATGTCGACATTATAGCTCAGCCCTGACTCTAAATAACTCACCCACATATGAGCTGATTTTTTTTATAAGTGCATTTCCCTCATTAGCGGCTCATCTCACCATTTCATTCCATGTGCATCTCAGCCTGCTTCATCTTACAACACTGTGTTCTTCATATAACCCTGAATGCTTAATTTATTGGAGACACCCTCAAACTGCCTCTGTATCCCCACCTTTCAGCATCTTGAGCTCATCTCCCTTTGATCCATCCTCCATCGGCTTGATCTCCATCCCTCTAGAATTCAAGCCAACCCAATTTTTTACACATCTGTGATGGGCTATCTTCAACTCACCATGACACATAACGATCTTCGACCCTATGACATCCACCTTGTCATGCACATCAAGATCTCCTCTACTTCCTCATCTTGGGCATATCTCGACTCATCCTCCATGGCTTTCCCATCTCAGGCTGACCCTATTTCAACTCAGGATCCTGAGTTGCCTTTTCTACGTTCAAACTAGGCCCCCCTTGTCCATTTCACCAACGTACCATGTGCATGGATCATCAAGCCATGTAGGAGATCGTTTAACATTTCTCAGCCTCCTTGAAGTGTCACATGCATGTTTACGAGTTGGGCTGAGCTATTTCATTTGAAACACAACTTGGATTGCCAAGATACTCAGTGAGCTATTTTAGTTCATGGCTATTGTGCCCTCCAAACTTAATTTTACTCCTAAAATCGACTCGTCTAGGATTTTCCCTAAAACCTGAAGAGTTGAGAAACATAGTAAGACCTCCTAAAGGTGGTTTATTAATTTTGATCAATTTTTTTGCTTGTGATAGTTGTATGTGGGCCCGCTAGGGCCAATTTCTCACTCTGAGCAAACACTAAAAATCCAAGACCTAGAAAAGGGGAAAATAAAACAAAATGATCCTGAATATTCTTATAACACCATAAATTCTTCCCAAACACACAATTTTCCTGTAGATACAAGGTTCTCCAGTGAAGCCCTTTTTCAGCTTCTAAGGTCCAATTTATCTTCTGTTAGGCCCCTAAGATATTGGCTAAGTATAAAAAGGTGCATAAGCACACATGGCCTAGTTGAAGAACGAATGCAAGGATAAAGTGTGCAGGCTAGGGTTTAGAGAAGGTTTTAAGGAAACCCATTGCATGCGCGTGGACAGAACAAAGGGTTCATGACTTAGCCATTTTAAGAATTTTTGTAGAACACGTGAAAAGCATGACCCAACTGCGTATGCATAGTGGATAAGGTGTCAGCATGGTGATAAGGTGGCCCAAGAAGGAGCATGCCTAGGGTAGAAGCTTCTAGAAGCTCATCATGGTAAAAGGTGGAAAGCTTAAGACTGGAGGAGCATGCCCACATGGAGGACCAATTTCAGACACTTAGCATCAGATCTGAGGCCACTGGAGGATGAGTTGGCAGTCCAGAAATCCTATATATACAAGCACCTACAGAAGGAAAAAACAACAACTAGATAGTGGGCAGAGCTCTGTAGAAATACTCCAAGAACTTTGTTAGTTTGTGAAATTATGCTTAGGGAAGGACTGATGTATCAAGGGTATGAGGTTATAAATTTATTTGTGAGCCTAGTCATATGAGTCTATATATAATGCATGATTGTAGTCTGCTTCTTTGTAACTGTAGACACTAAAATTAGGTCACACTCCCCTTTTGTCCCTTGACATATAAGCACCCTTTATTACATTTACCTAGCCATGACCCCCTTCACCCCACTAATATTAATTTAATTAAATTAATGCATTATCCTCACTATATTTATTATTTAAATATCTTATTTAAATAATATCTACACATACAGTTCACTTAGACACCTCACCAAGCCAACTCAACCTAAGACCTATTCTTAGCAAGTTCCCATAACTAACTAATACTTACCCAAACCCTAAAAATCAATGCTTACATTCCCTCTAACCACATTCCCGCATGCTCACAAGAAGCTCCCAGTCTAATCCACGGATAACAACATGAGATCCAAGAAAATCAGAGGATCTCCCTAGTTTAGTAAACCTAGGAAATTCTGCCTTGACCAGCGTCGGTTACCCCTAATCGTCGTCACTTAAGCCAGACCACCGTCGGTTACCCCTTTTAACCCCAAAACAACCTTATTCTCAAGGTTAGAGGTTGGAAGTTGGAACATTGGAAGAAAAAATAGGTTGATGAACATGAACACATCTCAGAGAGATAACACATCTTCAAAGAGCCAATTCCAGTGAAAACTCACATCCAAGGAAGGAGATTGAGCATCTTCTCCTGCACAGCCATCCCAGCCATGATCTGATCTATCCAAGCAAAGAGGAGTGTACATGCAGCCCATGTAAAAGATTTTCTTTAGTTGGTGATCACTTGCAACCTTCAAACTCATTATCAGCACCTCCATTCCTCACACACAAACATTCAGGAATGAAATCCAAGTAAGTACAAATATCATACTTTCCTGGTTATTTCATTCCTCATCATTTTATCATCCATTGTTATCTTTACTCCCTATTGACCTTCTCCAATATTTTCACCTCCGTATACCCATTAAAACCTCACAAAAATCCTACTCCAGTCACCCAATACCTGTCCCAACCAACCAAAGTCTTTGTGTAATCAAAAAGGAGACCCCAGCCTGTTTTGTGACATTTCCAGATCTCACAGTAACTGGCACCGGTTATACTTAACCACCGTTGGTCACCCCTGACTGACACTGGTGTCTGTGTTTTCCCACACATCTCTGAATAGAGACATACCCATCTCATTTTATCTCACCCTCATTTACCTGTGATCTACCCGAGACCCCTATGAAACCTGCAGAACTTAGAACCAATCATTTGACCTTTGGATTCTATTCTAGCTTAGCCTATTAGAATTAGATCTATTTCTTATTGTGTTTTTAAGTGAGATACCTAAATCATTTCAAAATAGCAATAGGATTTACCTTGTTTACCGCATTGAATTGTTTAAAACAGTGGACTAACATCCATCTAGGAAGTATCATACTTCCTGGATCTAGCTCACGCTAGGCAGTTCACTGCCCATATTGTTTAATCCTTTTCTGGTGGTATTTTTTTCATTATAGGTAGTTCCTTTTAGCCAAAAGGAAACACTCATGATTAATTGTGGATTCGAAATTCATACGCATGCAACAAACCCATCAACCAACATTTGAACAAGTATTCCTCCTATGCCCATTACCCTATCTATTTTGTCAACACTTCTAAGAAACAATCTAAGAAAAAGGTGAATACCGAAAATTTTTGTCTTGATCCCTCGATAGGGATCCCTCGCGTTCGAAACAAATTTAAAATTCCTTCTCGGGAAATCTAGCTTTCGAACTTAGTCTTTTTGAGCCTTTTTGGCTGGGCGCATGGATTTGCACTGTAACACCACATTTTGGTGCGCCCCTTTAAAAAGCCTTTGGCGCATGGTTTCCCATGTCAACACGTCTTTCGGTGTGCCAAAGCATGTAAGCCCTTATTTGCGTGCGTCGAGGCGCATGCGCCTCGATGTTGACATATCATTTGTCGCGCCTCTTTTCCATGCGCCAAAAGGCGCATGTATTTTCCTTGTTACACCACGTTTTGGTGCGCCCAAGGGTGCACATAAATTCATGTCGACAACTCGTCTGATGCGCCAAAGTCGCACCCATTCTCCTGTTGTCAGTTACTTCCATGCGCCAAAGGGCGCATGCTTTCCTCTGTCGACAGTCGTTTTCGCGCGCCTTTTCAAATAGTGGGTGGCGCATTTATGACAAAGTTTTGTTATATATAACAGTGCCCGCCCTGTCATTTTCATTCCATTTTGACAAGCACGTGATCGCTCTGGATTTGTCAGCTCTGCCCTGTCGCCGTCATTGCTCTGTGGACCCACTCGCCACAAATTTTCGATATATATTCGAGATCATCAGATAAGCCTTGAAGAACACATGTCTACCTCAAGCAAGAGACCCGCCAAACCAAGAGGAAAAGCTAAGCTAACAGAGGAAGAAATGAAGTATAAGTACCAAAGGGTTAGAATGCCCGAATCTCAGGCGAAATGCAATATGGATGTCAGAGATTCTGAACTGGGCCACATTGACATGGACGAATTCTGGGTGAGAACTCAGAAAGTAACAAGAAGCCCCTGGATGGATAAATTGATGGGTAGTGCTCTACATTTTGCCGGTGGGATTCCAGTCAGCGCTATTAATAATGAGTTCATAATGGTGGTTGCCCAATCTTACAACAAGGACACCAGGTGTGTCGAAAATAGTAAGGGAGAAGTGGTCATTGACCTCACCACTCGCCATTTTGAAAAGATTCTTGGCATCCCTCATCACCGAAGCTTCGTGGCCGTTACCCAAGAAGAATGTGTCAAGACCTGGGAGGACAATGAGGACCTATGCATGCAATTAATGAATGAAGTCTACCTCAAAAATAAGAAGGTAGTGACCCGGTGTGGCGCCAGACTATCCACCGAAGCGACTTCTCCGAAGAACTCAGTGACACCATCACTTTCCTGAGCAGAGTCTTCGGGCTTTCAGACGCCCACTACTTCCATAAATGGATGCTGCGGTACCTGGAGACGATGAACAAAAATTTGCCCGATCAGCGCTTCTGCTGGGGGAAATAATAAGCAGCGCCATTTCTGAGCAGCTACAACAGTTTTTGCCACAACAGGAGTGTTTCATATGAACTCCTACGTAGTGTATGCTGCAGCGTCTGAAAGGGACTATCCAGGGCTGCACGAAGTGGAACTTGGCCTCAGGCCAAGATATATGAATACTACCCAGAGCTAAAGCTGGAGAATAGCATCCAACACTTTTCAAAAATCAATGATGCTTCTTCTACCATATTATATGCATGCTGCGACCAAAGTTGACTCATGGCCGCACATTAAGAATACTGTTTCTGCTGCTGTGGAAAAGTGGGGGGCCTTGTTCACCCAATTTCCCACATTCACCTATCTGAGGGCGGTTAACTTCTTGGGCGAGCCCACTAGGTTGCCAAGGTATGCTGGACCAAAGCTGGTTCTATTGGAATTGTCAAGGCAGCTGGTCACATATCATGAGAAGTGCCAGAAGAGAAAGAAGGGTGGAACTCCTTTCCCCCTCACAGTAGGCCGATACACTTGTTCCAGCTATCACAAGGCAAAGGAGATGTTTGCCGAGCTAGAATTGCTCAATCTAAAGCATGATTTCCTAGCAAGGCCTACATTCGACCCAAGAGGCTGCTTGCCAAGGGCTAAGCTTGATCCTATCCATGTCCCTCAAATTGAGGACATTTACATTGACGTCATCCATGAGGTGGCACTCAGGAGACAGGATCACTCCCGCTTAGCATTGGCAGAAATTATTCAGTATGGAGTGGCCATCGTCCCCAAAGGCTTCCAAACTTCGGAAGATGAAGTAGACAAGGTGTGTATAATAACACAGATGGGGACAATTGGCCCTTCCCGGCCATTGATAGAAGCAAGGCTCCTCAGACAATTGAGGAGAGGGTCAAAGAAACCATGCGGAGAGAACGGAGCTCTGGTGCCGTATGAATGGATTGATCTACCTCGGCGTAGATTTATAACTTCTCCTTTGGGTAATGCGCCTCCAAGATCAAAGAGAGCAGCTAAAAGGCAAGGGTGCAGTAGGTGAATCAAGCACCAGTCAGGAGGAAGCCCTGAAAGTCCTCTTCCCTCGGAGCCTGAACAAGTCATAACTTTGGAAAGAGGAGTTCATGGAGGACGTTCCCGAAGGCCCATCCACTCAGGATGTCGGCGTTGCTACGACTACGGAGGTTCCTTCTGTCCCTTCTTCTTCTCTTCCTCTCCTTCCCAGGTGTCAGCAACCACTCCTTTGGTTGTGTCCTCTCCCCCTTCTTCTACCTTTCCCCTGCTTCTTCATCCATCTTCTCCTCTCTTGCTGATTTGTCTCCTTCCATTTTCTCTCTCTTTCCCGGGCTCCCTTCCCTTCCTATGTCTTCTGCAGCCCCGGTTTCCCTTCCTCCCGTGGACACCTCCGCGGCTATTCTTTCAATGCCACCGCCCGCGTGTCTCCACGTTCTTCCCCTCTTCTACTAGTTGCTGCCTCCCCCTCTGTCTCTGGTCCTTCTTCAATAGGACCAGCTTGGATCTCTCAGCAGCTGAGCCAGCCAAAGAGGAAAGTCCCCATCGCTCCGATGGACTTTTCGGTTATTATTCCGGCTAAAGGAGCAAAGAAGCACAAGCCGGTTACACGCTTCTCAAAGAGCGCTGCAGGTGAGAGAGTCCTGGAAATAGCTTACCCCGATCCCACCAAAGAGAAAGAAGATCTGTCTCCAGCAGATTTCACAGTGACCCAAGTCACAATGGGGACGTCCTCTGAAAGTCTCCAGGGGGAAGCTCGTTCCGCGATTGATGCACTTTGTGAAAAAGCTTCAAGAAGCCAAAGAAGAGAAAAGGCTGCTGAAAGAACAGAATAAATACCTGCTTCAGGCCTTACAGAAGATGGGAAGTGCACCTCCCACAACTGCCGCCGAGAGACTCCTGAGCTGCTCAGTCAGGACAAGATCAATGAATATTCAAAAGATCGGTGAGCAGGGCATGGCTGTTTCTACTTGGAGAAGTCAGATTCTCAAAGATAGCGAAAAGGTAATCGCCGAATATATCAGCTTATTCCTGAACATTGAAAAGGCGAATAAGGAGCTCCAAGCATTAGCAGTCCCAATATCAGAAGAGTTAGAAAACGCTAGACTCCAACACGAGGCCTTCCAACAGTGTTCGACTGTTCAGTCGAAGATTTGGTCAAGTTCGGAGTATTCGGTCACCCAAGGACCCTCAACAAGACTATGTCCACTCTGGACTATCGGATAGATCAGCTCGAGTTTGTGTTAGAAAAAATAGATAAGGTGAAGGAAGAGGCCCTGGATGCGATGTATCAAATGGAGAAAATTGTTTTATCCATGAATCCAGGGTTGCTCACTCCTTCCCTCACCTTAAGAACCGCTGATGATACTATCCGGATTTTCAAGGAGTTAGCTTCTCAAGGAACAGGGCCAGAAGTCACGTTTGATACCGAATCCATCAATAACCTGCTGGCTTGCAGGGACTTCATCGGTTTCCTGATTGAGGCGGAGAAAGATTATTCCAAACTTCCCGAAAAGCTTGTAGAAGAGCGGGAAACTTGCGAAGTAATCAGTGATCGGCACAAGGATCCATCACAGGATCAGTTCGGGCCAATGATCAGCAAGTTCTTGGAATACCGCGCTCAGTTCCACATCTCATCTCCTGAGCAGCATCAGAAGCAGGCGACCCCTTTTCGGCCGCAGGATGATGATGATGACTAGCTTCTTCTTCTTCCTCTTCTTCTTCTTCCTCTCGCTATTCTCCGACTTTCTTTTCGCAATATCTCAAGTATGTTGGTGCCAACGATGACATCATCCATGTTGCATCATGGGATGATGTCATCCACTCAAAAATGTAAAAGTCAACATGACTTTAGATATTTTGTAAATATCTTGTAGATAAGTGGTTGGCTCCATTTTTCCTTCTCTCTCTCATCTTCTATAAATACAAGAATACTTGTTGTATTCTGTGTGAACATTTTTCAGATAGAAATAGAAGTGAGGAGAGAAAGACTTTGAGCTTTCTTGTAACAGAGAAGAACAGTAATATAATTATTCAGACTTTGTGCTCAATAGCTGTGTTATACATTAGATCTTTCTTACGTTAGGTCTGTATGTGTTTGATCTGTTAGATTCACATCTACTTTTCCGTCATTTGTTTATCAGTATTGTTTTGTTTATTTATGCAAGTAGGTTTGGCTCTGTTTACTACCAAGCCCAAAGCATAGATCTTCTGACCCTTCCGCTTTGGAACTCATTTCTTTTCTTCCTTCGGATCTGTTCTTTCTCTTCTCCTTTTATTCCTTTCTCTTCGCAGCCTAGAACGCTCTACTGGGATGAGATCCCAACCCCCGAAGGCAGAATCTGTGAGACTTGCATAGGTTCCTGCTAGTAGAAGTAGCAATAAACCAGTTTCGCTTTGCTGTCTCAAAGAGGGGCTAAGCCCTGCAACACCGTTGGCCCGTTTATCCATAGATCTGTCCGCGCGACAGATTTTCGGACCAACACATCTTTATCATAACTCTTTTGCATTTATGTTTATGATTAAGTATGAGTGCTTGTACAACTTTTTTCTATTTTTGTATAAGTTATCCAATATGTTAAGCATTTTTTGTTTGGAATGACTATAAGGATCTAGAAGCCATTCTAAGCTCTATGATGCTTGTATGTTTTACTCCTTTCAAAACCCTTGAATATGGATCATAGATGATGTTTCCCACTAAACTCACATAAAAGAGAGACTCGGCTCACACGCATGCCTCAGGTGAGCACCCAACACCACTAGGTGATAGGCCGGCACGCATGGGGTACCTTTATTTTGTGATAAGGGTAAAAATGACTACATCTTGGTTCCATTTCTGGGACCTCTTTTTGAAGTTGTAGTGGTAAATGGCATCCATAATGATCTAGGTAATGATTAATGATCGAATGTTTAACTCTAGAAAGTGTTGAATCATGGTTCAAGAGCACGGAGGATGAATTTTCTCAAAGATTCAGCACTAGACCTGAGTTTGATGCACGTAAATGGGTAGAAGAGAACCTCTAGCATGATTTATATGAAACATTTTTCTGTTGTTTCCCAGTAGGGCTGTATGAATGGCTCTCAGCATATGTGTCTAGATCAAGTTGGTATTCTAAATCATGCGTGTGGACCCAAGTAGATTATTAAAGGCTCCTAGATGCAGATCTGATGTGGACTCGTGTTATGGATCATCGGTGGGAAGGTGTGTTGACTAGCTACACTCTGGAGTACGCTATTTTCACATATTCTTGCCCAAAAGTTGCTAAGTTTGAATTTATGTGGGAGCCCAGAGGATCATTTCTACGTGATATCCCTTTGTCAATGAGGATCCTGGTTGTTACTTTTGGTTTAGAGGCATTTCTAATGGCCGGTTAAACCATTCTGAGCAATGGGTGAGGGAGCTAGGGAGGAGGAAGTTGGCATATATTACGACGGAGAAGGAAATGGAGGAGAGACAGATCAAGTATAGTGAAGTGCATGAAAGGGAGATTACTAGATGACATGATGCTGCAAGTTTCATGGATCTATGGAGAAAGTTGTTACGGGAAGGAGTTGAGGTTCACGTAGAGGACGTGGAACCTAAGCAATCTGTACTGCCCCATCTTAGCAAGCACGTAAGAGAGACCGCTTTAGCTTCTAATGAGATTTCATCACATGGAGAAAGAAGATTCATTGGCTCGTATCTGAACCCACCTAGTGACCAAACCCTGACGCTTGGTTTTCCAAAGTAAGGAAGAAGTATCATTGACCTAGTTGGAATCAGTGAAAGTGACAGATCTGCGCCTAGGATGTATAATTTTTTAGTTCCCACTTCTATGGCTACACATATCCCCGTATTTAGAGGAGTCTTTAGACAAGGAGCAAGTATACAAGCCTTCGGTCTCATGTATAGGAGTGGTGTGGGGTGTAATAGTAGTAGTGGGGCATTATCACAGACCATCGGCACACAGTTCATTAGAACCTTGGGGGCACTTGGCACAACTCCTACAGGACTTGGTGGACCTAGTGGTTCTGGTGGATCTAGTGGCTTAGGAGGCACAGGACCGGGTGGACCTGGTGGATCCAGTGGTGGAGGGAACACCGGAGAAAACCAAGGCTCTGGGTCAGGAGGACAAGGGCCCCAGCCACCCCCTCAGGTCTTCTTTGAGATGTTGTTACACTTTCCAAATTAAAGAGGTATTGAGGATGTCGCGGAGCATGTTCACAAATTTGAGTTGTTATGGCGCACAAAGGGGATCATAACCTCAGAGTGGAAGGCTAGCCAATTTGTAACAATGTTGGAGGGGTGCGCACGTATTTGGTATAGGAAATATGACCCCCATCAAATGGTGGTGGATTACACTACTTTAAAGAACACCTTCTTAGCAGAATTCCACATCCCTGAGTTTGAACAGAAGAGCATCAGCGCCTAGAAGGAAATTCAACAGGGAATGGTAGAGAGTGTGCGGGAGTATGATGTGTCCTTTAAAACTATCTTGTCTAAGTTATCATATGATATTCACCATTCACAACATGCTCAGTGGTTTGTTAGAGGATTGATCATCCCTTTTAGAAGGTCCTTATCTCATAAATGTTTATAGACCCACGTGAAGCATTAGAAGCTACTCTATGCACCGAGGTTTTTGGTAGTGTTGATACTAGAGTTAGCCCATTCCTGGAGGCTCATATTGAAACTATGGCTAAGCAGATGGAGAAATTGTCTGTGAACTCATCCCATGAGACTCGCATTGATTTATGGTACATAGATTGTGAAGTAGAGGGGCATGTCAAGGGTAGTTGTCCCCAGAGGTCAGCACGCACCATGACAGTAGACTATGAAATTTGTCATGGGGACCATGATGCAAGTAGGTGCCCCTTGTTACAGTGTGCAATCTGGAAGAATGTGTCTTGCTACTGTAAAATTTACACTTCTACAACCCAGAATATTAAGGACTGTAGGCTCGTTGATCAGATCCATGAGGTCATTTATCATGGGGTACGCCAAACTAGCATTTCTAGAAGTTCTAAGGGTGATGATCACCGTTATTAGGAGCACGTAGATGGGGTCACATGTGGAAGGGGATTTTGCAGAGGATTATGTGGTCATGGTAACCATGGGGGAGGAAGGAGTGAGTTACTGCGTGGAACCTATTTTAATTGTGGGTCTATAAAACATTATAAATGGGAGTGCCCAGACCTGTTGCAGTGCTCATGGTGTGGAAAGAAGCACAAGTATGAGGAATTCCTAGAGTTGTTTGAGCACATGAATCAGCAGTAATGGAAAGACAAGGGAACTACAATGGTAAGAATCAAGAAGATAGACACACAATGGATGTCGCGGGTGACACGTGATATAGGTTTAGAACCTATTTTAGTAACAACAAGAGAAGAGGTTGTGCATGCAAAGGAAATACCAAGGTAGAGGACCCTAGTTTCAAGAGAGGAAGTAGTTCGTGGGAAGTACCCAGACCCCACGCATCAAAAGGAAGTATATCAAGATACCATGGATGTCATTCAGAGTTTACAAGGAGAAATCCAATGCCTAAAGGAGTAGTCTAGGAGGGAGGAGAAAAGGAGAAAGGTCGAGGCGCCAAAGGATGACCTGGATGATGTTAAGGAAGTATGTAAAATGATAAGGAAGGAAAATGTCATTCCCTTGCTAGGGGCATGGTTGAGGGAGAAGGTACTACACCCCGAAGAAGAGCATGAGAGACAGATCCTGCATGCAAACCTTCCCCCTCACAGCCTTAACTATGACAAAGAAATCACATTAGATGCATTCATAGATGGATGGATCCTTAGTAATATCCTCATTGACACATGCATGGAGGTCAATATTCTCACATTGGATGCTTGGCACTAGATGGGAAGACCTGCATTACAGCCATCTTTGAATGTATTGTATATTGCAAAAAAAATGAAGGTGATGTCCATTGGTGTCTTAAGGGATGCAGCTATCACTATCCAGGGAGCTAAGTTTACTGGGGACTTCGAAGTCTTAGCACTCACCGAGGTGAACAATTTCCCAGCACTACTTGGGTGCCCATGGTTTTACAAGAACAATGTTGACCTTCAGTTCAACAAGGGTTACATTAGTTTTGAAAACAAGGAGGAGCGGGTTATTATACCCTTAGCTGATGGGAAGTCAACACCCTATACTGAACCTTTGGGGGAAGAATTCCTGGATAGGATATATGTGTGCTCAATCAAGGGTCCAGAGATAGTCCATCCTACCAATGGATTTATCTAGTTTGAGGATGCTTAGTCAATAAGTGACACCACTAACCTAGCATGTGATAATTGGGCACATGGGACTTATGAATTGATAGAACGACAGTTGAGAGGATCAGTAACAAAAGTAACAAAGGTGTGGATGGTTCGGCACCTAGGAGGAAAAAAATTACATAAGTATTTAGGAGGGGCCTTCCCTGAGATCTTTTTACAGGAGATGGAAGCTCACTAGAAGGAGGAGAAGGAACGAAGAGGGATGTTAAGTTATGTCCTGCTCAGTACAGCGGCACAATGGTGGGCTACACATCAGGAGAGCCTTTTGGAATGGTGCAAGGTGAGAATTTCTCTCTATCAAGTTATCTAGAAGCAACATGCCCACCGCCATCAAGGACTACCATGGTAAGGAATCCACCTCTTTCCACATCCAAGCTTGTGAGAAGGTCTGGAGAGGAGGCGCAGAAGCTTTGCCACTATCCCTTTGGGTACACAAGTTGTATTCTACACTACAGGGTTACACGTGCGCATGGTACATACACTCTAAGACATGCCACCAAATATGAAATTAGCAAGAGCTAGTAGCTGACCTCATTCAAATGTTTGAATATTGAAGTACCAAGCCATCAGTTGATAAGGAATTACAAGTGATTAAGCACCTTACCATGGGGGATAGTGCCATGGTAGAAGATAGGTTGTTGGAACTACTAGGTGAACTAGGTTTCGAGGTGCACTTTGAAGAAGTAGAAGAAGTAGAAGAGATCCAGCTTGAGAGCGTGTGCTTGGAAAAGGAGAAAGGGAAATTAGTATATGTTATTGACAGAGAGGAAGCATAGAGCCTAGATGTTAACCATTTTGTGGGGATGCATGAGGTATTGGATAGTTTTGATGCTCATGTGCGCCTACCATGAGCCTTTAAAGACAAACAAGGTTAACATCAACTCAGAAGAGGAACCTAAGGAAGCTATCATTAGATATTAATGGTTAGAGAAGGAATCCTCTAAGGTCATATATCTTTTGTGTGAATTTTAGGATTTATTCCCACATGGGTTCCATGAGCTCAAAGGAATCCACCATTCCTTGGGAGAGATGAGGATAAAGTTGAAGTACGGTGCATGCCCAGTCAGGAAGAGACCCTACCGGATGAATCCCAATTTGCGTGTAAAGGTAAAGGAAGAGATAGACAAAATACTAGCTTCTGAAATCATTGAAGTTGTGGAAGAATCAGAATGGATAAGTCTGATGGTGATAAGCATCAAGAAGGATGGGCAGATTAGGATATGCATAGATTATAGGGAGCTGAACGCGGTTTGTGTCATTGATCCTTTTCCAACCCCCTTCACTGAAGAAATTTTAGAGGGAGTCGTTGGGCGTGAAATCTATTCCTTTAAGGATGGATTTTCGGGGTACCACCAAGTCTGGATTGCAAAGGAAGACCAAGAGAAGACAACTTTTGCCACTGAATGGGGAAGTTTTGCATACACGGTCATGCCCTTTGGGTTGAAGAATGCGCCTACTTTTTTTTTGCACATAGTGTTTTGGGCATTCTAGCAATTCATCCATAAATTCCTTCAGGTTTATCTGGATGATTGGACAATGTATGGGCTAGTGAAAGACCACTGTGATAATTTGAGGAAAATGTTTGAGATATTTCATCAGTTAAAGATATCTCTCAACATTAAAAAGTGTGTTGTTTCTACACCCTTTGGGAATTTATTAGGGCACATCATATGCACGGAGAGCTTGCTAGTAGATCCTACTAAGGTTGCAATTATTGTGGGATTGGGGGAACCTACTAGCCAGAGCGCAGTGTGTAAATATCTTGGGCATACGGGTTATTATAGGAAATTCATCAAGGGGTATGCCAAGAGATCTATTCCTCTAGAAGAATTTCTTAGACATAAAAGTGCTTTCCATTAGGGAGAGGCTCAGCAGAAGGCATTTGACACATTAAAGGATAGGCTTGTCACCTCACCTATATTACTTTTTCCCTCTTAGGACAAGGCCTTTTGTGTTCATGTAGATGCCTCAAGAACCACCATTGGAGTAGTGCTTGCGTAGCTAGGTGAAGGAATTGTTGATCACCCTCTATGTTTCACAAGCAGGAAGTTGACACTAGCAAAGTAGAATTACACCATGACTGAGCGCAAGGCATTGTTAATGATCTACAGACTTTTCAAGTTTAGATAGTATCTACTGGAAACACCCTTTGTATTCTACACTGACCACATGGCATTAAAGTATTTACTGAACAAGCCCATTCTATAAGGGTGCATATGTCAGTGGGTGCTATTATTTAAAGAGTTTGAATTTACGGTAGTTGTGAAGCCTAAAAAAATCAATTGTGGACCTGATCATCTGTCAAGGATTGATTCAGGGGAGGAAGCGCAAAGTATTGAAGAGGTTATGCCAGATGCACAACTTTTTAGGTTGCAGCGCACACCCTCAGACTTGGAGGAGATTGTGGTATTCCTAAAAGAAGGTGTGGCGACGGAAGGGATGAAAGCATTAGAAAGAAAGCAACTAGCTATATGCACCACGCCCTACATGTTGATCAGTGGGGACTTATAAAAGTTTGGGCATGATGAAGTTTTGGACAGATGTGTACTAGAACATGAGTTCCTCGCCATCATAGAGGAAGCACACGGAGGAAGGGCGGGTGGAAATTATGCAGGTGATGCCACTGCAAGTAAAATTTTAATGGCATGATTATGGTGGGAAACTCTGTATAAGGATTGTAAAGACTATTGTAAAGCATGTGACCATTATCAGCGCATTGGTAAGACATGAAAGAGAGATGAAATGTCTTTGCACTCTATCCCTACCAATGAACCTTTTGAGAAATGGGCAATAGACTTTGTAGGCCCTATTGCACCAGCAGCACGTAGGACCGGATCACGCTATGTAATCACTTACACAGATTATTTGACAAAGTGGGTAGAGGTAGCTCCAACTAAGGATTGCACAACAGCCACAATGACAAGATTTATGTGGGAGAACATTATCACAAGGTATGGATGTCCTTTAATTTTAACCAGTGATAGGGGTACACATTTCTTAAATGATACCATGAGGATCTTGTTAGCAGAATTCATGGTAGCTCATCATAAGACTACCCCTTATCACCCACAAGCAAATGGGACCATGGAAGCATTTAAAAAAATATTGAGTCATACCCTAACAAAAATTTATGATGTCAGAAGACAAGATTGGGATGACAAGGTATCATCCATATTATGGGCTTACAGGACAACTTATAAAAGGTTGAACAAAGCCACACCATTTCAATTGGTGTTTGGCATGGAAGCCATTCTTCCAGTTGAATTCATGTTACCTTCTTTGAAAATAGCACATGTAGGAGGGTTGGCTGATGAGCAAGGGCTAGAAGAAATAATTGATGAACTGATGAAGTTGGATGAGAGACGATCACTTGCCAGGTGGAGCCAAATAGCAGAAAAAGCAAAGCAAAAGCATGGCACGATCACCACATCAGAAACAAGAAGTTTGAGGTTGGGTAGATGGTCTTACTATATGATTCTAATTTTATGTGCCATCCTGGGAAGTTGAAGGTCCATTGGTTAGGTCCCTATAAAATATCATACATCCTTGACTCGGGCGTGTGCCAGTTACAAGCGCTGGATGAAACGAAACTGCCTGGATGCTTCAATGGGAGTAGGTTGAAGCCCTACTATAAATATGTCTTCTTAGTGTTTGTAAATAATTCAGTTTTTCCAATTAGTTTAGAATTTCCTTTATGCATTTCTTTTCTTATGTTTCCCTTTCATGTTGTTGTTTTCTTTTGCACCTTGGGTGCCGATAACCCTTATTACTCTTTGAGGATTTTTGAGTGTGCAGAGGACCACGCATTTTTTTAGTATGGGGTGGAGTAATGTGAAGGAGAGCGTCGGTAAAGTGCCAAAGAAGTTGTGTTGAAAATTCTGGTTGAATTGCCCTATTGAAAGAGGTGCATGGAAATAAAAGATGGAAAAGGATGATTGGTGTCAAGATAAGGAAACTCTTAGATCCCACGTACAAAGGAAGAAAAAGTGCATAAGGAACACGAGGTGGGTGACAGAAAAAATAAGGACAGAAGAAGTGCCTTCAGTGCAGGTGACACCCGCGCAAGAGTCTCCTGTCTAGATGGATTGGTTGCACGCCAAAAGGTTGGAAGATTACTCGTGTAGGGTCAGGCACATGAGTTAAAGTGCTAAAGTCTGACTTTGTTTGAAAAAGCTACATTAAATGTAAAAAGTATGGTGGTAGGTGAAGTAGCATTTAATGCTTAAAAAAGGGAAAAACTATAAATAGAGGGTCGAGGATCTTCATTATTCACTTTACGTACAAGGAGAAAGAAGCGATTTTTTGTATTTTTGCAAACTAAGGCTACCAAAAATTGATCCGTGTGAAGAAAAAAATTTAAAGATATTGAGCGTGGGTGACTAGTTTGGATTTGCAAACTAGAAAAAGAGGGATTTCACCGGCGTAAAAGAGTTGTGAGAAGGCGTCATCTTGTGAAAGGATTATCTCGGCTGGGTTTTGAAGAACTAAGGCACAGGTTTGAGGAATTCTCTTCACAAATTTGAGATCTAAGGTGGGAAAGAGTGGAAGACTAGAGTTACACGAAGTGATTAAAGTAAGAAGTGAACCTAGACAATGGCACCCAAGAAACCAGTTAGCACACCCAAGAAGGGCAAGGGCAAGGGCAAGGGCAAACAATAAGAAACCAACACACATACAAATGAAGAGTGGTATGCAAAAAAGTAGTACCCAGATGGAGTAATGCTAGGGAAAGAGTGGGAGTCCCATCTATGGAACATGTCTGTAAACAACTATAATCATCGTACGAGCACGATCGAGAAGGAGATGGAACTGGAGCTAGTACACCCAACAAATAGAAGGACACTAGAGGGCTTGCCCATCTATAATGATGACATGAAGGTCAAGTTGGAAAAGGTAGGGTTATTGCAACTCTTTGAATTGCCTTACTTCGGGAATCCTGAGCACCTCCATCAATGGTTGATGTCGCGTGTGCAGGAGGACTACTTCCATTTTGTGGGGTGCAAGATATGAATTACCCCTCAACTCATCTCACATTTCACATGCATCATCTGTGAAGGAGACGGTTTAGAAGACAACCTAGGTGATGAGGAGGTAATTAAGGAAACTATTGTTGTCTACGCGTACAAAAAGGGGTCAAGATATTATGATATCACAAACATCAAGGACCCAATAATGAAAATGGCTGCACATCTGGTGACCAAGTTAAATTGCCAGGAGAGATGGACCTAGGTCAATAATCCATGGTTACATGTTTGCAAGAAAATCTCAGAGGGAACCATCTACAACTTGTCTGCATTCATCGTGGATGAGATTGTAAGCTGCACGAATGAAGGATACAGGATCCTGTTTAGTAATGTCCAGCCTTCAATTAATTTTTCAGAGATTGGAGAACCTGATGCATCAGAAAAATTCATATGTGAGTACCCAACTGAGGACCCTTCACCCATAAAAATATTTGAAAAATATGCATGTGACTCCATGATAACTGTGCGCAAGGTGTGCCTAGAGAAATAGTATACGTGCCTAAGGAACGCGTTTGGAGCAGAATGGAGAATTCCCGAACAACTACCAGCGGCCACCAAAGGAGAAGCATAATTTGCTATGTACCATCATTTCTACCTAGGAAGGTTCAAACTAACAGATGAGACATGAAGCCCATGGTGCAAGCTCCCCTTCGCCTTCACATCTCAATACTTCCAAGTAGGGGAAAACAAGTTCAAAGAGTACAAGAAGCTGAAACTAGACCTTGATAATCTAGACTGGTAGCACAGGGAAATGCGCAAAGGGTTGGTCTATCCCCGGAAAGCACACATACATGGAGAGGTACGTGTTGCATGAAGTACAAATGACAAATCCCATGGCCTTGCCCATTACAGGAGGATCCGCAGCGCAAGTGTACCTCCGCATAAGACCCAAATCGGAGAAGGGTGCATATTTGGAAAATGAGGTATTTATGCCTAGGGATCCAACTGGTAGGAAGAGACCCATGCCCAAGCAAGTGGAAAAGGAGCCAGAGAGGAAAATACCAAGTGTTGAGGAAGCACAGGTAATAGGCTCCCCTGGGACAAGCGCTAGGAAAATCATGTACTCACGCAAGAAGATACCCTTAGTCAAGGAAAAGACTCCAGATCTAGAAAATCCATCAGACAAGGAGTCCTCGAGAGAAGAAGAAACAGATTCACCTACCCCAGAATCCCTAATTAGGAAGAAGTAGAGGCTAGAAGAGGAGACCGCCTCGGAAGATACTGGAAGTTTGGACAAGCACATAAGTGAAGAAGAAGCTAGCGAAGAAGATTTCAGTGGGGAAGAAGAGTTAGAAAAGGAACAAGAGCCACCTGTTTTCAACGTACATGATTCAGATGAAGAAGGCGGAGAAGAGGAGTAGGGTTTCCTCTTCGTGTGGTGCAAGGATAGCTAGGAAGGGAGAGGCACCAAAGACATGAGAAGTGAGGAAGATGGCACGCAGATGTAGAAGGCCCCAAGCCTTACAGTGGAGCAGATACCCAAGATGGAAGAGAGAAAAGAAACAAAGGCCGTTAAGACCTTAGAGGAGGAGAAGTTAAAGTACAACATTAGGCCAATGTTAAACAAGGAGGAGGAGAGTGTGGAAAAGGACCATGATAGCACTTGAGGCCTCATTTTAACTGTAAGTATTCCTAAGGGCACGTGCACATGAGGAAGGAATGCAGGGGAGGAGAGGCAAGGGATGGGTTACATTAATGACCCCAACAAAGTGTTTCACATGCGGTTCCAAAGCATGATTCCGGTAGAAGAGCTCATAGCCATGTCATCTTTTGACAAGGAGACTACCTACCCATGGACGAGGAAGATACTCTCATGGGAAATTGAGTCCCATTGTGATGAGCCATAATTTGAGGTAAGCCACGGGGCAATAATAACATTTCCAGGGCCAACAGAAGACAACCTGATGGTGAACGCTCAACATCTCTCAGATGAATAGCTGTGCAACGTGCTAAACAAGGTCTCTATTGAAATTGATGCTAGATTCTTCAGGTGGAACGATATAATCAAATATTTGGAGGAGGACCTATAGAAGAAAGAGGAATAACTAGTTGCAAGGTCCAAGGAGTTTAGCCAAAAGAAACTACTTAGCGCCCAGTTGTAGCATGAGCTAAAATATGAGAAGGCCAAGGTGGGTGCGGTATACAAGAAGATGGAGGCTATAAATAATGTTATAGTATTGAAGCATCTGGGAATAGCACCCTCCACATAGAAGTATGGATCTGCTTTAGGGTTCCTAGAGGATTTAACAAGAGTCCTCACCATGGAAAGGTATCCGTTAGCCTTGGAATCTGCAGAAGAAGTGGCCACCCACTTGGAGAAGGAAGATAAATTGAAGGTCGTGGCATTCGTAGTAGAGTACAACAAGGTTATTTCTGATATAAAAGTCACTTCCCAAACTGTTGAGGCCACATATGACAATTGTGCAGATAGAGACAAGGTGGCAAGCATCTTGGAAACCACTCATGAAGTAGAACTCAAGGATTTCCAAGAAAAGAATAAAGGGAATAGGGTAGAAAGGGACAGAATCCTTGCCGAGGTCGAAATAAAATTTGAAGCCATTGAAGCCTTAAGGGGTTCAATTAAAAACTGGTTGAAGGAACTGTACCCGCAGATTACGCGAAGAATGGATGCGCTGGATGATGTGGGTAAAGAGTTAGAGAAAATTTCCAACACCATAAGCACATGAGGAAATGGGCTACATTTTGATGAGGTGAGCACCCTAATTGGCAACCTCCGTCAGAAAGCGTAAAACGAAGTCGATGCCTGGAACAAGTTGGAGGCCAACTTGCAAAAGGATTTTCCTAGCCTCTTGCAGTTATTCCATCATTTCCTATTCTTTTTCCATATTCTTTCATCCCCTTATTCTTATCCCATGGTGTAAGTCCACCATATTCTTTCCTTCTCTGGAGAAGTGTTCCCACAGATGGAGAACAAGTGTAGTGTGGGGTAATGTTGGGCCCCTAAGATATTGGCTAAGTACAAAAAGGTGCATAAGCACACAGGTCCTAGTTGAAGGAAGGCGCGCAAGGATAAAGCGCGCAGGGCAGGGTTTAGAGAAGGTTTTAAGGAAACCCATGGCACACACACATATAGAACCAAGGGTTCAAGACTTAGCCATTTTGGGCGTTTTGGTAGAACACGTGAAAAGCATGACCCGACTGCGTATACAAAGTGGATAAGGTTCCATCCTAGCGACAGGGTGGCCCAGGAAGGAGCATGCCTAGGGTAGAATCTTCTAGAAGCTCATCATGGTAAAAGGTGGAAATCTCATGCCTAGAGTAGCATGCTCGCATGGAGGACCACTTTCAGACACTTGGCATCAGATCTAAGGCCGCTAGAGGATGATTTGGCAGTCAAGAAAGCATATATATACAAGCACCTATAGAAGGAAAAATAAGAACCAAATAGTGGGCGGAGCTCTGTAGAAATACTACAAGAACTCTATTAGTTTGGGAAATATGCTTAGGGAAGGATGTATCAAGGGTATGGGGTTATAAATTTCTTTTGTGATCCTAGTCATATGAGTCCAGATATAATGCATGATTGCGGTCTGCTTCTCTGTAACATTTTGTAATGACTCCATGAATATAATGAGGTTACCAATTTACAATGAATATGAACATTGATGATTCTAATGCATACATCTTTCTCATAATTCTTTTACATTTATGTTTATGATTAAGTACGAGTGCTTGTACAACTTATTTCTATTTTGGTATAAGTTATCTAATATGTTAAGCATTTTCTGTCTAGAATGACTGCAATGATCTAGAAGTCGATCTGAGCTCTATGATGCTTATATGTTTTACTCCTTTCAAAACCCTTGAATATGGATCATACATGATGTTTCCCACTAAACTGACATAAAAGAGAGAAGCGGCTCCCGCGCATGCCTTGGGTGAGTGCCCAACGCCACTGGGTGATAGGCCGGCATGCATGGGGTACCTTTCTTTTTTTATAACGGTAAAAATGACTACATCCCCGTTGTCCATTTTTGCCCAAGGGGAAAAAATGAATAACAAGGATAATTCCTTATTTTCATAAATAATGATATACAATTCATCATGATATTACATTAGGAAATATGCCTATTAATCAACCTGTAAAGAGAATACATTCACGTTAAGAAATAAATACAAGAATCCTTATTGGATTTGAACAAATATTACATGACGTAATTATGCATAAATAATCCAATCAGCCAATTTATGAATGTACTTCCATCCTACACATTGTAAGAGAGAGAAAATGTATACATAGGTCAGTTCAAAGAACTAGCATGAGTTTACTAAATCGTATTCTTGTTGTATTTATATGAAATAATAGAATAAGCTAAGGTTAACTTAACTAAACTAAACAAACTTCCTAGTTTATTTATAAGCTATCTATTTCAAACATAAATGAAATATCGCTTCGTGATGAATTATATGTTTACATACAATGCAAGAAATCAATTGTATAACGTAAATTTTATATCATAAAAGTAACATATTATTGCATTTATTCATTACAATAATTAGCGATTGTAATTTATAACAATATCATTAATTCCTTAAAAATATTCCACAACTAATTATAATCATATTGTTCTATAGAGTGAACATAATCTATCTCATTATTCATTTCAGTCAATGATCAATACAGATTATGCATATCAATTCCTTCCCTTAAACTTTATTCCCGAATTGAATACAATTACAAATACCTTTCCAACTTCCATCTCTCAAAGCATTAAGTCAACAGTCATACTAAGCAAAGCTAATCATTTCTAACTGTAAATTTCAAAAATGAAATCTTTCCTCCATCTAAGAAATAAAATAAAATATCCATTACAAGGAAATAATCATCGTAAGAGTCCTATAAATGAAGAGTTTTATAACACTTCTACATAAACCACATAATATCTACCTCAAAATGGTTCACCTTAATAACCAATTCATCAAGCTAGGAATTAACTAAATACACGCATACAATCATTCCCAACAATAACACAATGTAATAGTGCATTCATATTCACGTTAACTCACATCCAAAACCTAATGGAATGTGAAAGTTACAAGTAGATAACATCAAGCTCTAAGGAGATAAACTAACTAAATCCACAAATCTCAATGATCAACTACCCACAAACATTCAAACCTTGTCTCAAGTTAAACAAAAATGAAGAACTCAACCAATATTCAATGTATATGTTTTACACAAATGGAGTAGCAACAAACACATTATGGCCTACATTTGTAAATCATGACAAGTTTTTCAAGAGTTGAGTTAAACAATTTTTCATCCTTCTAAGATATTATGACAACAATAATATTGGCCCAACTCCTTGAGAGATTTCACAACTTAAATGAGTATTAACCATCAATGGAAAACTCAATAAGCTAGACAACTCAACTTAGTAAATCCCTTAATGGGTATTGGATTTTTCATTCATTGAAACCTAATTTCAAGACCAAAACAAATGAACTCATGTCCCTAGTGAATGAATTTATCATCAGTGATAACTAATATCTTGTAAATGCAAATGACCAACATGTCGTACTTCGCAAAAATCCCTAAGATCAAACATAACCTAGTACTTGAACTCATAACAAGTCCATATTATTACTTAGATTTAATAATAAACAAGGCATATTCATCATTAACTTTCCATATATAAAATAAGAATCAATCGACCCATAAACCAATTTCCTTTCCCAAGTTTTCCTTCACACTATAATAATAAAAACAAAGGAACAATTCCAAATCTAAAACAAAAAACTCAAGCATTATTCTCCAACATAAACAACTATCACCAAGCTCTATCGAGTTGATTCAAAAATACAATCAACATGCATATATTTTTCATACAAACTATTAGACACATAAATTAATGTCAAAAAAAAACTTTAACTCACAACAACAACAACAAAAATCCACATGTTTGTAGTTCAAGAACAATTTGTAGTCTTAAACCTTGTTCGTATTTGCAAGAAGGTCTCGTATATTTTATTTATAAATCAAGCCCAAATTTCCAAAATGGATGAAAATACAAATCCCATATCGATTTATAGACTTCACTTACTTTCCTTTAAAAATTTTCATGTCAAAATAAATAAACTTCTCATTTAATAAGACAACAAATCATTCAAAATAAGAAAACATTTTGACAACAAATCCATTTCCAAAATAAATTGACTATCGGCAAGTTGTAACGAGATGATTAAAATATACAGTCTGCATGCATATTTTCCAAACAAAATAACAAACCCAAAAAACCCATTTTCTTCCCAACTATTCCTTCTTATTTTCTCTTCAAAATTACATAATAAAAACAAAGAAAAGTTCCATATTTCATTAAAAATAAACAACAATGAAAACCCAAATGTATTTCCAGATTTCATTATTAAAACAACAAGAACAAGAGAGAGAAAATCCATTCCTAGTTTGTTGTCATTTCCTTCCAACTTTCTTGCAATCTACAACTTCAAATGCCCACAAATAACTCCCTAAAATATCCAACATAGCTGATAAATATTGATTCACCATTAAAAATAGCTTATTCATTACATGCAGATGATCAAAACAACCTTCCAGACTTTTCTTCAAAAACCTCATCTTAAGGCTCAAACAAAAAACCAAACTGAATGCCAAAAAATGTGAATGGAGGTAGAGAGAGAGTTGCATCTTTTAGATTCCCAAGGAAGTTATCAATTCCTTAGGAACCATATTAAATCTCATTTAATACTGTCACTACCACTTTGTGGCCATCGCATAAACCCAAAATCTTGCATGCAGTATGGTCTATGAACATTAAATAATAAACAATAGTTAATAATCAATCAACTATTATATGCCTCATGGTTTGTGACTAACTTAATAAGCATTAAAATTTATACTTGTTGAGTGGTCTATGACCATTGTTCATAATGCTATGGATGGAGGGTCATAAAACATCAAACATTATTTGATAAGTGGGTCTAAGACCAATTCAAAATAAACTATTAAAATTTAAACAATTTTCAAGCAATGTGGTCTAAATACCATCAAACCTTAATTATTTTCCTCAATTAATTTCTATGTGGTCTAAGACCATTAAAAAATAATCATTTCTTTGTTGAGTGTGTCAACATCAACAATGCAATGCGGTCCAAGACTGATTTCTTTCGCATCAACATTAAACAATTTTAATGCCTTGCGGTCTATGACCATTCATTCAAAACATGAAATAGTGGAGTTCAATCAACCTTCAAATTCGTTAATCAAAACATTTCAATTACCTTCAACAATGTTAAATAACCCTAAAACTCATAAGGTATCCTTAATTAATGCAAAACAACTATGGAGCTTTAACCAAGCAACATCACACAACGATACAAACTAGAAGGTGGTCATCAAAAATAATTCATTCAAACTTAACACTTACACACACACACACACACACACACACACACACACACACACACACACACACACACACACACACACACACACACACACACACACACACACACACACACACACACACACACACACACACACACACACACACACACACACACACACACACACACCACACACACACACACACACAGATAACATACATACATACATACATACATACATATATATGTATGTATATATATATATATATATATAATATATATATATATATATATATTATATATATATATATACTATATATATATATATATATATATATATATATATATATATATATATATATATATTATATATATATATATATATGTATGTATGTATCCTCCTCTTCTCCCTCCTCTCTCTTTGTCTCTCTCTCCCTCTCTCTCTCTCCCTCTCCATCTTCTGTCTCTCTGCTCTCTCTGTCTCTCGTGTCTCTCTCTACCCTTCTACATACTACATATATATTAGTATGTATATATATATATATCGTATATATTATAATACCTATTACATATATATGTATAATATGTATATATGTATATACTACCATATATACCATATATACAATATATATTTTATGTATATATATATGTATATATAATACATATATATACATATATATCTACACTATATATATATATATGTATATATACTATATACATGTATTACATATATACATAATATAACAATATATGTGTCTCTCTCTCTATTCTGCCTCTATCCTCTAATCTCTCCTCACCATCTCTCCCTCTCTCCCTCTCTCCCGCTCTACATATTATCATACCTATACAAATTATACACCACCTCCATATATATATATACATGTATAATCTGTGTGTATCTCTATATCATTAATGTTTATATACTATATATACTATCTATACCCACATATCTATACATGTATATATATATGTGTGTATATCTCTATGTATATATATGTATATATGTATATATAATTTGTACCTATATATTTAATGGTGTTGTGTGTTACACATCGATATAATATATTATATATATATAATATATATATCATACTATATATATATGTTATATATATATATACATGTATATATTCTAATACATTACATATACATGGTATATATATCCTATATAATATCACTGTATATATATATATAATACCTGTATATATCTAGTACACATTTATATATATAATATATATACCTATATATTTATATTTATATCATATATCATATCTCCTCTATCTAATACATCGTAATACACTCTCCTGTACTATATACATCTATCATTACCTCTCCTTGTCTCTATCTCATCTATCTTCCATATATATATTCCTCTCTCATCTTATTTCTCCTATATACATTATCTATCTCTCCTCTCCCTCTGTCTGTCTCTCCCTCGTCTCTGTCTGCTCCTCTCTCTGTCTGTGTCTCTCTCTCATCTCTCTCTCTCATCTGTCCTGTCTGGTCATGTTTATGTCTGTCTTTACCTCACCTTCTCCCTCTCGTCTGTCTGCTTTTTCTCCCTCCTTGTTCTGTCTCTTTCTTCCCTTTCCTTTAATAATTAAATAAGTCATTATCCATCCATCAATCACTGTGATGATAAACACGTCAAATTTGGGGGTGTGACATCACTTTTATGTCACCTACAGTAAACACATAACCTGTTGTGCTCCTCATGCTATCTAAATCTCCAGCCATGTTTGAATCTACCTAACCTCATGAGGTGGTATCCAATCTAGTGTATCACAAAATTTTCCCCATGGTCTCTCTCAGATACTGAAGGATCCACTTTACTACTTCCCAGTGCTCTCTACCTGGATCACTCATGAACCTACTGACTACTCCCACTGCATGGGAAACGTCTTGCCTAGTGCACACCATTGAATACATCAAGCTTCCAACTGTTAATGAGTAAGGTAGCATGAAGATATGGATTCTCTCTTATTTTTTCTTGGGACACTGCTCCTTTGATAACTTGAAATGGTCTACCAAAGGATTCCCAACAGGTTTAGCATCTTGCATACTAAATCTCTCTAAGAAATTCTTAATGTACTCTTCTTGAGATAAATGGAGATTTTGTTCCTTCCTATCTCGATATAGTCTCATACCAAGGATTTGTTTTTCTTCCCCAAAATCCTTCATAGCAAAAGAATCACTAAGTTATTCCTTGAGTACCTTTATTTCCTGTATATTTTTACCTGCTACCTGCATGTCATCTATATACAGACAAAAGATAATTTAACTGTTACCAAAATATTGTGTAACATTATTAAATAAAATATAATATTATTAATAATGAGTCTATAGAACTCATATTAATAATATAGTTGTAATTTTTTTATTATTGGTGAGTTGTGAGAACAACTCACGTAACTATTTTAGTGTGAAAGATATCATAGAGATTAGCTAGAGATATCTTAGGGATAAGTCTGAGAGACTCATGGAGAGAGATATGAGGGATTGAAGATGAAGTTTGATTCCACCTTTGTAGGAGATAAAACACTATAAAATGTATTCTCCATCTATGTAAATCCATCCCAGATGAATTTAATATAGTATTTTTATATTTTGTGTTTTTATTATTATGTTAGATTATTTCTAATAATCTGGACCAAATTTATTGGTAACTTCCATCATAAAACTTCTTGACATAAACACAATTGTCTGAATGACACCTGGAGTATCCTTACTCCATTATAAAAGTGTCAAATTTATTGTACCATTTTTGTGGAGCTTGTTTTAGGCCATACAAGCTCTTCTTCAGTTTGCACACCATGTTCTCCTTCCCTGTGACATCATATCCTTATGGTTTCTTAATGTATAATTCCTCCTCTAAATCACCATGAAGGAACATAGTATTCACATCCATTTTCTCTAAGTGTGAGTATTCTATTGACACTATCTCGAGAATAGTTCTAATAGAATTCAATTCACTACTTGAGAACAAATCTCATCAAAATCAATACCCTTCTTTTGTGCAAACCCATTGACCACCAACCGAGCCTTGTATCTTTTTGTACCTCCATCCTCCTCTTTGACTCTATACACTCACTTGTTCTATAATGCTTTCTTATCTTTGGGTAGGTCTACCAAATCCCAAGTCTGATTTTCCATGAGAGACTAATGCTCCTTATCCATGGCTTGCAACCACTTCTTCCTGGTATCTACCTACATTTCTTCCCCAAAGTACTATAGATCTCCATTGTTAGTGACAAATAGATAATTAAGAGTTGGAGAAAAATGTTCAAGTTCCCTTCTTACCCTAGAATACCTCCTCACAATAGGGGTGAAAAGTGTCACCCTCCATCAAAACTACATCTAATCAACATGTTACAAAATTGCACCATAAAATTAAAATGAAGGAAACAAAATAGGCTCTAGGAAATCATGGGAAGATTCAAAATTTCAAACATTCCCAAGGATCAAAAACTTCATAAATTTTAAGTGTGTGGGAAGGGGTAAAATGAGCCAATTGGCCTCATTTGCATTCAAAATAGCCCACCCCCATGGGGATGGGGATTGGGGCCTCTTTCCAATGAAAATGAAGTCATTTCCTTGACATTTACCCTTCCTAAATGGCACATTTTTTCCAAATCCAAGTTTGGGAGAAATCTGACATTTAGGAGGGGAAATTAGGCTCACCTAATCCATGATTAGGTGGCCTAATCCCTCCTAACCCCTACACAACATCTCAAGCCACAAGAGATGTTAAGGAGAAAAAAAAGGTAACATAAAATACCAAGTTAGTATTAAACCAAGGAAGGTTAGAAATAAACACATAGAAGAATACTACAAGAGCATCCATCACAAGGGAAATAAGTAAGCCAACATTCACATAGAAAACAGAATACAATACAAAAATAATGAACAACACAATGAGAAGGTGTCATAATCGATAGAAGAGGAATGGTTTGGCATCAAGAGCCTTTTTGTGCTAATTGGAATGTTTTCCTTGAATCCCGTGTTCTCCCATGATCAAATGCCTGTTACCTGCACACTCAAGGAAAACATCATATATGCCTAATACAATAATCAAAATATGACAATATCACATACATCAAATAATTCATCCATAAATAGGCATGCCTACTACACAATATAAAATATAATGAGTAATCTGCATAGTAAGAAAATTAACGACCATGAGCCCAATATGAATCTAATAACAATACACGATCCAAATCAAATCTAACCATGATATAATCTCAACATAATAATCAATCAATGAAAATTAGCACCGAGTGCCCCATAAACAACCAATCAACAAGAGTTAACATCCTAGTGCTAACAAAAAACGATATCATGTAGTAATGTCACGAAAAATAATAGAATATAACAATATAGTCCCTGTCAAAATAGATAATCCAGATACAATGAGTTCAAATAGCTCAAAATGAGAATACAGAAAGAGGTGGGCACTACAGAAATAACATAGCTCCATCTTCACGATGTAAAGACTCCATTTCAGTTCTTAATGAATGCTAACAAAATAGTATTTGATCAATTCTAGTGTTGGAGAAAATGGCTTACAAATATTTTAATAGTATTCTGGTTGAAATGATAGAGGGTTCTGAGGTAGTGGCTGAGCTAGTTAAGATCTAGTCTAAAAGTCCAAGGTAGACAAATTTGTGGTGAGCTTGTGATTTGTTGAAAGGGCTCCAAGTCTGAGATAGAGTTACAACATGCAAATAAAGTTAAAAGTGATATGAAAGAGAGAAAAACATGTTAATGTAAATTACCATCTTAGAAAGTCTAATTGATTTGGGAGCACAAGCAAAGCTCATAGGAATATGTGAGAGGTCCAAAAAAATAAAGTGCTCAAATCAACTTGGCAACATTGTGCTTTGGGTAATGAAAAATGTGTTTTGTATAAATCTTTTTTAATAAAATCATCTTTCGAGTGACCATTTCTTTCTTTCTTTTCAAAGTGTTCAAATCTTTTGTTTATAGTATATATTCTTAAGACCTCAGTGATGCCTCACTATTAAAGAAAATTGAATTCCCTTAAGAAAACAAAAATTCTTTAAAATAATTGAGACTCTTGTTATACGCATTTAAAATTTATATGTGTTTAAATTTTTGACGATTGAAAGCTATTTGATGAGAGAGTAGATTTGTTAACATTTTGTCAATAAATTAATTTCGTTTGGTTAAAATTTGAATGTATTTAGGATCTTGATTTTCATGGTCGCAATTTAAATTCCATGTTATAAGAGTATTTTTTTACATTTTATTATTCAGCTCAATTTACTTTCCTTTTATATGCTTCCACCTATTATAACATGTGTATCAAGACATTTGCAACTAGAATATCTAAAAAATGTCTTCTTTCAATAATCATTTGAATATTAATTGATATCATACCTTGTTTCAAAACTCTTATTGTGGCAAAAGCTAGGAGGATGACGGAAAAGGTTTTGAAGTCTATGTTGTAGTGACAATACTATGACCCAAAGTATTTTGTTCTTTAATATAATCACTTATTGAAAAAAATATTCTTAAATTTTAAGACATCTGTACTAGATTTACTCTTGTCATGTGAAATGTAAATATATATATTTATATTACTTTATAATGAAATTTTAATTAGCCTTTCAAATTTGATCTCTAACACCATCGACGAATTAAATACACAAAATTCTTAGATTTAATTGTCAAAGTCATAAGAAGACATGATCCTAATCACATCCCTTATTACTTAATATTTTATTAAATTTATATCTTAATAGATGGGTAGACAACACCGTTTACACTATTATACACAATTTTAGACTACAACCCATCTGATTTCATACACCCAAAATATGACCACTAACTAAAATTTTGTAAAAATCCCAAAACACCGTATTTTCATAGGCATGCATAAACAATCTCCATCCCTCAAACTCACATGCCACATCATTCTAATTTCTTATTGTTAATCAACAGGTGGCACCGTTTATAAAGTTACGATGAAACGTGGGCATTGACCCCCCAATATATTGATGACACGCGTTTCTCCTTTTTAGGCCTTTTGCGCAGATTTAAACAAAGTTAACGTCTTCAAATGACACGTCAATGATGACCGTTGATTTGGATTAGAAGCACACAATAATATCTAAATATAATATTCCGTAGTATCTGATTTCTATGAATTAACCCATAATAATATCTGTTACAAATCGCTTCCCACAAAGAAGTCAAAACTATTAATAATATCATTTTCCTTGACGTACAATAATATCTAATAATTCCTCTTTGAGACAATATTAATCTCTAAGAATATTTCAAGAATATCTGCATTGTTTTCTCTCTCTTTTATTAAAGCCGTAAATAAATATTATTTCAGATTTTTTCACCCATTAAATATCTAATAGTTTCTCGTTCAACGAAGTTTACAAAACAGTAAGGCCACTCTCTTTAACAAATCTTTAGTTCAGAATTGATATTTTTTCAAAACATCAAAGTTAGAATGGGATTAGTCAATTATATTATAAACTAGCAATTGCAAATGAGTTGCAAATTAAGCCGGAGACAGTAGCAATATTTAGTTTATTTGAGTTGTATTTCGCGTTGATATTGCCAACATGTCTATATGTTGTTGCAAAGCTCTTATTTTGCTGTTGTTCATATTTTTGTAAGACACAATTATGATAGTCGCCAAACTAAATCAGGTTTCATCATTTGGTCAAACACTGGACATTTATCTATTAAAACTTTCGAATCTCAAAAAATTTGAACAAGATATATGACCAATATTATTTGCCAAAAAGTAAACTATAGAATTTACTTTATGAAGAATAAAATCAAAATCAAAAAACTTTTGAATCTCAAAAACTTTGAACAAGATATATGACCAATATTATTTTCCAAATAGTAAACTATAGATTTTACTTTATGAAGAATAAAATCAAAATCAAATATCTAGGATAGTAAATATCTAAGACTGTAGAAAAATATCTAAAATTTGGCAACCTTTAAAATATCTCAAATCCGACAAGACAGTAAATATTGGAGCCACCGGAATTTGACACTTTCCAGCAAGGGCATCTTCAAAGTAGACGCCTACCGGCGAATTAAAATAATTAGAAAATATGGAAAATAGCCTCTATTAATATAAATAGAAATATCATTTGATTAATTTTTTACTTTTAAAATATAAATTAATAGATAATATTATAATTATTAATATACATTAAAGTGTCTTTTGTAATATTAATAAATAAATAAATAATATTTAAAATTAATATATATTTATTATATTTAAACATAATAATTGAAAGGAATATTTCATAATAAAACTTAAAAGAATATTCTACAATTTTTAAAACCCAAATTATATAATCGTTAATATAATATATCATTTTAAAAAAATTAATTAAAACTATTACAGTATTTGACTTTAATGGAAAATATACATAAGCCTTAAGTTGGGTTGATCGAATCTATAAATTGATAAGTTTAAAAAACAATAGAGAACAAAGGATTTAAGAAATGCACAAACCAAGTACTATCTAGATATATCTCCCTAGAGAAGATCGAGAAACAAAGATAGATAGATAGGGCGTTTGTTCCGCCCCATCTATCTATCTATATATCTATCTATATTGGAGCCTATCACCATATAGTTAAATGGGGCAGTGAGCTAATTAGGGGGTGTTAGGAATGAGCCACACACACACACACACACATGGTAGGCCTCTGATCTGCCCCATCTATTTAGATTAGCCAATGAGCCATAGGTTGGGTTGGTTCAAAGCCCTATCTCCCCATCATGTATAGTAGGTTGGGTTGAGGTTGGTTCAAAGTTTGAGGTGGAGGCTCAATTGTGTCTTCATAGGTCAGTGAACTGGTGGCTAATTAGAGGTGAGTAGGGGCGGTCAGAGAACGAGGATGAGAAATGAAAAAGGGGGAGTGCTAACCTGGTGTGGTTATCACTTCCCTCTTCCTCGAGCCCCATCTTCACCCTTGGGGCATAGTTCACCCTTCATACTCCTTAGCCACAATCAAATCGTGGAGGGATAAGACAGGAAGGGAATCCTACGGGCACCCATCCTTGCTTGTTTTCATCAGGCTCCTAGATTTATATATATAGGCCCACCGATGGCAGCTCTCTATTTAGAGGGTGAGGGCGAGGGCCTCTTCCCCCAGATATAGAAGATATAGAGAGGGGATCCCTCCCAGAGTTTGATTTAGGGCATTGGTCATAGATATCAAACAAGGCACCTACAACTAAAACATCTGATGAAAAATACTTCCTATTTCCCTCAATGGATTGTCCATACCAAAAGCGATGGCTCAAGTTGAGTGTTAGTTTGATAGAGCACGGAGTTCATGGCTTCTATTAACATTTTCCAAGAGATTTGATAGAGTGGTAGCACAAGGAAAGAATTTACATTTGAAGATATTTAGGGCCTTCCTTTGAGGCGTTAGAGTGCGAGGAAATTCTTGAGGCATGCATGTCTAGATTGTGTGTGGCTTTAATGGGACTTTATGTATCGTGTCATATGTTTTTTTAGCCACTTATTTGTTACTGAGGCAATAACAATGGTTATGGATACTAAGAGCAGGGAAGCTATGGATATTTTGATAATTATGTTCCTCATTTTCAATTTTGCATCATCTTTATAGATTTTTCATTTAAATTGATACATCTTCTCTTTAATGATCTATTGGTAATTTTGGATTAATTTGAATCGTTGATCAAGTTTTATAATTAGAATGGGTTCATCGATAATATTGAATATAAATGTAATTTTAGTATACCATCATTAAACATATATTAGGTGCATGATGGCCCATTATGCAGTAGAAGCAGTAGGTTAACAGTAAAAATAAATACTGCAAGTTTGTGGTGAATGTATAGTATAACTAGTGTAATGCAAAAGAAAATACTTATGAGGCTTTTGGTCCCCACATAGGTCACTTATAATGACCCGATAAGGGCCGGTACTCCGAGAATTGAAAATAATGTATTTGTTGGGTTTTCTTTGTAAATTGGTAGGGAGTTATTGATGAGGTTATTCTTCTACTAAATTTTAACAAAACACAAATTTTTAATGTTTATTTTTTATTGTGTTGGGATACTTTGCATTTGCAAATAAGACAAGAGAGTTCATTACACTTAATTTTCTCAAGAAATTGGTTTGATAAGGTGTTGTTGGCTCAGTGTATTAGTTTTTATTTCACATTCCCTTAGACATTGAATCATGTATGTGATTTCATGCTCCCAACTTATGTAAAACTGGAAGCTTACAAATAGGCTAGGGGAAACCACCATTACATAATGGAAATGTGAATTTTGCTATATGTTATTGTTGCAAACTTTTTTCCATATATGTACATATAAAATTTGGAAGCATACACAAGGCACATGAACTATTCAACTAAAGTTATGGTGCCACCCTCTACATCCTTAACCAACATTTCCCAAGCCTTTGCTGAAATGGGGGATTTAGAACGTAGGTCATGGACATTCATCAAATTATAAGGGATAGCTAGTTTATATTATATGTAGTTGTCAATTCCTTTGGAGGCATATGAAATGTGTAAAGTTAGACTCGACGACCTTTTTCATTGTTAGGAAATAAGAGATACAATATGCGGAATAATCCCTTACAGAATCGCAAAAGTAGAAACTAATATGCAGAGAAATATTGCAGATCTGAAATAAAATTACAGAATAAAATAAGACAACACAGAGAGACAATATTTAACGTGGTTCACCCAATTTGGGCTACGTCCACCAAGAATCACTTGCTCAGATTTTATTACAAGCCTTCACTCTCTCAATATAATACCCAGATCCGTTTGGAGCTATGCTCAACAAACTCTACAGAATTCAAACCCGAATTCAAAACACATCTGTAATACATTTGCTTGTGTATCTATCATATGCATAAGACCATATAAATAGACAACTGCTTAAGCAGTTTGATACAAAACCGTGGGTATCAAAACCAAGGGAAAAAACCGTGGGTATCAAAACAATGGGCAAAAGACCGAAAAACCATGGGCCCAAAAACAGCCCATAACGGTTACCCATTACCCATGGGTTAATGAACCACCCATGAAAATTTGCTTCGGGGGCTTCGCCCCCGAACCCCCTTTCATCGAGGGGGCTTCAACCCCCCGAACCCCCCTGACCCGCTCACCGGCGAGCGGGACCGCCGTAAAAATACCCGAGTGTAACACATGGAAGGTGTACCAAACTCTAACATGAAAAATAGGCTCCACAAACATAACAATCTCCCACTTGGAGACTAGTTTCCACTGAGCAAGCTTCTCAACCCTTCACTGTCATCCGCGAAGGCCAACCAAAGCTGAACATAGCTTTAGTTTATCCCTTGTGACCACCTTGGTCATCATGTCTGCAGGATTCTGACTGGTATGAATCTTCTCCAACTTCAACTTATCTTCCTCCAAGGCTGTCCTGATGAAGTGATATCTCAACTGTATATGCTTCGTCCTGGAGTGGAAAGCAGAGTTCTTAGCTAGGTGTATAGCACTCTGACTATCACTATATAGCTTACATTCCTCCTGCTTATGCCCCAACTCCTCAAGCAATTGTTGTAGCCAAATCATCTCTTTGCTTGCCTCTGTGGCAGCAACATACTCAGCCTCCGTGGTTGACAAAGCCACCAGCTTCTGTAGTCGTGAAATCCAGCTCACTGCTATCCCACCTACAGTATAAATATAACCTGTTGTGCTCCTCCTGCTGTCTACATCTCCAGCCATGTCTGAATCTACATAACCACGTAAAGTGGTGTCTGATCCACTGTAGCACAAAACTGTTCCCATGGTTCCTCTCAAATACCGAAGGATCCACTTTACTGCTTGCCAATGCTCTTTACCTGGATCACTCATAAATCTACTCACAGCTCCCACTGCATGGGCAATATCAGGCCTAGTGCACACCATAGCATACATCAAACTGCCAACTGCTGATGAGTAAGGTACCTTTGACATCTGGTTTCTTTCCTGCTCTGTCTTGGGACACTGCTCCTTTGATAACTTGAAATGGCCTGCCAAAGGAGTCCCAACCGGTTTAGCATCCTGCATGTTAAACCTGTGTAATACCTTCTTAATGTACTCTTCCTGAGATAAAGTCAACTTCCGTTCCTTCCTATCCCGAGTTATCCTCATACCAAGGATTTGTCTAGCTGCCCCCAAATCCTTCATATCAAAGGATTCGCTTAGCTGTTTCTTGAGTACTTTTATTTCCTGCATGTTTTTACCTGCAACCAACATGTCATCAACATACAAACACAGGATAATATAATTTCCATCCTCAAATTTCTTTGTATACACGCAATGGTCAGAATGACATCTAATATAACCTTGCTCCATCATGAAGCTATCAAACTTCTTATACCATTGACGTGGAGCTTGCTTCCAAGCCATACAAGCTCTTCTTCAGTTTACACACCATCTCCTCTTTACCTTTGACCTCATAGCCCTCTGGTTGCTGCATATATAGCTCCTCCTCCAAATCACCATGGAGAAATGCAGTCTTTACATCTAACTGTTCTAAGTGCAAGTCTTCTGCTGCCACTATTCCAAGAACAGTTCTAATAGAAGTCATTTTTACTACAGGAGAAAAAATCTCATCAAAATCTATACCTTGTTTCTGTGCAAACCCCTTGACCACCAACCGGGCCTTATATCTTTTCTTTCCTCCTTCTTCATCTTTAACTCTGTACACCCACTTGTTCTGCAATGCTCTTTTGCCTTCCGGTAGCTTCACCAAATCCCAAGTTTGGTTCTCCACAAGAGACTTATGCTCCTCATTCATGGCTTGCTCCCACTTCTTACTGGCATCTACCTGCATTGCTTCATCAAAGCTCTCTGGCTCTCCACTATCAGTGAGTAATAAATAATAAAGAGAAGGAGAAAACCGTTCATGTTCTTTTCTTACCCTAGAAGACCTCCTCACTGTAGGAGTTTGGGGTTCCTGTTGAATAGGTTCCTGAACTGATTCATGGGTCACTTTCCCCATCCGGAAGATCCTCTACCACTGCATATTCTTTCGTGGATTCTTCCTTGTTTTCCTGCAACTGTTGCTTATACATGACTTTCTCATTAAAGACCACATCCCTAGACCGAATGATTTTCTTGTCCTTAATACTCCAACATTTAAAACCCAAAGTCATCACCACCATAACCAATGAAAGTAACATTTTTCTGATTTAGCCTCTAGCTTGGTCCTATCATCCTTGTCTATATGAACAAACACTTCACATCCAAAGACTCTAAGAAATGAATAATCAACTTTCTTACCGTACCATGCCTCCTCAGGTATGGCCTCCATCCAAGGCACTTGAGGGTCCTCTGTTTATCAAGTACACAGCTGTGCTCACCGCTTCTGCCCAAAAAGAAAGAGGCAGTCCTGCATGTAATCTCATGCTCCTAGCACGTTCCATTATAGTTCTGTTCATCCTTTCTGATACCCCATTCTGCTGCGGAGTTCCTGGAACCGTCTTTTGCCTGCGAATTCCATTCTTAGAACAGTAATCATTAAATTCATTGCTGCAATACTCCCCTCCATTATCTGACCTGAGACATTTTAGCTTAAGACCTGTTTCATTCTCTACCAAGGCTTTCCATTTAACAAAAGTGTCAAATACATCAGATTTGTGTCTAATACAATAAACCCACAAACTTTCCTTGTTGCATCATCAATAAAAGTAACATAATAACTTGAACCCCCAAGAGATGATACCTGAGCCGGCCCCCACACATCAGAATGTACCAGCTCTAACTTACTCTCTTTCTTCGTAGGTCCAACCTGAGAAACCTTACTCGCTTCTGTTTCCCATATATGTAGTTTCACAGAAATCCAAACCTGTTTCTGTATATCCAGGCAAATTCTTCTTATGATGTTCATGCCCTTATGGCTCATATGACCGAGGCCTATAGTGCCATAATGTTGTATCTGCATCTGAAGCCACAAGATTACAATCATTAGTACTATCAGTGGTTAAATACAAGGTTCCAACCTTCTTACCTCTTGCCACCACAAGAGCACCCTTGGTAACCTTCCAAGAGTCTGCTATAAATATCACAGTACAACCATCACTTCCCAACTGCCCTATCGATCTCAAATTTCTCTTTAATGTAGGCACATGTCTGACATCCTTCAATAGCCATGTATTCCCATTCTGCATCTTAACCTGAACAGAACCTTTTCCAACTATGCTGCAAGGCTCATCATCACCAAGAAAACATGCCCAAAATCCCCTTGAACATAATCAACAAAATAATGCCTATGTGGAGTAGCATGAAAAGAAGCCCCTGAATCTAAAACCCAAGATTCAGTAATAGTATGCAAAGAAAGAATCAAAGCATCCTGACATACATTACCCGATGCCACATTTGCCTCCTTGTTTTCTTCCTGTTGTTTCTTCTTATCCCGAAGCTCCCAACAGTCCTTCTTTGCATGCCCAGGCTTTCCACAATTCCAGCATACAATCTTGTTCTTGGATTTTGACCTTGCCCCGATCTTTTGATTTTCCACGGTTTCCTCTATTCTTCTGTCTCCCTCTAGTTTCCACTGTCAAAGCATTTCCTGAAGTAGAAGATTCCCCAGAGCTTCTTCTCGCATTTCCTCACTTAGAATCACCCTACAACATCCTCAACTTCAACTTGAGTTAGCTGGAACCGAGTTACTTACCACCGCCATTACCAGGCTGTTCCAACTCTCAGGTAACGAGCACAGAATTAATAAAGCCCCTAACTTCTTCATCAAATTCTATTGTAACCGAAGCTAGCATATTCACAACTGTATTGAAATCATTTAAATGATCTGCTACTGAACTATTCTCAGACATCTTCATATTAAACAACTTTTTCATTAAAAATATCTTATTAGAGGCAGAGGGTTTTTCATACAACTTCCCTAATGCATCCATTAGATCTTTTGTAGTCTTTCCTTTGAGACATTAAATAATACCGAAGATGCAAGACTCAGGCCGATCGTTCCAAGTGCTTTCCTATCCAGCAAATCCCATTCCGCATCTGTCATACTCAAGGGTTGTTCACCTTCTCAGACAACGGAGTATAAAGATCCTTTTGATAAAGGTAATCTTCCATCTGCATCTTCCAAAGACTGAAATTCTGCCCGTTGAATTTATCAACCCTAGATCTTCCTTCATCTGCCATAGCTCCCACTCAAGCTAAAAAAAAACTTTCCCTGCGATTCAACACTTCAGCAAACCAAACCAGGCTCTGATACCAATTGTTAGGAAATAAGAGATACAATATGCGGAATAATCCCTTACAGAATCGCAAAAGTAGAAACTAATATGCAGAGAAATATTGCAGATCTGAAATAAAATTACAGAATAAAATAAGACAACACCAGAGAGACAATATTTAACGTGGTTCACCCAATTTGGGCTACGTCCACCCAAGAATCACTTGCTCAGATTTTATTACAAAGCCTTCACTGCTCTCAATATAATACCCAGATCCGTTGGAGCTATGCTCAACAAACTCTACAGAATTCAAACCCGAATTCAAAACACATCTGTAATACATTTGCCTTGTGTATCTATCATATGCATAAGACCATATAAATAGACAACTGCTTAAGCAGTTTGATACAAAAAACCGTGGGTATCAAAACCAAGGGAAAAAAACCGTGGTATCAAAACAATGGGCAAAAGACCCGAAAACCATGGGCCCAAAAACAGCCCATAACGGTTACCCATTACCCATGGGTTAATCAACCACCCATGAAAATTTGCTTCGGGGGCTTCGCCCCCGAACCCCTTTCATCGGGGGGGCTTCAACCCCCCGAACCCCCCTGACCCGCTCACCGGCGAGCGGGACCGCCGTAAAAATACCCGAGTGTAACACATGGAAGGTGTACCAAACTCTAACATGAAAAATAGGCTCCACAAACATAACATTCATCATGTACTCCCCTAGTGCCAAAATCGATTCTTTGGAACAGGGTTTGGATATCCATCAAAAAATAATAAAAATTGCATTTTTGTTGAATGTTGTAGTTGTTAATGTTTTTGAGACGTGTATAAAATGTTGATGCATAAAAAAATCATGTGCACTATTTCACTATATGACTCAAATAAATGTAGTCTCATAGAATATAATTTTTCCATTTATTTTGAAAATCTATGAACAAATTTCACCATGGGCCGAAAAAAATTTTATTATAAGAAGAAACATCAAGTCCATTGCATGGAAGGAATGCACGAATACCACTCCACTTCGTTTTTTATTTGTTGAAAAAAATTGATGTCTTTATTTACGGGTTTGGGGTTGGATATGGCTGTGGATATGGTGCAGGATGTGAAATAATTAGGTTGAACATATGTTGATTAGATTCAGTGAAACAGTGTTGGGAAATATTTATTTTATGTAGAAAATTAAATGCATTCTCAATAATTGGTTCAGCATGGAAGGCATTTGAACCATATTTAGGCATTGAAACCTCTATAATTTTGGAGAGGTCATTCAAATAGGGGTATCTTGGCGTAACCCATCTTCTCTTTAATTTAGTATAAATCTCTTTTATTTCATTTTAAGATCCCTTGCTAAAACGCATGTAAACTATGGAAGTATGTGAATTATTTGAGAAAATGCTTGAAAGATATGTAGTTTCATCAACTACGATTATCACAAGATATACATAACTTGGGTTTTTTGAAAAAACCTTAGAAAATTTTAGGAAAATTGTAGGTGTATGTCCAGAGTCCACAACCTTTTCCAACCTCCTCCTAGCCTTTGTCAAAATGGGAGATTTAAAACAAGACATTTTATAGCATTGCCCACTCTATCAAATTAGTGGGAAAATGAGGCATAATAGGACTATTTTTTCTTAGATGTTGTAGTTGTGGCACCTTATAATTTGAGAAATAGTAGTATTGATCTTTATAAAATCCTCGTGCAAAGCTAACACAAAAGGCATACAAAACTCCCTAAGCTGCAAAATATATCATGCACATCCATTACGGCACCACCCTCTACTAGTTTGAAGTCTTCTCCCAAGTCTAGGAGTTTTTATCTTCATAATACAAGCAAAACAATTGACCCTTACCAAGACTTTGAGTGAGTGTGAAACTAAAGAAAAGCATTATCAAACCACGGTTGTCAAATTTTTATTATACTATGGTAGATATCACATAATAGGAGACTTGTAGTTTGAGCCTTTTTTGGAGTAGTGGAAACGTCGGCGATGCATAGGGTTGCATACAACCCAGCTAAATTTGTTTTATACTAAATCCTTCTTGTATTACAAGAGTTTGAGGGTTTGAGTAGAGTTTACAGATCCATTCTAAATGTGAGTGAAGAAGAAAGATAGATAAAGACAAACTTTTCCAGGAATACCTAAAGCACTCAAGAAGACTCAGATTCCAAGCAGGTCCAAGACAATATAGAAGGATCAGGACCGTATGGAAATTATAAATTGAGTTGTATAGTTTAGATAAGGCTCAGTTTCAAGTCACAGTTTCAAAGACGGAGCATTTTCAATTCTATATCTTCATGCTCCTACATTTAGACCACCCAAACTCTTCCATATCCACATAGAATCAGCTAAGTGCACTCTCTCCCTTTTGTTTTTTTCATTTTCTAGGTCAATCGTCACTTTGAAAAGCGTTATTATGATTTGTGAAATTAATGTTGGAAGTTAATTAAATCATAATATCCATCTATAACATTATTCATCTTGTTTATGTATGTTAATTAAAATATTCTTAAATTTAAAAGGGTGAAATCACAATCCTTGTGGAAAGCTTTAAATTTGATGTTCACATTTTTATTAATATATTATATCGATAGGTTATTCCCAAATTAGAACAAGACCAACTAATTTTGATTGGCTACAATGTTGTGGATTGATTTGGTCATCCATGTACAAGTACATCACAGCCATCAATGTAGCACATGAAAACATGACCAACTCTTAGTTGTTATTGGCCTGCAGAAGTAAAAAACTCCACAAAGGAATAGTGGGTCCGCCTCAACTATCACTCATAATGAACAAGGTTTTGTACATGAGGAACCTTCCTTTCATCATATCCTTTGATGAAATGTACAACGTATTCAGTAAATATGAAGCAATATTCCAAATTTGCAAAGGCATCAAAAACGACACAAGGGGCACCATCTTTGTTGTGTATAAAGACATATATGATGCCCAGAACATTATCAACTTGGTGTCCTGTGTTTTTTCATGGACAAGATTCACTAGACAACAAGACAACCATACCATAGTGTCAAAAAAATTCAATGATATACCTTTCCAAGACACCCCCAGGTCAGCATTTTCCTCGTATCATTCTTATCCTTTCATTCAAATGGTCTATATGTGTTTTTCATCAATTCCCCTAGGTGAATTAGGAATAAAAGGTCATTAAAAGAACTTTTTGGGTAGCGTATCTAAAAGTGGGGTTTCAAGCAATCTTAGGAGGGGCTATCATCAGCTTTCCTAAGGAGAGTGCAAACCCCCCATAGTGCATCAAAGGATCAAGTTCATCAAGGAGGATAATTCAAGAGACATGAACATCAAGGAATAGATTTTGGAAGATTATGGTAATTTTCAGAGGTTTAGGAGCCAGTTCACTGAAAACACCTACCAGAATATAGAGGAATTGAAGATGCAGCTAAGCACATGCATACGTGTGCGATACTATGGTGAGCTAAGGGGATCACAGCTCCTGAGTGTGAGGTAAGTGAGTTTTCTACTACTTTGCAAGGGTTCCCGTATATTTGGTATAGGAAGTATGATCCAAATCAGACTTGTGTAGACTATACCACATTGTGTGATTATTTCTTAGTAGAGTCTCATATGCTTGAGTTTGAATAGAAGAGAATAAGTGCATTGAAGGACATTAAGTATGGCATGGCTGAGAGTGTAAGGGAGTATGATGCACACTTTAAAACTTTGCTATCAAATTTTTCATATGATATTCACCCCATTCAGCATGCTCAATGGCTCGTTGGAAGTTTGAACACAACTTTCAGGAGGGTGCTCTCATACAAGACCTTCACAGATCCACGTGAGGCACTTGAGACAGCTTTGCACGTTGAGGTAGTTGGGAGTGTAGACACTAGAGTTAGCCCATTTTTGGAAGCTCATATTGCATCTATGGAAAAATAGTTAGAGAAACTATCAGCTAACTCAATTCATGAGATGCGCAGTGGTATTTAGTGCACAGATTGTGAAGTAGAAGGACATACCAAGGAAATTTTCCCTCATAAATCGGTGCATGCCATATTGCTAGATTGTGAGATCTATAATTTGGATCATGATTCAAGTAGGTTCCCTGTGTTACAATGCATAATAAGAAAAAAGGTGTCATGTTATTGTAAGATTTGTAAGTCTACCACTCATGATACAGAGAACTATAGATTGATTGATCAAATTCATGATGTCATTGAAACTGGTGTACGTCAGATAAGTTTTGAAAACAATTCAAAGGAACAAGGTGATCATCATAATCATAATCATAATGAAGGGTGCTCTGATGGAGGTGGTAGAGGTAGAGGTTACCATGAAGGATTCAGATTCCGTGAGATATTAAATGTGAATAGAACATGGATAAAATGATGTATTTGGATGAAATGTGTGTCGTTTCTCATTGGAGTCAGAAAATAGAGAAGGCTAGGAAAAAGGAAAGACACGATCAGCATATTAAAAATAACCGGCTTGAAGTTAGACAAATTGTTTATAGGAATGATTCGAAATTTTTGTGCCACCCTAGAAAGCTCAAAGTACATTGGTTGGGACCATATGTTGTGACTTACATACTTGATTCAAGTGCTTTCTAGTTACAGGTGCTGGATGGAACAGGGTTCCCCAGTTATTTCAACAGGATTAGGCTGAAGCCCTACTATAAATAAGTCTTCTTGGTGTTTGTAATAAGGCAATTTTTCCATTTATATTAGATTTCAGTTACTGCATTTCTATTGTATGTGTCTCCTTACATTGTTGTTATGATTTATCAATTTATTTTTGTGTTTTGTTGTAATAAGCACACTTGCACACCAGAATCTAATTACTATCTATTGAATTCATGCATAGAGGACCACACATACTTTTAGTGTGGGGTAGAGTATATACATGAATAAAATGGTCAAGCTTGAATGTTCCCTAGAAGATGGGTATGCATAGAGAAATGTTATATAGGTATTTGAAGTAGGGTGCAGATAAAGAAAAATTTCTCATAAATAAAGACCACGTATGGGTCAATGGACACATAGTGTAACGTGAGGTAGACTGCAACAGAGGAAACCACTTATTTTGAGGCACATTGGATAGGTAATTTGGCACATGAAGGCACACATAAGGGAGTTTGTGGCCGAGAAGTAGTAGGCGTGCTAGAAGGTTATGACTAGGGCATGGAAAAATAAGAGAGGAAAAAGAAAGAAACATCATTTAATGTTGAGTACGGTGGTAGGTGAAGAGAAATAAATGTGAAGGAATTTGTAAAAGCTATAAAATTTGGGCTTGTGTTATCATTTGCACCTTACATTGTGAAACATTTGATCAAGTCGTAGAGTGAGTTGAAGAGTGAGATAAGAGTGGGTTATCTGAGAAAGTGTGAAGAGAACTGCGATAGAGGTTGAACCGGATGGATTTGTTCACAGGATTGGTTGGCACTCCATTGGAGAAAGTGTTTGAGCAAAGCAAATGTGTGCGGGGAACTAAATCGATAGTTAGGTTTCAATTCTGGAGCTAGGGTACATGAGTTTTAAGCTAGGGAACGTGGGTTTTAAGTTGTAGAGTTTGATTTGTTTGCAAGAACACCTTTTATACTCACTATGACACCGAAGTGAGCAACTCGAGTGACTACAAGGGGAAAGAAGAAATAGGAACTTGAAAATGAGGTGGAAGACACTGTATGTACCTAAAATTGTAGGGTACTACATTGCCGGAATGATGTTACACGTGCCCCAATGATGATACAGGTCTCCTTACAAGGTGTTCGGAATCCAGAAAGGCTCGCCGGGTATATGCTTATATCCCGCATGCCCCGCTCAGCCTCCGCATGCTTTGTTTTCCCATTTTTTGCCCTTCTTCTTGTGTTTTTGTCTTCAGTGACGAAACCGCCACCTTGCCTGGGAGGCGGTCCCATGACCGCTGCCCAGGACAGGGCGGCGGTCCCATAACCACCGCCCTGCACAGGGTGGCGGTTTTTCTTGCATTTTCCAGAATCTTTCGACGATCGCATGAAACATAAATCTTGGATTTTACACACTTTCTTCAACCACTTTGGCTTACATTAATGTTTTCTGCTCCCTAGGAATAGTGTTCTTCCTTTGTTTATAATAAAAGAGATCAAATGGGAGTTACCCTATGGTAAATGCATTGGTTATAAATAGCCAACTTGTTTTCAATAAAATGGCCCCTCATCCTCTCAATTCTCTTGTTCATTTTTTCAATTCCTTGCTTAGAATTTTGTTAGTTTCAGGTTTTGCTTCCATTGTTGGCATTTTGGAGGTCATATCATCTTCTTGTTTCAAGTCTTTGTTTCATTGCTACTACATACAATCAGTTTAAACATAGAATAGCTTCATTTCTAGACTAGAATCCATTAAAGTTAAAGGTTTTTTTTTGTCACAAGAATAGCTTATGAAACTCTCGGTACACTTGTGTTGTATTCCCGTAATAAATCCCGCTAGGAATTGCATAATCAAGATCTGTTCACTTGCGCTATCCCTCTCCTACTCGCATTGTATTCGGTATATATCCAAAGCTGCCATTGTTCGAACGCTATCTTCTGTTGATACTATCATATACACACTTTCTGGATTCACAAGGACACGAAGGAACGAGGAGATCACACTGAGGGTATGAAATCACACATAACTAGATTTACCATTGTTCTGTAAACACCAGGTTTGAGATATCAAAGTTCTAGTTACAACATATCAAATAAAGTAGTGAATTATTTCATTTCAGTTAAAAGTTCACTCTCGATATCACCAGGGAAGCTATGGGGATTGATAGTTTCTGAGAAACTCTGATTCATTCCTCACTTCTAAGGTAGGATCGAGAGCCTTTCAAGTTAATACATTTAGTTACCTAGATATTTAGGATAAAATCACAATTACATAGGTAAATAGCCATACTAGGCTACGTTGCTTTTTTTTATTTTGTTATTAGATTAGTTGTTCATTTTATAGATATACTAGAGTAGCTGCTCTTCAATTTCTTTGAAATACGTCATTGGAAAATACAAAAATAGAAGAATTCTTATGTATTGTAATACCTCTTTCATAATCAGTTTATTAATGTTAGTTAGAGGTTGAATCATTCTTGTATGACAATCACAGGACTTAGAGAGCCTAGAGATTATATATTTGAACCCATAATACCTCAGCCAAATCTACCCACGACCTTAGCTGATATAGATCAAGACCTTAGGATACAGGTCTTTCTAGCAACAGCAAACTTACAAGCAATTAGTGAACAACTGAGAGGGTTAAACATTGAAGACGACAAAGCTTACAACTTTTGGTTGAATCATCCTAATTATAGATTGCCTTGATAAAGCATCTGAATGACCATACAAGGATTCGAATGAGAACAAGCATTTGGTTGTGATCCTTTGGTTCCATAGCCTAATGCAAGAGACCTCCTTGTTGACATAGACACTAGCTTACGTATCCAAGTTGTCAGAACACCTGTTAGGTATTCCGAGAAAATCATACAACTTCTAGTTCTAAATATAGAAGCTGAAAAGGCATATGATTATTGGATAATTGGGAGAAGGGATTGATTCTTCACGTGACCATAACAGATCCAAAACAACCATGAACTCACGGTTATGATCCCCAAGTCCCACAACCCAACAGGCCAACAAACCGGTCAAGTATCGACACCAGCTTACGAATGTTGGTATTTAGATCCTCGCCACTCCCGTTAGATATTATAGTACAGTTCTCCGTATTAAAATTAGAAGCTAATCAATCTAATATTTTCTAGGCTAGACCAAAAAACCATCCATAGTTCACTACGAATCCATTAAACCACCTATCACCATTTTATGACCTTGTCTGGAGATATATACGAAGCTCCCACAGGCCACTTCCCATGTATCCAACAACCAAGAAATAGGATCTCGGCAGAGCTCGACATCGATTGGAGCCTCCAAGCAGCCATTATATCTGAATGAGCCATTACACCAATCCAGGTTAGGAGGGCCTTCTTCGCCTTAGATTCAGATATTCCATTATTGCGTGTTAAGGACTTAATATTACCCGATTAGCTTATACATATCCATTCACATTCAACATTCACCGACTGTCTTGACACGACCTCGGGAAGTCAGGTATGAGGAAAGCATACTTATAGATTCCCATGCTCGCTTGTCACTTTTCCATCATACAAAATTGGTGAACCTGATGTGAAAAAAACTAATATTCCTCTTTCTATTTTCATCTCTTCCGTCCACCTTCGCTCTTTCCCATTATTCTGCGGGTATTCATATACCCCATGAATATGTCGGGATATGATGCATATGGCAGACCTCTCTCAGATCTCGAAGTAAACTATAGTGAGACAAATAGACAACCATCACCCTCACTTTCTGTGTGGGCTGATAACTATTCAAGTAATTACTCGTCATCTCAAACTCCCCCTCACAGAATTAGTTCCAGTTCTTCGTTCCGAATTGAGGAGTTTGATCAATTTACACAAACACAACAGCCAAAGCCATCATGCTCTAACAATATGACGTTTACTGGAGAATCCACTTCATCTCCTCAGGTCTTGTTTAAACCACAGATCACCAAACAATCAAACCCACTCCCCTTTTTGGATGAGGAGTACTTGGCATGCTTCGCTAAAAGTGAACAATGCTTCCAAAATATGTATCCACCTTTAGGAAGTTTACAAATACAGTTTGATACCCTATTCTAGGAGAACACCCCCATTCCTCCACCTATGGGAAATACCCTTGGTGAAGCTTGGCAAGGTAATGACCAATTCATAGCATGGTATCACACCCCCTTACAACCTCAAGCCATACAACAAACACCCTTAAGGCAAAGCAATGTGTCTTTGCCGATGGAGGTCATTTCAGCCTTAGCTGAGAAGGTTAGAGGGATAGAACTTGCTCAAGCAGACAAAAATTCATATTTTGGGCAAGTAGGAATCCCCAACCCTCTACATCACCCTAGTCAAGTTGACCTCCTTACAGGAACAGACACGTTAGGCATGCCTCCTCAAAATCCTTATAATTATCCACAGCAAACACCAACTAGGACATCGTTTTTCAAACGCCGCTCCAGTTGAAAACATGACACCTCCCGGCTTGGCACCAAACAACCCGTACCAAAAAAATACTCCTTATTTAAAAATCTATTCAAAATCACCACAAGAAGACATGTTCTCTTCTTTCGGGATGTTCGTTCAACCACAGGGATTCCCTTATGTACCTACAAATGCATATGCTATGCCATATCAACAACCTATTCCACCTCAACCCCCTCAACAAGCCCTATCGATGGTTGAGGCCTACGCAGTAGGGACTTATTCGGAATATTTAAAAGAACCCCTAGACTTCACCATATGAAGTGTTATGCTTCCGAGACCTCTTCCCGACTTGTCCAAATACAAAGGGGAAGGAGACCCGAATGCACACATTAAGGCCTATGCCACAACCATACGGGAGTTACTCCCTTGGAACGGGGTTGTCGCTAAAATATTCCCTAAAACCCTAGAAGGTGTTGCCCTTGACTGGTATTACAGAATACCTAAAGCTTCGATACACTCATTTAAACAACTCATGTCAGAATTCATCAAAGCTTTCGACATGAACAAATTGTTAAGAATAGGAATCAAGGAGTTCTTACATATCAAACAAGAACATAATGAATGTGCCGCTCATTTTATCCAAAGATGGTGTATGGTTCTCTACTCATCAGCGAGTGCTCCAAATATGGATCAAATGGAACTATGTGATTTATTCGTTAATTCACTCAACAAAGAGATAAAGGAAGAAGTCCATAAGTTCCCACTAAGAACTTATGATGAGGTACTCGAGAGTGCTCTCCGAATCGACCAAGAAGTGATTGATAGTGGTCGTAAGACATATGGGACAAATGGGAAATTAACCACTCCCAACCAAAACACCGCGGCCTATCCTAACGCTGGGAACGCTAATCAAGGACCTAAGATCCTTAACAAGAACGGCGGGGTTACAACAGATGGAGTGATTGACCAAGCTAAAAGGGTAAATGTTGTAAACATTTTGCCACCTATTAATAATCAGTGAAATAACAATTTTACCCCAACAATCAACGCGGTGGATATTAATCGTACACCACAGAAACAATAACAACAACAACGAAAATTCCAAACACAAAGTCCAAATTGAAACCCAACTGGCTATTAGAGTCAAAACCAAAGGCAACAGCCTCAAAATTTTAACTCTAACAACCAGCAACCTTATTAGAATTTCGGGCCACAATAGGTATTAAATCATCAACCTCAAAATTACAATCCCAATCTATGTTGTGGCTTCCACAAGATTCAAGGCCACGATACTAGGACTTGTCATGAATACAATAAATTCATGCAGCGTTTGCCAAAATATCAAAAACAACTCTTTATAGATATGCTTTTAGCAAATTCTATAGTACCCACGCCAAACGCTTATGCAAGGGCAGTTTCCCCTCAAAATGCGTCCCTCAAGATCTTCAATGACCCGTTCCCAAACCACCCTAACAATAACAGGTTAGATCCTAATGGAACAAATAAGGGTACCATGACAGGAAACAATGATCATGAAGCTTCAACTTCATTAAATCCACCAGCTACACCCCAATTAGGAACTCGACCTCAAACTAAGATAGTTGGTTTAGTGGAGTTAAACACCGAGCTACCCGTGGAAACCATAACAAGAACACGGGATTATTCTTCTCAACTAACTCCAAGTTATTCATTAGAGCCAGACAACACTTAACTAACATTGGCAAAACCTATAGGTGCCTATGATCTAATTAATGATTTAACCAAAACCTTCTTGCACATCTCCTTTTAGATTTGTTAAAAAACTCTCCTGCCCATAGAGCTGCTCTCTTAGAAGCATTAGGCCTTGGTCATTTAATCAACATCACTCCTCCCCCAGAAATGCAAGTGAACCATGTGGACTTTGATGTTTATCCTCCGGGGCAGCTAAATAGGGATACTGAGTTTATATTCGATATAAGCAAAATGTTGACAGATGCTGAAATTACACGAAGAGGCGACCCATCTTTACATTTACAAGTTTGGGTCTACAATAATTATGTTTAACGTGCAATGGTCGATGATGGGGCAGCATTCAACATAGTCCCCTTTGCTTTCCTTCAAAAGTTAGGATATGGAGAGACAAACTGTTCCACAACGTGATTATGCTAAAAGGTTATAATAGCCTCAAAGCCACCTCGATTGGAACCATAATTTTACTGGTCACTTTAGGACCCAAGACAGTCCTCACCGATTTTTTTATTATAGATTGGGAAACCAATTATAATATGATCCTTGGTTGGCCATGGATACACCGCATGAAGGCGATCCCTTCCACGCTATTCCAAGAAATAATATTTCTACATTTAGGAAAAATATTCATGGCACAAGGTGACCCAAACCCCTTCGATTAACACCTATCTGATTTGAAGAAAAGACCGGGTATCCACTCTGAGTTCAAACTTCTAGCAAACCAGCTTGCCAAACCAATTGATTCACAACCAAAGGAAAAGCTGATACCCACCACTGAGTTGGAAATTTCAAATCCAGCTGAGGACATTCCAGTACACAAAAATGAGACCAAAGCTATAAAAGTAGTATCATTAGGGACTACCGTAAAAATTGTTGAGTTGCTGGAGAAATACTTACCTATTCTCCTACCGTTTGATTCCATGGGTATAGGACACACCCTAGGAATCACTTCTCTTCTATCAGATGAATTTTTTATGGTAGAAGTAACCGAAGCAGAAGAAACATATATGACAGATATCCCAAAGTCCATTTTTCCAAGCAAGTATTGGACTCTCCACTTTGATGGAGCTAGATGTCACTTTGGAGCTGGGGCAGGGGTGATCTTTACTTCACCTGAGGGAAAGATCCTATCTTTCACCTTCAAATTAAGCTTTGAATGTACAAACAACGGAGTTGAGTACGAAGCTCTCCTCCTTGGCCTCATCCTAGCTAAAATAATGGGTGTCAATAACAATAGAGTGCTAGGAGACTCGCAACTAGTTGCAAACCAAGTCTCTGAGGTATATGAAACTAGGGCTAAACATTTACAACTATATAAAACAACAGTATTAGATCTAAGCAAGGGATTCAACTTCATATCAATTAAAGCAATCCCACGAGAGTAGAACCTTCTCACAGACTCAATAACAACCTCAACTTCCCGTTTCACCCCGAACAATGAGTTGGAGGATACAAATTTCATGGTATCACTTCGTACCAAACTATTAGTGCGTAAAATACCAATAAACTCACTCCTAGCTCATGGAGAAGTTGAGGATGATTTTTCGATCATAGGTCACTTTGACGATGATAGATTCACTCTCAAATATTTAAACGCCTATGCAGAGCTACACCTTTCTCACCGTATAGTTGATCTTTCCCTAACACCTCATTCCTCTTCCTACTTTGGAAATCCCACGGTAGAGTCTCCTCCATAGAAAGATCTCGATATCTATGAGATAGGAAATGGAGAAAGCTTGGAACTACCTCCAGCCCCACCTGAATTTGAAGAAGGTAACGCTACTTTGATAGAAGAAACCATTGATATAAACATTGGAATGGAGGAAGAACCAAGAATTTTGAAGTTGGGATCCTTGTTAACCCTAGAGGAGGTAGAAATACACACCCAAATCCTTAAAGAACATCAAAATGATTTTGCATTTAACTATAAAGAAATGATGGGCATTGCACCACAAGTCGCGGTACATAATCTTGTCACTAAACCAGATGTGAAGCCAATTAAACAGAAGTCAAGACCAATGAAGCCAAAAGTGGCTCTCATGGTAAAAGAGGAAGTAGTAAAACTTCTCCAAGTAGGATTCATTAAGCCCGTCGACTATTCACAATGGGTATCTAATATTGTTCCCGTTCTAAAAAAGAATGGGAAGATACGCATTTGCATAGATTTTCGGGATATTAACAAAGCTTGTCTCAAAGATGATTTCACATTACCATCCATTGATGTTATCATTGATGCAACAACTGGATTTGAACTGTTGTCCCTCATGGATGGGTTCTTAGGGTACAATCAGATTAAAATATCTGAATAGGATCAAGCCAAAACCACATTCATAACTCCCTGGGGAACTTATTGTTACGTTGTCATCCCATTTGGTCTTAAGAACGTTGGCGCTATGTATCATCGGGCAATGACTTATATATTCCACGATCTTATCCATAAAATTGTGGAATCTTATGTGGATGACTTGTTGGCCAAGGCCAAGAAACATTGTGATCATCCGAAAGTGCTCCGTATCATCCTCTCATGACTAATCTAATATGGTGTCACATTAAACCCAGAGAAGTGCATGTTCGGTGTAACAGGAGGCAAACTTCTGGGCTACATTATATCTTCACGGGGGATTGATGTTGATCCAGCCAAAATACAGGCTATTCTCGAAGTGATCCCACCATCGGACGAGTCTGGAATCAGGTAATTTCTTGGGAAACTCGGTGCAATCCGAAGGTTCATCCCAGATTTAAGTTTTTCCATTCATCCAATCAACAATCTATTGAAGAAAGATTATAGCGTCGATTGGAATGAAGAATGCAATGATACCTTCGACGCAGTTAAGTGCTTCTTGTTGTCACCACCCACACTAATGCCTCCCAAGCCAAACCGCCCTTTGATCCTATACTCACAAGCCACTCATGTCTCGTTGGCCTGCATGCTGGCTCAAGAAGATGATGACAAATGAGAACGTGCAATCTATTTCATTAGCCAAACATTGCTCGATTATGAAACACGTTACACACAGGCAGAGAGAGAATGCCTTGCCATAATTTTTGCAAAAAAATGTTTGAGACATTACATGTTAAACTAGGAAACAATGGTCATTATAAAGATAGACCATTTACGAACATTTCTCACACAAGGATCTTTATCTAAAAAGGTTGGCCATTTCATAACCTTAATGGGAGAATTTGAGTTAACATTCATAAACCAGAAATCCATTAAAGGACAAATTATTGCAGACTGGTTAGCTGAAAATCCACTAGATGGAGGCGAGTTGGTAAATCTAGACTTTCCCGATGAGTGTGTATACTTCGTCGAAACCATGCCCCCCATCTCTACATGTCCATGGTATACTGATATCATCAATTTTATCATGGACTATACATACCCGAAAGGTACCACGTCACAACAAAGAAGGTGGTTACGCATGATTACCACTAAATATGTTGTTTTAGACCAAGTACTCTATTGTAGAGCCTTCGAAGGCATGCTTATAAGATGCGTCAACATAGAAGAATCCAAGAGGATTCTTCATGAATCCCACAGTGGGATATGTGGGGGCCACTTCAGTGGTCACGCCACCGCTCGCAAAATACATCGGATGGGCTATTTTTGGCCCACTCTCAAGCATGATGCAGTGGATTTTGTACCTAAGTGCCACAAATGCCAAGAATTCTCTCACGAGATTCACATGCCAGCACAATCCCTGTAACCAATAGCGACTCCATGGCCCTTCTCCACATGAGGTTTGGACTTGATAGAGAAATTTTCTCCCTCATCAACCGATGGCCATAATTTTATAATTACGGCCACGGAATATTTTACCAAAAGGGTGGAGGCCATGCCTCTCACCACCATACCAGGTTCGGTAACTGCCAAATTCATTCTTAACCAAATTATCTGTAGGTATGGTGTCCCACAAGTCATTATCTCAGATAATGGCACTTCCTTTAAAAATGACGAAGTCCATGAGTTATGTAGAAAATTCAAGATAAATCATCACACAGCCTCTCTTTACTAGGGCAGGCTGAAGTGACAAACAAAGCGTTGAAAGCTATTCTCCTCAAAACAGTCAAGGAGAACAAATGAGATTGGCATTTAAAACTATATTCATCCTTGTGTGCCCATCAAACCTCAATAAGAACACTAACAGGAGTAACTCCTTTCTCGCTGGTATTTGAAGCAGAAGCAGTTCTCCCACTTGAGGTTGAAATACCTAGTCTCTGCATCTCATTACAAGGGATTCTGGATGAAGAAGCTTACAGGGAGGCACACCTCTCTCAACCAGAAAGCCTTGATGAGGCCAAGTTAAACGCCGAATAGTGGCATAGAGCCTATGCTGATCGGATGTGCCGGTAGTATAACAAAAAGGTCTATGAGTGAGAAATATATGAAGAAGATCTAGTTCTAGACTAGAAAGCCGGATCGATAAGAATACCAGCGAAAGAATAAAGTTCCGGCCCAAATGGTTGGGCCCATACCGAGTCATGAAGGACTACGGAAATGGTGCATATCTTTTGTGCACACTAAAAGGTGAGGAATTCGGTGAAACTGTTAATTCCTTGCATCTTAAGCGGTTTTACGCATAAAACATCAAAGTCATTACTTGTACATTATAGCTACTTACATTGCATTAGTCTCTTGGCTGCTTCATTATGTCCATTTTGTAAAATGGTAGTCCAGGAGCTTACTCTTAAAAAAATCTGTTACAAATTTCATATCACATCTCTTCAAACATCATCAAATATTTTCAAATTTTATCATCAAGTTCAACAGACAAGCATTGACAAAAACCATACCAAGACCTACATACTTGGCTTTTCTCTTTCTTTCTACTAGGTGAAGTTTTCCTTGCCCACGGTCTATTCTAGAAGCTTCTTGGTGTCACATCTATCCCTCTTATATCTCTTGGAACGAAAGGATATCCCAAAGTCATAGATCATAAATGTCAAAATCAAATGAAATCAAAAGCACCAAGCAAACAAAATATTTTATTTTACACAATTCTTTTCCCCATCAACCTTCGGTGATAATCCCACATCTCTTACTGGTGGTGTGAGGTTGGGAAAGGAAGGAAGTGCCCTTACTTGCCTATAGCTTGCCTTTGGCGACAAACCCGTGCTTCTTACTGGTGGCATGAGGCAGGGTGTGGGGGGTCCAATCACATAATTTAACAAATCTTGGTATGCTAAAAACACAAATTCACCTCTATTAAGAGAAAACAAATATCCAAATTCCAAAGAGATCAAATCCTCAAAACCATATTTTGTCAACCAGGTTGTCATTCATGAATCTAAATATAGATAAACTGGAAAATAAGTGGCTTTCTAAACATGGTAGTATTTTTGAGTAGGGTGGATGTGTAGGTCCAAACTTGGTTATTGTTACTTATTTTTCTATCTCTCGTCATTCCATTCAGTCAAACTCATACAACTTGTGCCCTTCCTAACTCTTGGTGTTGAGCCCTCACATCTTACTAGTTGCATGGATTTGGGATTGGGGCAAGTTCATCTCTTTATCACTATGCATTCATCACATTTTTCCAATATAAGAAGGAATTACAAAAATTTCCTAAAGAGTTCAAAAGTTCAGTACTACCATATGTTAGTATCATCTCATATCAGCACTACAAAAACATATAGAGTAAAACATTCTATTTATTATCATTTGTTGTCCATTGCATACATTCTGGAAACATGAAAAGTAAATATTCTTAAAACATCTAAAAACACATATAGAAATGAGTCACAAAATTCAAGATGCCAAGAGTTTAGATCCAAAAAGATATATATATATATATATATATATATATATATATATATATATATATATCAAGTTTCATATACAATGCCATCATGCACTAGGCATTGTCAAAACGCTCAATGAGCCCGAAAAGTACAAAAGAACTCATACAGATATCTAACAAAATACTGCAAAAAATGGCCTCTCAATCCCTATGAGATCCCTCAGAGGGTGCACAGACACACCTAGGACTCCAACTACGTCGGCGCTCTAAATGCACTGAGGGCTCATGGTCATGCCCGGTAGCTGCCGTCTCACTATGAGAATGGCTCCTCCTCATCAGGTGCTCGGCTGTCCTATATCTAGCCACCTCCATGTGGAGAGAATTCATAATCTTTCTCGCATACCAGATAGAGGCAAAAACATTGGTGTGCCTACTGGCTACTGAGGGCTCCCCCACATCCACAGAAAGCTCAACACAAGTCTTCTCTGAGGGGAGAAGCAGGGTATCGGTACACACTCGGTGAATCAAGTCTCGCCACTCATCAGCAGTCGCTACAAACAAAGGAGAAAACAAGTTAGAAAATGATCAACGATAAAACCAAGAGTAAGCAAAACAAAAAGAAACAACAAACTAGAACAACTCTAACTAGAACAAATGTCAAGAGAAGAGTGACAACTCACTAGGATCGCCAGGCCTCCAGGAAGGATCTCTAGGATCTACGCCTGCCACTAACATTGCCACCGACTGGTGCCCTTCTCCCACGTCTGGGGCAATGTGACGTCCTGCAACAGACTCGCCATCTGCACCTGGGTCTCGAGAGAGTAACTCCTCTAAAACCAGAGTCACCCTCTCTATGCTCTGCTCCGCGCTCTCGTCCTACAAAATCTCTTGGGTATCATGCCACTCGGGATCACTATTATCCCCCCACCGCCCATCTCACTGATCTCCATGTCCTTTGTCTCCTCCTCGGTCTCTCCCCCCGTGAACTCCTCAGACTCGGATTCCACATCAATGGGCTCATCACTACTATGAGTGGGACCGGCAGCAATCCGAAGTAAGGGTGCCTGAGGAGCACCGGCTCTCCCTTGTGCATGTACCACCCTCCTAGCCGCAATAGAAGTACCAGGAGTAACAATGGTCCACCCTCGGCCTCTAGGACCTCCCCGAGCCTCGCGAATAGATCTGTACACTGGCACCACCGGAGGAAGCATGCCGCTATAGGGGAGGCCAAACTACTATGGAACTCTGTCAAAGGGGTGTATCTCAAACTTCCTTGCCATGTCTATCAACTGGCTAGTGGTCTGACAGGAAATCAGTGTAACGGTCTCCTCTCCCCATACCCCTACCATGGCCTGATAAGGGGTGACTTCCATGTCTGCAGTGGTCAGAGAAGCCACTGGCTGGTGGGGTACTCTAAGAAATGTCATCCATGTCCACCTCGCTGCCCTGACGGCCTTGAGATCCTCCACCTCTACGCCTCTCCCATATGGGATAATGTGCTCATACACCCAACTCATGACAAGAGTCAGGTGGTTCAGTGACTGCCCCTGTAAATGGACTACCCTGTATAAGTCATGGTAGGTAGTCCCCAGGATATCTTCTCCCCAAGCGTAGACACATCCATGGCCCTTAATTTGGGAAATAATAGGAGCCGAGCAATATAAGAGGGTGTCCCCTCCTTTATCTCCAATTAGTCTAGATGCAAGGATGCCTATAATTGCCTTGTGAAGCAAGGGAATGTCTGACTTAATAGTAGAGCGGATCTTCATGCCCTTCTTTGACCCCATCGATACGACCACATCTCCCATGTAGGTGGCCCACTGAACCACCTGTGATCTAGATAATGTTGTCTTAAGAGACAGCCACCGCCCAAGAATCGAACCCCCAGTATGAGGTAAACATCCTCCAGGGTGATGGACCACTCACCCCTAACTCTTGGCAATCGGAAGGTGTTCTGATCCGCATCCCAATAAGAAAACAAGTCACACAATATGTGACTGGTAGGTGCAACATGAGGAACCTGTGCAATCCTCCATATACCAGCCCTCTGGAGAGTATCCTGCTCTTCCTAGGAGAGTGCCTCCAACATTTCCGAGAGCCAATCACACTCCCTCTCCCGGCTCCATCTGATGTACTCCTCCTTCTTCTGCATACACCCAAAAACACAAAAATGGGTAAGTTAGTACTAAAATCTAGTTGGAAAGACTTTTAAAAACATGTAAAAATACTGAACATGCAAAAATAGGCTAAGTTTTGTGTTGTTTTGGTCCTTTGTTGCAGACCGTCGCCCTGTGCAGAGCGGCAGTTCCATAACCGCTGCCTTCTAAGGCGGCGGTCCCATAACCACTACACTGCACAGGGCGGCGGTCCCGTCCCGCGAAACCAAACGGCTCGTAAGCCCTAAAAAGCCCAAAAAAGAACAAATACACCTTTTTAACAAAAAAATAAACCTACCCTATGGGCACCCCCCTGAAGGACACATTTAAAACTAACATTTTCAAAAATGATCCCCCCAAGGGAAAGATTTCATTATTTCTACATTTTAGGTTTAAAAACGATAAATCGAGAAGAACTAACCTGAGACTTTGCGGGTCGATGTTCCGCTCTTGGAGGCATGATTGCTATCTCACCATGAACATTTTGACTATACTCTCGTCGAAAAACCGTCACCATGGGTCCCAAAGCTAAAAATCTATCAAATCAATCTGCGCAAATGAATAGTAAAATGACTTCGTTTTATATATATAGCCCTCTTAACTTGATTTTGAACGTCTTTCGTAGGGTCAGAATGCTGACGGAGGTAAGTTCTAAACCCTGCATAGATGGTAAGTCCTCTTTTCATATCAATTCAGCCTTATTTCTCAATTTATTTTATCTATCTACACTTGAGTCCCATTTTTCATTTTTTGCAGGTAGCGGGATCTTGGATGGTGACTTTCTAGCACACGGACGTGTCAGGTATAACTCCTAACTCCCCATTTCGGGACCACCATACTCGGATCCACCGTTTTACGCCTCTTCATGGCTAAAACGCTTCTCCGAGGGGGCAATATGTACGTACCCAAAATTATAGGGTACTACACCACTGAAACAATGTTACACGTGCCCCAATGATGATACAGGTCTCCTTGCAAGGTGTTTGGAATCCAGAAAGGCTCGTCAGGTATACGCCTATATGCATGCCCCACTCAGCCTCCGCATGATTTGTTTTCCCCTTTTTCCCCCTTCTTCTTGCGTTTTTGTCTTCAATGACGGAACCGCCGCCTAGGACAGGGCGGAGGTCCCGTAACTGTCGCCTGCACAGGGCGGCGGTTTTGTTCGCATTTTCCAGATTCTTCCGACCGATCGTGTCAAATGTAAATATTTGAATATACATGCTTTCTTCAACCACTTTGGCTTGCATTAATGTTTTCTACTCCCTGGGAATAGTTTCTCCCTTTGTTTATAGTAAAAGAGATCAAATGGGAGTTACCCTCTGGTAAATTGCATTGGTTATAAATAGCCAGCTTATTTTCAAGCAAATGGCCCCTCATCCTCTCAATTCTCCTGTTCAGTTTTGAATTCCTTGCTTAGAATTTTTTTAGTTTTAGGTTTTGCTTCCATTATTGGCATTTTGGAGGTCATATCATCTTCTCGTTTCAAATCTTTGTTTCATTGCTACTGCATATAGTCATTTTAAACATAGAATAGCTTCATTTCTAGACTAGAATCCATTAAAGTTGTAGGTTTTGTTTTGTCACAAGAATAGCTTATGAAACTCTCAGTACACTTGTGTTTTATTCCCGCAATAAATCCCGCTAGGAATTACATAGTCAAGCTCTGTTCACTTGCGCTATCCCTCTCCTACTCGCATTGTATTCAGTCTATATCCAAAGCTGCCATTGTTTGAACGCTATCTTTTGTTGATACTATCATAAACACACTTTCTGGATTCACGAGGACACAAAGGAACGAGGAGATCACACTGAGGGTACGAAATCACACACAACTAGATTTACCACTATTCTATAAATGCCAGGTTTGAGCTATCAAAGTTCTAGTTACAACATATCAAATAAAGTAGTGAATTATTTCATTTCAGTTAAAAATTCACTCTCAATATCACCAGGGAAGCTATGGGGATTGATAGTTTCTAAGAAACTATGATTCATTCCTCACTTCTAAGGTAGGATCGAGAGCCTTTCAAGTTAATATGTTTAGTTGCCTAGATATTTAGGATAAAATCACAATTACATAGGTAAATAGCCATACTAGGCTACGTTACTTTTTTTTATTTTGTTATTAGATTAGTTATTCATTTTATAGATATACTAGAGTAACTGCTCTTCAATTTCATTGAAATACGTCATTGGAAAATACAAAAATAGAATAATGCTTATGTAGTGTAATACCTCTTTCATAATCAGTTTATTAATGTTAGTTAGAGGTTGAATCATTCTTGTATGACAATCACAGGACCTAGAGAGCCTAGAGAGTATATATTTGAACCCATAATACCTCAGCCAAATCTACCCACGACCTTAGCTGATATAGATCAAGACCTTAGGATACAGGTCTTTCGAGCAACAACAAACTTACAAGCAATTAGTGAACAACTGAGAGGGTTAAACATTGAAGACGACAAAGCTCACAAATTTTGGTCGAATCATCCTAATTATATATTGCCTTGATAAAACATCTAAATGATCATATAAGGATTCGAACGAGAACAAGCATTTGGTTGTGATCCTTTGGTTCCACTGCCTAACAAAGGAGACCTCCTTGTTGACATAGACACTAGCTTACGTATCCAAGTTGTCAGAACACCTGTTAGGTATTCCAAGAAAATCATACAACTTCTAGTTCTAAATATAGAAGCTGAAAAGGCATATGATTACTGGATAATTGGGAGAAGGGATTGATTCTTCACATGACCATAACAGGTCCATAATAACCACGAACTCACGGTTGTGATCCCCAAGTCCCAAAACCCAACAGGCCAACAAACCAGTCAAGTATCGACACTGGCTTACAAACGCTAGTATTTAGATCCTCGCCACTCCCGCCATATGTTATAGTACAGTTCTCTGTATTAAACATAGAAGCTAATCAATCTAATATTTTTTGAGCTAGACTAGAAAACCATCCATAGTTCACTACGAATCCACTAAACCACCTATCACCATTTTATGACCTTGTCTGGAGATATATACGAAGCTCCCACATGCCACTTCCCACGTATCCAACAACCAAGAAATAGGATCTCGGTAGAGCTCGACATCGATTGGAGCCTCCGAGCAGCCATTATATCTGAATGAGCCATTACACCAATCCAGGTTAGGAGGGCCTTCTTTGCCTTAGATTCACAGATTCCATTATTGCATGTTGAGGACTTAAGATTACCCAATTAGCTTAGACATATCCATTCATATTCAACATTCACTGGCTATCTTGACACGACCTCGGGAAGTTGGGTATGAGGAAAGGGTACTTGTAGATTCCTAAGGTGCTTCGTTATTAGAACAATTTAGAGGCAAAAATTAAAAGTGGGTATCCAGAGTTGATTATGGCTTTGGAAGGGTAGATCACCCATGAAATATTTCATTCTTTGTGTACAGTATTCTATTGTTCCTTATTCTTTATTCACGAAGACATAAGTCATGGTTATCCATTTTCAGGGGTAGCAATGAAACAATTGTGGGGTAATGTTGGGCTGATGAATTAAATCTGAAGTATTGAAGGCACATAAGGTTAGGGCGTGTGGACATGAGGCGTGTAGGTACGCATGGAGATGTAGTGGAAAAGGGAGCATATGGGAAAGTATGACTTCGGTACTTAGTCATTCTGCATGGATGGGCTAAAGATGGATTGAGTGTTGAGCATGCAAAGGTATGAAGACTTGGAAGTGAAGAAAATTATATTTTGGACAAGTGGGAGATCAAGCGACATGCAGAGTTTTGGGCTAATAATAGGATTAGATCTATAGTTATTATTCAATAATCTATCATTAGCGAGCTTGCATGCTTTTGTATTTACCTTGTAGTGGCACATGGTTATTCTTAGCATGCAGCCTTTTTTGAGGATGCATAGGTGGTGAAGGGAAAGACCCCACTCCTATATATATATATATATATATATATATATATATATATATATATGTATTGATTTACACAGTTTAGGGATCCATGTTTTGTTAGTGTTATGCTGTTGGTTTATGAGCGCACATGACTTATGGTGACATTCTTATGTATGTACTTGGCTTATGTGTTTTACAATGATTAATATAATGGATCTGTGTTGTTTGATAATGATTATTAACATATTTATTACTTGATCTTGTATAGTAGATCCAATCTTGGTTCTTGTTTAAGTTACTTCTTGCATATGGTTGTGATCTAGATATTTTCATGCTTTACTTTTGAATGTTTATTATGGATTTGGATTATATATTTTTATCATGTTAACTCCTTGAAAAAGCTACCATAAAAGAGGAACCTGTTACCCTTGCACGCTTTGGGTGATCGGCAGTTCTGGCTAAGTGATGTTCCAGTGCACCTTGGGTTGTTTGATAAAATAAAAGGCTACATCACACTTCTGTGTTTAATCAAATCACTCGCTCATGCATTTATAACCTACACTTTTCACTTTGATGATAACATATTTTTAGTACACACATTTTATACCATTTCATCTCACGCACGCTCATTTATGGTTCATTCTTAACTGCTGAGGGAACATAAATAAATTAACCTCCTTGCATACATACACATCCACTCAAGGGGGCATGCAAAACCTTTCATTCACACTACATTCCATTCCATCTAATCCACATCATACTGCATATCTTGGTTGCATTTACTCTTTCTTATATTTACATGTTACATACACATCTTATTACACATGCTAGATAGATATCTTCTATGTCATTATTTTTATCATACACACATGTGCATTCACTTGCCTTTCTAGTTGTGATCACATATTATACAGATCTATTACATGCAACATGGATGCTTTGCACAACACCTATTACCAGTCCCACAACATCTCCTTAGGGCATCCACTTTCGTACACTACAGGTGCTATTGTTTCATTTTATTTCATAACACATTATATTATTAGATTATACATGTTTTGAAATAATATTTATCTTTCTAACATACTAATGGGTGCTTCATGTGTAACATTTGTTACACATGTCTATTTTCTTCCATGGTTGTCTGTTACACTGCTTTTCGTTGCTTTCTCTTTATATGCCACTATTTGTGGGCTTTTCCCTTTATCTTGTGTACACACTATGTGCTTTAGGATTCGTCGACCTTTATTGTCTTGTGACATCATGATTGGTGTCCCATGTTTGCAACCCTCTTTTCATGGTCTACATTATCTTCATGTGTGTTTACATTATCTTCTTGCGTCTTAGCTTGCATATTGTCTACCTAGCATACATTTTTTATTCTACATGTGTGTTTTTTATTCTGTTGTATTAACACTTGTCTCCTATCCACTTTTTTGAATGTGCCTTGGTTTCTACCAAACACATTCCCTTCCCCCTATACGGCACAATTTCAGCATAGCAATTGGTCCTCCTTTGGGCCACATACTCCTTCAACGAAGTCGCATGCTCCCCAAATGAGGGGGAAATCATTAGGGTGAATAATTCACCCCATACAGCATTATGCGGTCATTACACATCATAACACAATACCAGTACAACATATTTTTTAGTTCCAGGGCTCATATTCATACTTGGGTCCTCAATACAAAGCGACCCTTCTTGGATGTCTGTAACTAGGGGGAAAACACAGTGATTTCTTGCTAAGAAAAGTCTACATAATTCCACATAATGAATTTTACAGGGCATATAATCCTTAGCACTTGCATTTTTACACACCATCTTTAGTGGTGTTCTACATTACGGGAAATGGTCAAAGGTTGGAGAATAACACCATAATTTTCTCCCTACACTTCTTCCATATCATTGGTGTGAGATCACTCAAATTACTCATTTGTCTACAACATATTTAATATCCTTTCTGCACTCTTTCTTCATCACAGATTAGGTGCACATGTTCCTTTTTCACATTTTTAACATTTTAACACACTTCTTTACATGATTTTTACACATATACATGTGTATTTGACTACTTGTTCATTCTTTTCTTTTTCAATTCTATCTGTATGGGAAGTGGTATTCAACATCATTCAACAATCACACACATCAGTATCGACATCGAAAACAGGAACATTCACGACATCTATGAGATGCGATTCTACTCTATGTTCATTATCTCATCACTTTTTACACTTCCTCATCCTTAGTATCCACACTTCACACTTTTATCACTCCACTCTTTTTCTTGTCCCTCAACATTCTCTTTCTACATCGATTTACATGGTTATCAGGTACGCATCTCTATCTACTTTATATTACTGAGCTTTCTGTTCACCAACGTAAAGTGGGTGATTAACCTAAAATGTAAATTAAGAGCCTAATCTGATGTTATTGTAGTAGTAAATAAATGAAAAATTAAGTACAATGTGGATCCAAACAAACTAAGAAAGAAAGTGTGAAACCCTAGTTACAAAATGAAGGAAATAAAATTACTTATCTAATTCACTATGTTACCGAGGGTATGCTGAGCTGGAAAAATTGTAAAATGCAAGTACAAACTGTCACAATCATGCTAAGAAAATTATGTAATTTTTCGATTAGGCTGGATATGGGTGCCCATAGAAAGGATAGGAGCGTTCACCGTCGCTACAGTCCCGATTCTGGGATCTAGTGTCCTGACAGGTTGTCAGGATTTGAATTTTTCTAGGTTGGAAGAGTCTCACAAATATTTAATTTTGGTCACTCCTAGGTCATACCAAGATTGTCAAGGTCACTGTCAACCTGCAATGAAATATGAACCTGCAAAACCCTCAAATAGAAATCAAATCCCAAAAAATAAATATGTAGAATGAGGGGTCAGACTGTCCTCAGCTGCCACAATGACAGACTTACAACCGAGCACTACACTACATCTCATACCCAATGTAGTTTTGTGTGTGTGTGTGCAGAAATTTTCCTTAGGTTGCTCCTGTGCGTGTCACACTTGGAATAGCGAGCAAGTAGCTAGATGTAGAATGTAGTAAATGTGTGCATGGAATAGAATAAAATGAAGTGTGATGTAGAAAACTAGCCTTTGTGTCCCTTGTGATGGAGCTAGATGGATGCAACCTTAGGTGGTGATAGATAGTGCTTAGTGCTTGGACCCTTATTATGATAGCTTAAATTTATAGTTATCTGATTCCTTCGCTTGAATTACGTAATTAGCCCCAAAAGGGCACAATACCAAAAAGATAAGATGCTCAAATGGCTAGAAAGGACCCAAAAAGAGAGAGTAAAGTATAAAGGGGACAAGAGCAACCAAAGGGGATGACAGCACCTGGCGTTGGCGTTCTGACTAGGCACTATTGTCCAAGATGACAAATGCCTAAGAGTACAAAGACAGACTGTGCAAGTGAGGGTGCAAGACTAAAAGTAGAAATTGAAAGCAAAGAAAGGTGGCCAATGACATGGGTTAGTTAGTACTTTTCTTACTTTGGAACCATATGATTAGTAGTATGCGATTGAGACTAGATAATTACCGAAAGTACGTGATTATGTGTCTACATTTTCCCCCGTTTTATTTTGGTGAGTGGAAATCTCAGTAACATAAAGTATATATATGCATACCTGATATCCATGTAAATTAATGTAGAGAAGCGTGCTGAGGGACTAGACAAAAGCGTAGAGTGATAAAAATGTGAAGAATGGATGTTGAGGATAAGGAAGTGTAATAAGTGATGATGAAAATGAACCTAGGGTGGAAACATATGTGTAGATGTCATGATGTACCTATTGTTGATGTTTATGTGTGTGATGTTGTTGTTATTGATATTGACTACTGCTTCCCATATGTACAGACTTGCAAAAGAGAAGCCAACAAGTAGTCAAATACTCATGTATATGATAAAATTATGTAAAAAGTGTGTAAGTAAAGTATGTAAAATTTTGAAAAAGGAACATGTGCACCCAATCCGTGATGAGAAAAGGGTGTAGAAAGGATCTTGTAGATGATGTCGACATGCAAGTTTTTCGGGAGATCACGTGCCAATGTAATGGAAGAATTGTAGGGAGAACTATCTGGTGTTGTCTGTCAACCTTTAGCTACTTCCTATTTTGTAAAACACTATTGCAGATGGTGTACATGTGTTAAGGACTCTCTACCCTCTAAAATTCATTGTGTATGGAGTTATGTAGAGTGTGTTGAACTACCAATCACTATGTAATCATCCCCTAGTCTTAGGAATCTAGTAAAGACCATTGTATTGCCCCTTGGTTTCAAACATCCAGGAAAGGTTGTTCTGCTAAGGACCCAAGTATAATTGTGAGAGTTTTCCAAAACTGAAAATTGTGTTGTATCAGTACCATTTTGTGTATAATGTTTTATGGGGTGATTGATTAACCCAAATTATGCCCCCCCTCATTTGTGGTGTATGTGATGTCGCTGAAGGAGTACGTGGCCCAAAAGTGAACCAACTGTTGTATTGAAACTATGCCCTACAGGGGGAAGGGAATGTGCTTGGTAGAAACCAAGGTACACGTAAACAAGTGGCTAGGAAAATAAGTGTTAGTACAATCAAATACAAACACTAATATAAAAGACAAAATGTAAGCTACTCATACAATGTCTAAGCTAAGACGCAAGGAGAAGACAATGTAGACCATGAAAGTGGGTTGCAAACATGGGACATTACTCACAATGTCGCAAGTCAAGAAAGTTCATAGTGGCTGCAAGTAATCAGAGAATAAGAAAGACATAGGGAAAAACTCACAAAAAATGACAAGTAACATCAAACAAGAACAAGTAATGTAATAGAAAACCATGGAAACAAATAGTCTTGAAAAACAAATGTTGCACATGAAGCACCTATTAGCACGTTATAAATATAAAAAGTATGTCAAAGCATGTATAATATAATAAATTAAAGTTCTAACTACAAAATTAAACAATAATGCATGTCATGTATGAAATTAGATGCCCCTAGGAGCCGCTATGGGATTGGTAATAGGTATTTTGTTATGTTTGTGGAGCCTATTTTCATGTTAGAGTGTGGTACACCTTCTATGTGTTACACTCGGGTATTTTTATGGCGGTCTTGCTCGCCGGTGAGTGGGTTAGGGAGTTCGGGGGGGTGAAGCCCCCGAAGCAAATTTTCATGGGTGGTTTATTAACCCATGGGTAATGGGTAACCGTTATGGGCTGTTTTTGGGCCCATGTTTTTTTCGGTACCCATTGTTTTGTAAAACCACCTCTTCGGTTACCCATAGGTTTATGGGACAGTTTTGTTTTTCCCCATTGTTTTGATACCCACGGTTTTGTAAAACTGCTTAAGCAGTTGTCTATTTATATGGTCTTATGCATATGATAGATGCACAAGTAAATGTATTGTATATGTGTTTTGAATTCGGGTGTGAATTCTGTAGAGTTTGTTGAGCATAGCTCCAAACGGATCTAGGTATTGTATTGAGAGAGTAGAGGCTTGTAATAAAATCTGAGTAAGTGATTCTTGGTGGACGTAGCCCAAATTGGGTGAACCACGTTAAATATTGTCTCTCTGTGTTGTGTTATTTATTCTGCACTTTTATTTGAGATCTATAATATTTTTTTGCATATTAATTTCTACTGTTGTGATTCTGTAAGGGATTATTCTGCATATTTTATCCCTTATTTCCTAACATATTACGCCAAGCATCCATGTTGCATGTAATGGATCTATAAAATCTACGATCACAACTAGAAAGGAAAGTGAACATGCATTTTTGTATGATAAATATAATGACATACAATATATCTATCTAGCATGTGTAATAAAGTGAACATGCAACAAGTAAATGTAAGTAAAAGTAAATGTAACCAAGATATGCGGTATGTTGTGGATGAGATGGAATGAAATGCAGAGTGTATGATATGAGTAGCATGCCCCCCGAGTGGATGATGTAATGAGGTTCATTTATTTATTCCCCCTCAGCAGTTAAAAAATGAACTATAAATGAGAGCGCATCATTGGGAAATGGTTTAAATGATGTGTTGTATGTAGAAAGAGATGATGAATAGAATGTGGTGTGTTGATTTTAAAATGATGATGTATATACGAGATTAAATGCAACATAAGTATGAGTGTTGTAGAATGAGGTGATAGAATGTGCAATGATTTAGCCTAAAGTGTATATCACAAAATAGATTAAGACGATGATGGTAGAAAACGTGATGATGTAGCACAAAACATATATCATGAAATGTATGGATGGATTGATAGAAAACATGATGATCTAGCACAAAGTGTATATCACGAAATGAATGAATATGAAAAAATATAACCGGTGATGATTTAGATTAAAAGTGTATATCATGATATGTTTGAATAAGGTTATGGCTATAAATGTCACATAGTGTGATAAAAATGTTGACTGATTGATTGTGAATACCAAATTGTAAAATGATGTAAATGTGATGAGGTGAGGTTCAATTTTGATTTAGACCCTCAACAGTCAAGTATGAACCCTAGGACTAGAGTGCATCATCGGGTGGTGAGCGCAGCACATATAAGTAGATGAGTAAAATATGTAATATGTGTAGTAAGTGTGATGGAGAACATGTCATAGGTGTGTGACGTGTGAGACGTGCAATGAGTAACATGTAGTATGCAATGCAAGATGCATAAATTATATAAGTGTGAATGATGTATATATAAGTCTATAAAGCACAAAGTGCAGATGATGTAGAGTATGTGGAATATTGTATATGTAGAAAAGTATATGATGTGTATGGTAAACGGTGTAGTGTGTGAGGTTCATGTGTATAATATACCATCAATAGTTAAGTGTAAACCAAAGCACGAGAGTGCATCATAGGGTAATGACAATATAATATTGTATCAAGGTGTGTAAGATCACTCAAACATATTAAATATGAAGCATAGAGCATAATAGTAGGAAATGATATCCAATTGGTGATGCTATATGGGAGGAGAAGAATAAACGTGATGCCCCCGCAATTGCATAAGAGATGAGAGTCTATTGGGGCACGAAATAAAAAACATGCCATGGTGGCAGATGTGGCAACGTGTTAGGAGTAGTTGGCATACAAAAGAAAGTTTTGGAAATAAAAACAAAGGGATTTTACTTGTTGTGATGATGAGTATGTGAAATGGTGTAAACCTTAAGAGGAGATGTGGAAGGAACAAAAGAAACAAGTTTAAGGTGATATCCAAGGCTAAGCCTGGTGGATTGTGTTGGAATGGAAAGAGGTTATTTAACTCCTTTTGCATTTTTTCCTAATCCATTACCATTGAAATTATAGCAGCATAGGTACCAATACCCAGGTCCATACTATTCAAAGTTAGGAGGAGAGGTGGCCAAAGTATGGGATTTGGGTGAATGATTAATAGCGTTGTAATAAGAAAATGGAGAGGGATCTGTTAATGCTTCATAAACCACACCTTGATATAAAAATTTAATATGCGCATGAAGGGTTGAAGGGAGCACATTCATGGCATGGATCTAAGGCCATTCGAGGAGAAGATTATAGTTAATAGTTTTAGGCATGACATGGAATGGAATGGACAAAGTGCATGACCTAAGAGTAATGTGAAGCGTGATTTTACTTAAGACTTGTTTAGGCACATTATCGAAGCCACGAATGCAAATGGATGATGGAGTTAAGGAGGATTTAGATAGGCCAAGTTGCATGAGGAATGTGAGATTATAGATGTTAAGCTTGGATCCATTGTCTACTAAAGTTTGCTTAACCCCTATGTTATTGATAAAAACTTGATTATAAAGGGGGGAATCATTATCTAAGATAGACTAGGAAGCGATTTAATCATATGTAAACATGATATGTTATTCATTGATAAATAAAGTAGTAGCAAACCTGTGATATAGATATGCAGGAGAGGTGTGAGTATGAATATAAATGTTAGCTAAAAAAAATCTGAGTTAATTTTAACAATCAAGATTATTGTGTAAAAAGGCATGAAGAGAGACCTCCATGGTGAAAGGACCCTAAGATAATGAGGAAGATAAGAAGAGAGGATCTAAGAGTGATTGAATGAAGGGTTCATCAAAATTATTAAGCTAAAATGTAAATTAAGAGCCTAATATGATGTTATTGTAGTAGTAAATAAATGAAAAATTAAGTACAATGTGGATCCAAGAAAACTAAGAAAGAAAGTGTGAAACCCTAGTTACAAAATGAAGGAAACAAAATTACTTAGTTGATTCACTATGTTTTTGAAGGCATGCCAAGCTGGAAAATTGGTAAAATGGAAGTGCATACTATCACAATCATGCTCAGAAAATTGTGTGATTGTCAGATGAGGCCGAACATGGGCATCTATGGAAGGGAAATGAGCGCATGTCACCGCTACATTCCTGATTCTGGGATCTAGTGTCCTGGAAGGTTCTCAGGATTTGAATTTTTCTAGGTCAGAAGATTTTCACAAATATTATATTTTGTTCTCTCTGAGGTCACACCAAGATCATCGAGGTCGCTGTAAACTTGTAATGAAATATGAACCTGCAAAATAGACATCAAATCTCAAAAAAGAAAGATGCATAATGAGGGGTCGTGCTATCCTCAACTGCCACAATGATGGACTTACAACTGAGCGTTGTACTACATCTTAGACCCAATGTAGTTATGCATGTGTGTGTGTGTAGAATTTTTCCCTAGGTTTCTCTTGTGCATGTTACACTTGGAATAGTGAGAAAGTAGCTAGATGTAGAATGTAGTAAATATGTCCATGGAACATAATAAACTTCCCTCCTATAAAGTGTGATGTAGAAAACCATCCCTTGTGTCCCTTGTGATGGAGCTAGATGGATGCAATGGAGCTCTTAGATTCCTTGATGGATGCAACCTTAGGTGGTGATAGATAGTGCTTAGTGCTTGGACCCTTATTATGATAGCTTAAATTTATAGTTATATGATTCCTTCACTTGAATTTAGTAATTATCCCTGAAAAGGAAAAATACCAAAAAGATAAGATTCTCAAATGGCTAGAAAAGACCCAAAAAGTGAGATTAAACTATAAAGGGGACATGATCACCCATAGGGGACAAAGGCACCTGACGCTGGCTTCCTGGGTGGGTGCTAGTGTATAGGATGAAAAATGTCGACGAGTAAAAAGACAGACTGCGCAAGTGAGGGTGCAGGACTGAAAGTAGCAATAAAAATCAAAGAAAGGTGGTCAAAGACATAGGTTAATTAGTACGTTTCTTACTTAGAAACCATATGAATAGTAGTATGCAATCAAGACTAGATATTTACCCAAAGTGTGTGATTGTGTTTCTATAGTGGGGGAAAATGTAGACACTAAATCACACACTTTTGGTAATTATCTAGTCTTGATTGCATACTATTGTTCATATGATTCCTAAGTAAGAAAAGTACTAATTAACCCATGTCTTTGGATACCTTTCTTTAATTTTTTGTTGTTACTTTCAGTGTTGCACCCTTACTTTCAGAGTCTTCCTTTTTATACTTCAGAATTTATCATCCTCGACACCAGCGCCAAATGCCCCCATCCCCTCTGGGTTCCCTTGATCCTTTTGTACTTTGTTCACATCTTTTGGGTTTGTAGTCACTAAATCACGCACTTACTATTATAATTTTACCACCAAGTATGGTGTTTTATATATGGATCTTGCATAAGAAAAGTATTCACTAAAGACCCATCCCCTAGTCTTGTCATCATTTTAGTTGGTCATTGTCATTATGTTTCTTGCATAGTCATCACTTACTTGCACAATTTTGGTCATCTCTCAAGGAGTCTTAATTATCGTTATTTACTTAGTTTTCGTCTCTAATATTTGACTAGGATGCCTAGGGAGGGATTAGGGTGCCCCGATCCTCATTTCTAGGCACCCTGGTCCTGGTCACACTTGGTTCTTATTTAGATGTTTTAGGTCGTTTTTATAATTTTCCCTCCCAATCCCTTAGGTATTAGTTGGCATGTCATGTCATTAGTGTCGAAATTTGAGAAAGAGATCCCTATATAAACACAACATACATGTTACCTTATGGGAGGACTATCTTCTACTAAGGGCTAGCTATTTATACAAGGCAAGGGACTGGGCACTATTTTGCATCACACACTGCATAAGAAAGGGAAATATATTTTGTTTCATCTACCATTTTTGCATTCTATCTAGCTATTTCCCACTATCTCTACATCATTGGCATTATGGAACCTTAGGCACATCATTGCACACACAATCACATAGAACTACATTAGGTCTAAGATGTAGTGCAATTTTTAGTTGTAATACCACCATTGTGGCTGCCAAGGAAATTCCTTCACCTTCATAAGAATATTTCTTTCTAAGGAATTTTATGCTTTGTGTGGGGTTTTGCAGGTGATTCTTCATTACAAGTTCACAGCATCATCAACAAAGCTAGTGAGACATCCATGCGACAAAAGGTGAATTATTTCAAAGACCTAGTAACTCTTCCAGACTCAAGTTTTGAGCTATTCTACAGACCAAGGTGCCTCATGTGACATAATCCTCCCCCAAGCACCCCTATCTAGTCAAATATACCACTTCTACAATTTTTTGAAGTGTGTCGCGACACGCTATTTCACCTGTTCATCATCCAACCAGTCACAGATCACTATGAGGTAAGTTATTTTCAAGTTAGTACCTTTTCCCTCATATTTTTTTATTTCATTTCATTCTAAATATAAAATAAAATTAGTTAGCATTTACATTTTAGTATATAATTCATTTCATTGCATTTCCTTATATTAATTTATAAAATTCATATTTTAGTTAATCATTTTAGTGAACCCGTACTTTAGAATATTTTCTCCCTAGGATCCAATTCAAACCCTAATGGCTAAGAATAGCTCTTTTCATCTTCTTATCCAATCATGTCTCATATTAGCGTCAATCCCATTTATGGTGAGGTTGTTATCGATGAGCTCACAACTCTCTATAGTAATGTTACTCTGCCAGATCATATTCAGTAACAACTGTTAGACGATCAACAATATGTACCTACTAGTTTTAAAATTCTCCCATTGGCATTAGTATTGTTTTAGGATCCGATAGCCTTCACTCATTGTACACCATGTTATATGGCTACTAGTGATCCTCCTTTTGATCTTTATAAGGAAGTCCTAGAGGATTCTCTTATCAATTACATGTTTGGTATTGAAAATCGCTCACATGTGCATAACGATTCTTCTCCTAGTCAAACCAATATTATAGTTCCATCTCATGATTCTCCTACTTCTGATATTGTTTCTCATCATTCATCACATACTAGTTCTCATACGCCTTCATATTATATTGATGATCATATCGATAGTGCACTTAATGACATTTTCATATCTAAGTCTTTAGGAGATGTTGATGACATAATTGATAGCCATGATTCTCCTACTTTTCATTATACTGAGTGTGAATCTCCATCGCCACTTTCTCCTGAGGTTACATCTAGCACAATGCATGACGTTATCTCCATCTGTGGGTTCTTCTTCTCCTACCGTTTCATCTCCTCTTATCACATAATCTACACCTATTAGTGCATCTTCTCTTATTTGTATCTCCATCGGTCGCTTCACCTGCCTAGGGATGTTTCTGATGCTAGTCCTACCACTACTATGGATGTTTCATATATTTCATCCTACTATAGCTTCTTTGACACCCAATCCTAGTGTGCCTTTAGCATTGTAATCTCCTTTATCTTCTCTTGATATTCCTATGATCACTCACAATGGCAAGTTACAACCTTAATACATTATTGCCATCTTCTACTATTCCTTCATAGGATATCATATCTCTCATGCATGTCGTAGGTCAATTACAATCTCAGGTTCAGTCTCTCACTTTAGAAAGTAGGGCTTACTATGCTTCTATTGACAACAACTCATTACATGGTAACCCTATCCCTAAGAAGATTCATAACTCTGCATTTCCTAAGGACTTTATCATGCCTACATTCACATGTTTTGATGGTACGGGTGACCCTCATTCACATCTCCTACATTACCACATGGCTATGGACCCTTACTCTACTGATATGTTATTATCTTAAGGCCTTTCGACACATCTTATTGATGAGGCTTTACAATGGTACACTCATCTTCCATTTGGGTCTATTAGCACTTACTATGACATGGAGGATGCTTTTCTCCATCGTTTTATCATCAACAATGGCCCTAGAGTTACTTATGACCACCTACCTACTTTACATCAGGGCACATTAGAATCTATCAAGGATTATATCTTATAGTTTCAATGCTTATATGCATCAACTAGTATTCCAACCTATCGATCTAGAGAATAAATTCATTTTTTGTCGTGGTTTGATTCTCGTGCTTAAGAAAAGATTACAATATGATACATGTGAGTCATTCATTATTCTATGTTATAAATTTATTGACCTAGAACAAGATCTTCTCGCGACACATGTCATTGATCCTCCAATTCCTATCTACTATTAGTTGTATCATCTAGTTCTCCTCCATTTCCATCGAGTTGAGCTATCCTACACAATCTCCATATCGACCTACCAACCAAGCTCAACCTACTACACCACAAAAGCATACTTCTTCTCATCATCTATGACAAGTTACTTCTCCTTCTCACTCCATCTGTGTCACGTGAGCCATTACACTTCTCTCATCATGCTATACCTCATGATGTGATGCTTACTTTACTTGAAAAGTGTCTAATTCACTTACCATCCAACCAACATCATCCACAACATCGATTACAACATCAACATGATCAACCTTATTGTAATTATCATCATATCAACGGTCATAGGGATAATGCTTATTTTTCCCTTCATGATAGGTTACAACAATTAGAGGATAAGGGAATCATCTCCTTTTCCTCTCACTCACATGAGCGGTCCATCTCTCCTCTACCTTGTTAGTGAGTTTCTACTGCCAATTGAGTCATCTCCTCCATCTGGTGCTCAGGTCATGGTGCATGTCCACCACCATAATTTTTCACTCATGTGCACTCTCCACTGTGTCCATACATTGCTACACCATCGCATCATACATCACATCCATTTCATCCATCTTATCCACCACATCATGCTACTACTTCACATTGGCTTCCACGACCCTCTGCATTCACACATCCCACTTTTGCTCCATATGATATTCAGTTCGGTTCATATGCTCACACTACTTCCATGCCACATGCTTTGACCACTTCACAGCATCACCTTGGTCTTGGTAGGTGATTGCTATCACCTTACCCCCCAATGATGTACTTGTGTTCTTATAGTTCTTACATGACTGTTGAGGGTTTTTCTATAAGAACCTTTCATCACGTGCTTCGTCGATTCATCTAGCACACTCAATCATTTCCTGATGATGCACTCTTGCTTTACGTGGTTCATTCTTGACTACTGAGGGGTCTTAACTAAATGAACCTAATCATCCATACGCTAGGGGGAATCGCTAATCTTCTTCCTCTCATATTCATCACACTAACATATTACGATAGTACATTACATTAGTATCAACATGAATTCATCACGAACATGATAGTTGGAAATCATACATTATTCTATTTTTACATACATTCTACTATCATCATTACACTAACTATACACATCACAAATTCCATTCAACAAATATGCATCGCTCACCTCGTCAAACATCAAATATCAAATCAAATTACATATGTTATATATCATCATTCACATTACACATTTGTCTATCATTATCAACATCATAGTACAAGTATACATTAATTAACATGAACAATATCCAACACATTACATACATTACAACGATAATCATTAAATCATACATCATCAATCACATTACGACATCAATACACAATGAAATAAACTCATCATATATCAATAAAATCTAACTATATATATATATATATATATATATCGAATAAAACCATCATTACAAAAAACATCTCATCATGGGGGGAAACTCCCCTACATCATATACAATAATACAAATCAAATCTCATCATCACTATCACTCTCAGGTACTGTGAGATCCCTAGAACTTGATGCCTCACCACTAACTCTACATCACTGGTCACGACCTCGATACCTCTCAACCTGCCTCCATAGTAGTGTGACCTCGGTAGAGTTACTCTGAAAAATGACAGATGTAACTAGACATAACATGTACAAAACACATCCTATGTCAAGGGACCACCACCCACTTCTCTGACTCATCGATTCTCCTCACGTATCTCATCCCTCTCACCTAGAAACACAGTGCACGTTGTTGATACTATGGCCGCATGCTCAAACAAATGGGCATGCTCACCTGCAATATATCCACGTGCTCTAGTATCCCTCCACCTATAAGTACATCAGTGGGCACATTCCATGTCAATGTGCATGGATGGATGTGTCCACTATCAAGGACCAATATACATCACCTATAAAAACAAATAGAACAATGCATTAGATAACCATCATTATCACATAGGGAAAAACAAAAAACACACAACATAACTATATATAGATACTCACGCTCCATTGCTAGCCACATTGCCACATTATCGGGGGCATGTGCTTAACCCTCTCCCTCTCCTCCCTGTGGTAATCCCATTGTTGCATCTATGAACAATGGAAACAAGAATACCCATCGATGTGATGCCCACCATGTGTGGTACTCCTCTGTGTACACCCTGCATCATCTGATTCTATCGACTCTATCACATCTATCTCATCTTGCCCAAGAGGTACTAGTTGCTCTCTATGTGGGCCTTGGTCTAGCTCTGACCCTCCTAGGTGATCTAATAGCTCTCAACCATATATACGGATTTGGGGGCACATCTTGAGTCATAAAAAACTATTGCGATACCCTCTCTACCTGGAATAACTCGACCACACCTAAGAATCAATCCTCTAGCTGCATAGTCCTACATATGCACTTCAACTCTACAACATCCTCTGACCATCCTACATAATCTCGGTGTGGCCTCCATATAACTGCCTCAAGCCCCATCCTATCTATCAACGCACTATAGGTATTAGTGTCGATCTTTCACCCGCGTACACCAACCCATCTCCTCACATATATATCTGGCCTAGCCCACTCTGCTTGTGGACCTCCAACCAGCCTCAACACTACTATGTGCTCATACGCCCATACATGCAATAGCGTAGTAACTCCTATCCCACCTTCATCCTCATCGTGAGTAAATTGATATAGGTCTCTATATAGGTGGGCCAACACACATCGTGCCCACGCATATATGGTACTCTCCTCCTCTATCTGACAACATATATCATGCATCTTATACAAGATGCCCACACCTCCTCCCCCTCTACTACAATAGATGAAGAAATAACCATGGTTATGAACTTCCATAAGTGCAAAACCTGAAACCTCAAAATAGCATCCAAATTGATATGGGCCTCGGTAGGTACTTAAGTCCCCACAGAAATTGTCATCTAGTGGTCTAGCATCTATCTCTCTCATATTCTCCAATGTCATGACGTATACTCTCTCCAAAAAAATTGGCAATCACAGTATGTGATTCACATCCTCCAGCATGACTATCATCTCATTAGTAGGCAACCAAAAAGTACAAGTATCCACACACCACCTCTCACATAAGGTTGTCAACATAGGCATATTATGGGGCACATCCCCCATCTGTGCTATGTGTTGCAGGCCGGCACGGTCCATAACATCCCAATCGTCATTTGACAACCCTAACCCAAGAAAAATACTCAAATGATGACCCCCGTGGAACTCTCTTGAGTGAATATCCCTCTACACAACACAAAATGACAACAAACAATGTTAGAACACTATACCAATATATACACACTCACTTATCACATTACTACACATCCAAAATTACATTTACATCATTCTAGACTAAATACACCCTCTCTGGACTAGGGTGCCCATAAATGCAGGACTGGGGTGCCCAAGAGTAGGACACCAACGCCTAGGTCTAGGCACTCCTGTCCCTAAGGCCATTAGTGCCTTCACCACTCTTGTCCAGGTCTAAAATGCTGAGAAAATTAAAAATCAGCAATTTTGTAAAAATTCAACAAAATGACTACTACTGTACACACATTTTTTGAAAAATAACGCACTTACCAAATCCATCGTCATACGTGATGCTATAGACGGTTGCCACCATCTCAAATTGGCAAGGTCATGCTACTCTCACTTGCGGCATCCTTACACTCAGAGATCAATATCACTCATGTAAGATAAAAATGAAGTTGCTAACCAATTTTTCACCTTACTATTTATAGTTACTTTTGCATCACCCACTTTACTATGGTCATTATTCCACGCTTATTCTCTCAACTAATACACACTACATGATTTTTTTCATATCTTGAGCATTTTTACTCCGATTTACACCCTGTTTGCCGCATTCTTTTCAGAATTCTACCTACAACCATACTATCATACACATTATGCACATTTAATATCTCCTTAACATTGTCTTTCATCAAATCTATACCCATTTTCACAATGCATATATGCATTCTATCTATTTTGGGCATACTTTTCACCATCAAGCTTAGCATTCATTCTTATCATTACTTCCCCTTTTTCCAAAAGGGGGGCATACAATTGGGGTCATCTTACAATTCCCCTTACATCACCATGCGTTCAACCAAACACTACCAATTCAAAAATTCCAAACATTTACTAATACACTATATATGACATTTCACCATTAATTCGCCCCAATGACCTAACTTGGGAGCCAACAAACATACAATTTCTCTATTCAACATTTCATTACTTCCCCCTAATGACCAAACTTGGAGAAACAAGACACCCATGTAAAATATTTCCATACTAGTAATCAATGAATCAACCAATCAATCTAAAGCATTCTAATAATCTAACAATCAAATATCATAAAACTCAATCTACTTGGGAGTAATCAATATAACCCAATCAATTGGCCTCCTAATTTTGCATGACCTAACTTGGAAATCATACATTAATGGCCCTCCCATATGACCTAACTTGGGAGTGACATTCGAGTGCCTTTACTTTCCAAGATGACCAAACTTGGAAAGCTATTCTATGCGTTCAAATTCAATGTTTACTTCCACATTACCTAACTTGTGGAATCCATCACACATTTCGTGTTTACTTCAGATGACCTAACTTGGAAGCCATCACATTGTGGCTTTCAGATGACACCCATGGAGTGGGGGAAATATTTCCTTTCCTATACCACTCCAATATGGGTCACTTGTTTGATCAAAATTATTTGGATCCAAAAACCATGAAATGTTTGATTGATTCTATCTGCAGTGGCTAGATCTTGAGGATGTAGTTACATGTTAGAGAATAATACACCTTTCTCCCTACACTCTTCCTCTGGTGGCAGGACACCCAAATCCTCCATTTCAATTTTCGTATACATGCAATCAGGTTGGGAAATAATCACTCCCTTCACCATTTCATCGTCACCATACAACATTCGAAATCATCAATCATCTAACATTATAATCATCACTCGCATTTAGCTCACTTCATCATGACATTACATTTCTCGCTACGTTACATGGATCAACACACTAATCCATGGCTCAACATGCTATATGGTTCATTCAGCACATTTTTCTACCACATTCTACTCATTCTACTACAGCATGGGCTTCTTCAGATTCTCTCAGGTACACATCTCTATCTACTTTATGTTACTGAACTTTTCCACTCACAAACATAAAGTGGGGGAAATGTAGTCACAAAATCAATGTACTTACTATTATTATTATACCACCAAGTATGTTGTTTTATATATGGATCTTAGCGTGTAAGAAAAGTATTCACTAATGACCCATCCCCTATTCATGTAATCAATTTAGTTGTTCATCATCTTTATTTTTCTTGCATAGTTGTTACTTACTTGCGCAGTTCTAGTCATCTCTCAGGGAGTCTTAGTTGTCGTTAATTACTCAGTTTTCATATCTAGTCTTTGACTAGGGCACCTAGGGAGGGATTAGGGTGCCCATGGGCACCCCTGGTCCTCTTATTTCTAGGCATTCCTGGTCCCAGTTCACACTTGGTTCTCATTTAGATGTTTGAGGTCAGTCTTTATGATTTTCCCTCCCATTTCCCTATGTACTAGTTGGCATGTTGGGTCATTAGTGTCAAAATTTGAGTAAGATATCCTTATATAAACACAACATACATATTACCCTATGGGCATACTATCTTCTACTAAGGGTTAGCTATCTACACAAGGAAAGGGATTGTATTTGGGCACTATTCATACATCACACATTGCATAGGAAAGGGAAATCTATTTTATCCCATCCACCATTTTACATTCTATCTAGCTATTTCCCACTATCTCTGCATGTCATTGGTGTTAGGGCACCCTAGGCACATCATTGCACACACAAATCACACAGAACTACTTTCGTTCTTATAATGTAGTGCAACTGTTGAGTTATAACTCCACCATTGTGGCTACTAGGGACAGTCCGACCCTTTTATATGCATCTTTATTTTTTAGGGTTTTTATGCTTTGTATTGGCGTTTCTATAGGTGAATTCTTCATTTCAAGTTTATGGCGTCACCAGAAAAGCTAGGGCAACATCCACACAACAAAAGGTGAGTCTTTGCAAAAATTTAGCGATGCTCTCTATAATCAGGTTCTAAGTTGTTCTCTACAGACTTGGGTGCCCATACTACAGACCAGAATGTACCCACACGTGCACTAATCCTTCCCCAGGTGCCCCAATCTGGCCAAATCTACTCATGCTACTGCAATTTTTTGAGGTGTGATATTAGTATCATCCTGTCTATGTCTGCTCATCATCCCATTTTTAGTCTCGGTTCACAGTGAGGTGGGTCATTTACAGGTTAGTACCTTTACCCTTATATTTTAATTATTTCCTTTTATTTAAATATCAAATAAAATTAGTTAACATTTATAATTCAATTCATATCAATTATTTCATTGTTGAACTACTTATATTAACTCATAAAATTTATATTTTAGTTAATCAAGGACCTTTCTCTCCACTTGAGCATCTTATCTTTTTGGTAGTTGGCCTTTTTGGGGTTAATTACGAAATTCAAGCAAGGGAATCATATAAATGTAATGCCATGTGATCATAATAAGGGACCAAGCACTAAGCATTAGCTATCACCACCTAAGGTTGCATCCAAAGGATATTCAAGATCATTCGAGCATCCATTATAACACACTTTCAAGGGTAAGGGACTCCATTATTTTGCATACAATTCATAGGAGGGGAGTCTATTCTTTTCCATGGACACATCTATTACATTTCTTTACATCTAACTATTTTGCTTGTTATCAAGTGTGAAACACACAAAGAGCCACCTAGGGCACGATTCTGCACATACACATAGAAATACATTAGGTCTAAGATGTAGTAGAGTGCTCAGTCGTAAGTTTTCCATTGTGACAGTTGAGGACAGTTTGACCCCTCGTTCTGCATCTTTATTTCTTGGGAATTGATGTTTATTTGAGGGTTTTACATGTTCATATTTCATTGCATGTTTTTTGTGAACTCAGTGATCATTGTGTGACCTCATAGCAACCAAAATAGAACAACAACAAACAAATTGTGACCTTTAAAAGTTGAGTTTCTGAGAATTTCCGTAGACATAGGTGTTTGTTTCCAGTTTGTAGTGCCCGTGGGTGCTCTTTCCCCTTCTTGGGTGCCCATGTCCAGCCTGCTCCTCCGAATCTACATTTTTTTGGGTCTTTGTACGATGCATTTTCCTTTCATTTCACCTGATCATCACTTCGGCATAGTCCACATTTTATTGCAAATCAGCCAAGTACCTTCTTCTCCTCCTTGCAACTAGGCTTTCACATTTTATTGTTTAGCTTGCTTTAGTTAAATTTTTGTATTTAATTTTCATTCATTTGCTACTACAATAACATTCAAATTAAGAATATAAACTCACCTTTTTTCTTAATCACAAGCATCACTAAAGAAAGGAGGATTTTGTTGCCTTTTTGGCTAGGAGATTTATTGAAAATTTTTGCTCTAAATCTTAACTGGTCTTGTTTCCATTTGCATAATCGTTTTACTTCTAATCTATGTGTGTTGGAATTTTTTGGTTGATGGGTATAGGAATGATATGTTCTACTTATAACATTGATCCCCCCTCTTTTTCTCACTCCCTTTCCCGATCTCCTAGCAAGGTCCTCTCTTGTAAGAAATTGCAAGCTTTTGTTGTAGGATCAGTGGAGTGCCCCTGTTGGATCCTTGGCCGCAAGGCCACTACGGAATCAAAGTTCACACATACATATAAACATGGAGCTACACCATTCAAGTAGATGGACTTAGATTCCCAGAGCGTTGGCAAGATATCCACCAATTTTTCCACCTAACAAATTTTCTTGCCAACACAACCATATCGCCATCTTCAATGTGGCCAAAAAATACCTCATTGTTCCTTATTACCAATAGGCCAAGATGACATAGAAAATTGATCACAAGAAAAAGGAAGTTGACCTTGTTAAAATGTAAAAGAAATACAATGTTTTTATCAAGGAATGATTTCCACCATGCAAGAAGAGAGAAATCAAATACCAATTCCCGCTAGATGGCATATGATGCTAGCATAGACATGAATAGAGTGATGTATGTTAATCGAGATATTACAGAGTGTTGATCATGGTTTCATTGTCATGCACAATCATATGGAGTTAACGTAAAAGGAAAAGTAAGACTTGGGGATTATTCAGATGAATTGTCTAATTAGGGAATACACACCATTGTTAAGAGCTAGGGTGTGGAAACGAAGGAGAGGTGGGGTGAAGATTCTATTGGGAGAGCCAAGCATTGATTTTGTCTCTCATTTCGTGATCCACATAAAAATTATCAGCCATGATTTAGAGATTCTTGAAAGTTTGTGATTGCACATAATAAGGGTTTGGGTTCTAGGGTGGAAGACATGTGATCCCTCATGAAATATTTCATAAGTGGACAAAAGAATTTCTTTATTATTCACTCGTGCTCAGAAATATCAGACATTTATTTAATAATAATTACTTTGTTACCTTATTCGGATATAGAGATGAATGCAAAGATGGAGAAATTATTGTGATACATTTTACTTCTATAAATATTTGCCTCTATTGACACCTTCCATGGGATCAATGACCAATGAAGAAAGGGTCGTTGACGTACAAACAATTTAAATTTTTCAATTCTATGGAAAGATAATAAAACAATATGTATTAGAAGCATGTAAAACCTAGGGACACAATGTTGTATTTGTAATGGGTTTATGCTCCATACAATTGTAGCAAAAACAATATCTCTACAATGGTTGTACAAATCCTTAAAAGAATATTCAAATCTTTATTATTCTTCCTCCGCAAGTAAAAGATTGGGTACTCAGTGAAAGGGGAACGCAAATGTTAGATATGGTTTTGTTTTTTGCCCTCCAGATTTCTTGTGAGATGGAATCACTGCTTCATGTTGTTCCCCTCATAAGTGTGTCATTCAAAGCTATCGAGGCCCCATTTTACTTCAAGTGAATTGTAACACTGACACATGGTCCATATGTGACTTACTAGAAGAAAGAAGAGGATCACCTCCATTACCTCCTAAAATCAGCTAGAAATTTAAAGGTCAATTACTATATACTTCACCGGATTCTCTTTAACATGTGCAATACATTCTCATTTCATAAATGTGCTTCCTCGGTCCAAAATATGTTTTTCCTTGTTTTCATCCCTTACATGAGGCTTTCCCATCATAAAATAATCTTTTGCAAGTAAGGTTCAAAAGAAGGGGAAATATAATTACACTTTCATTGCTCATTGTATTGCTTCATAGAAAAGACAAAAAAAATCAGTTTTTCCTTATAATGATCGATTACACCCTATAATTTGGCTTCACAAGCTTTCAATGTTGATGTTTAATGCCAACTTAGGGGTTAAAATTTTACTTGTTAATGGAACAATTGGTCAAGTGGTTGTAATCCTCTGTTGTACAATTGTGTTTTAAGGTCATCAAAATTGATAAATAAATATATCCTACATAGGATGCGAACAACCCCCAACATATCCCACTCCCTTCACATCTACAACTCCTCTTAATGATGGCATCAACTCTGACGTTCCACAATGCTCAATGTCTAATATTGCATTAAATAATTGCATATGGAGGTATAACAAGACACGACCTTAGTTTCACTACGTGTTTCACCACTTTCCTCATTCTGATGGTGCTCAAGGATGGCTTCCAATTTGTATGTACATATCATAGAAAAGGAGCGGCATGCCTATAATCAATCCCCTAACTACACATCTCCACCTCTTTTTCACAAATCAGAATTATATTTTTGCTCTCCTATTTTTATTCTCCAATCATATTCCACTACTCTCTCCTCCTTCCTTCCCCTATCAACGTATTCATTGCAATTGCTAGTTATTATTCCCAGACAAAGCACCGTTGTATCCGAATGACTGTAACCTATCTTATTTTCATACACCCAAAAAAGTGGGCACGAAGCCAAATTTTTAAAATAGACAATGTATAAACAATCTCCATCCTTGACTCACATGCCACATCATTCTCGAGGTGGCCATACTTGTTGTCAAGTGTCTCGTGCAGATTTAAACGAAGTTAACGGTTTCAAATGACACGTCAATGATGACCGTTGATTTGGATTAGAAGCATCTGATGTCTATGAATTAACCCATAATAATATCTGTTACAAATCGCTTCCCACAAAGAAGTCAAAACTATTAATAATATCATTTTCCTTGACGTACAATAATATCTAATAATTCCTCTTTGAGACAATATTAATATCTAAGAATATTTCAAGAATATCTGCATTGTTTTCTCTCTCTTTTATTAAAGCCGTAAATAAATATTATTTCAGATTTTTTCACCCATAAAATATCTAATGGTTTCTCGTTCTATGAAGTTTTACGAAACAATAATTCAGGTGGAGAGTAAGGCCACCTATTTGAAACGCCTCTCTTTAACAATAATTGTATGTACAAAATCAATAAATATAATGATAATAACATTAGGCATCCCTGACATGGCTGTGAAAGGTATGCTTTCTGACTTTAAACAGACGGTTGAGAAGCCGTAAGCTATAAAAACTTCCATGGGATCCACACCTCTAGCCTAGAATAAGATTCTTCAAAACCCCACTACAAATGTGGGTTCCACATTCTCTAGGAAAAGTGTAGTTCACGTGGGAGAAAGACAAGGAAGGGATCACATGTCTCAAAGTGCTAGATGGGGTGCTTGCATAGGGCTTTGGAAAAAGTGAATATTTCACTTGTTGGTAAGTTTCTAGGCTCCAGACCTAACATTGATATTATTATAAAATGGGCTATCAGAAAGTGGAAACCAAAAGGAGATCTGTGCATTACCACTATGTCAAGGGGTTTTTTCTTGGAAAAATTTAATCAACAGACTGATTTGGAATCGGTGCTTCTGGGAGGTCCGTGGTGCCTAGGAAATATGGGCCTCTTCCTAAAAAGATGGTATCCTGGGTTTGATCCACACATTGAGAATATCAACACCATCCCTATCTAGTGCAAACCCGGAGGACTTCCTCTTTAATTTTGGGAACAATGAGATCCTGCTAAATATTGCTAGATCCCTCGGTGCTCCGATTGGTTTAGATGGGCATACAAGAAATAGATCCATATTTTCCTTTGCTAGATTCTGTATCTTTTCTAAAATGGAGCAGGAATTACCGGATCATATAAATTTACACTCTAAGTATGGCATTTGGCGACAAAGGATTGATTATGAAACTTTTCATCTGTGATGCAAGAAATGTCATCACATAGGAAATTTTTTCTAGAAAATTCCCCAATAAGGAGGTCTCCCAAGAGGACTCAAAAAACATAAATGAAAATCTTGAAGGAGCCTCAGCTCAGAAATAGGAAGTTGAGATTGAAGCGAAACCTGATTAGAGCTGAATTAAAGAAAAATCACTCAACCATGCTTAGTGGAACTATAAGAAGAAATGTAAAAATGGTTTCATAACTCCAATAAAAAAACCTTAGGTCTGTAGGAAACTATGGCACCCGAAAAATCTAGGGGTGACGTCACTTAGAGCACCCATAACCTCCAAAGAAGTTAAGGTGGTTTTGGAGGTTGATGAGCAAAAGGGTACAGTGAAAGTAAATATTATTTCTAAAGAGCCCGCTCAGTTAACGGAAGCTCAGACTGAAACCAAAGTAACTGAGACAGTTCAACTGAACCCTCTATTCAGTATTAAGGAAATTTTTGATGAAGAAAAGGAAAATATGGATCCTAAAGATTCAATGTAGAAAAGTTCTAAAAGGGAGAACCCCATATCTAGCATTAATACATCAAATCCACAACCTGAAATTAAGTAGGGAGAGAAAGAGGAGGGGGGGCAGTAGTAACACCATTCAGAGAAAATATCCCTTATGAGATAGATCTGGAGCTAAATTCCAGGATTCATAGAGGTCATCTCTAGGAAAAAGAAGAGAATGAAAGGATTTGAAAGGATCCCAGATTCACTCTATAACGAAAAAAATAAGATGGACAACTGGGAAAATTCAACATCTAGAACAACTAAATCATCTACTATAAGAGAAGTAGACTTTGAAAGCAGTTCTAAAATAGGAAGACCCTCAAAAAAGGCTCTTAGATCCAAGAGAATGGAGGAAGATATTGCAGATGGCACTCAACGTCAATTGAACCATCAGGCAATCCAAACACCTAAATTTTACAAATGAAGATCATCTCTTGGAACATCAGAGGACTAAATGGAAACTCCAAACAAAGAAAAATCAAGGAATTATGAGGGTCTAGTAGGCCTAGTATTTTGCTTTTGTGGGAAACTAAGATGAACTCTAAAGTTTTGGAAATTAGTAGACAGGATTTTTGGGATACCTCTGACATGGCTGCAATGGACTCTCAAGGTCCTTCAGGAGGTCTAGCTACATTTTGGGATAAAATAAAATATACTGGTATGATTCTTGCTGAAACCAATAACCACCTTGCTATTAATTTTCATGCTATTGAGAATAATTGTGACTGGGTACTATCTGATATCTATGCCCCTAATATGGTTGTTGGGAGGCAAAAAATTTGGATTGATCTCAAGATTTTAAGAAATTTGCATATTACTGCCAACTGGCTTATTATGGGAGACTTCAATTCTACCCTAAACCCTAGTGAAAAACAAGGTGGAAACCAAAACTTCTCCATAGATATGGATGAATTTGCTAAGTTTGTTGCTGACCTTAATCTTATGGATGTTGATCTTCATGGAAACCAGTACACCTGGACTAACAGAAGGTTGGGGAAAGACCTAATTCAAGTGAGACTAGATAGATCTCTTTTCTCTACTAGCTAGATCATTAACTAGGACTTTCATCTCACCTCCCTTCCCAGAATTGGGTCGGACCACAATCTGATTGCTCTAAAACTCTTCAATTGGACAAAGCCCATCAGGAGTTCCTTCAAATTTGAAAAGATGTGGATGGAACATGATGATATTCAAGATAGGATAAAGGAATGGTGGATCTAGGATGGTGAGGGAACTGCTCACTATAGACTTATGTAGAAGCTTAAGAATGTCAAAAAATAGGTTAAAATCTGGAACAAAGAGGTTTTCAGAAATGTGTTTGTCCAAAAAAAGGAATTAAAACAAAAGCTTCAAGATCTTGAAATCAAGATGAACTTACAGGGGAGATCTCATGAAGATCAAGAAGTGGAAAAGAATATTCTTTCAGAGCTACATACGGTTTGTAGCAGAGAAGAATCCTTTTGGAGACTAAAATCAAGGGCCATTTGGTTGAAAGAAGGAGATAGGAACACAAAATTCTTTCATATGACCACCCTAAAGCATAGAGCATGCAATAGAATAATGGAAGTTGCTAAAGGCAATGACATTGTTGTAAAATACCCAAGGAGCATTAAAGAGGAAGCTCTCCAATTCTATGAAAAGCTACTTAATAAGAATAATACCATGAATGAAGAAGCTGTCTCTTTCATGTTGGAGGCTATCCCCCAAGATAAAATTGAAACCAATAGATTTCAAGACATCACTAAAGCTGTCACAATAGAAGAAATTCAAAAAGCAGTGTTCAATCTTGAAGGAGATAAGGCACCGGGCCCAGATGGGTTTTCAGTCAACTTTTTTCAAAAGTTTTGGGAAATATGCTTGGATGACCTTCTCAGGGAGGTGAATGAATTTTACATAATCGGTGATCTATTCAAATAGCTAAACAACACTCATATTGTTCTTGCTAAAAAAAAAATGGATGCTAAAGATTTCAAAGACTTCAAACCTATCGGTCTAGTGAATGTGATTTACAGAATTTTTACCAAGATCATTGCTACTAGACTCCAATCTATCATGAATGATTTAATATCAAAGCAATAGAGTGGATTCATCAAAGGTAGGATTATCCAAGATGGAGTTATTATGGTCCATGAGACTATCCACTCTATGGATAATAAGAAAAAATCAAACACGGTCCTTAAACTTTATATGAATAAAGCATTTGATAAAGTCTCTTGGACCTTTTGGATAAGGTTCTGGAAAAATTTGGTTTTCAAACTAAATTCAAAAAAATTGTTAAGGCATGCATTATTGCAACTAGATTTTCAGTGATGGTAAATAGAGAACCAGTGGGTTTTTTCAATAGTAGAAGGGGGATGAGGCAAGGGGATCCCATGTCCCCCTTGCTTTTCATTCTTATGGCAGAAAGTCTTAGCAGAAAAATTGATAAAGCAGTCATCGATGGATTATTGAAAGGATCTAAGCCCACTTCAACTAATCAAATAGCTTCTCATCAGCAATTTGTAGATGATACAATACTTTTGTTAATGGCTTCCATTCTTGAAGCTAAGGCTATAAAGTCTATCCTAAAACTTTATGAAATTTCTTCCGGGCAAGACATTAATTTTGATAAAAGCTCAATTTTCTTTTTTAACACCCATGAGGATAGGCAGATCAAAATTGCTAAAATTTTAGGCTACAAAATCAGTTCACTCCCCACTACTTATTTAGGGCTCCCCCTTGGTACGAAAAAAGTATCAATCAATGTCTAGAATGCCCTTTTGGAAAGATTCCAAAATAAAATGGATGGATGGAAAGGATCCATTCTTCCAAGTGCTGGCAAATGCCTGCTCATAAAAAGTACTCTTCGGAATCTCCCTATTTATATCATGTCACTCTACAATATCCCTTCTGCTTTCATAGAAAAAATTGAGAGGATTTAGAGGAACTTTCTTTGGCAGGGAATGGAGGATAATTTAAAATATCACTTGGTTGCTTGGGACTAAGTTTGTACTCCTAAAAAAATAGGAGGCCTGGGTATAAAAGATATCAGAAAAATGAATGCGGCTCTAATTGCAAAAATGGGATGGAGAATGCTCTCAGAGAACCAACCCTAGATTGAACTAATTAAAGAAAAATACCTTAATCAACAAGCAAATATATCTTTCCTTAAAGAAGAGAACCTTCCCTATGGCTCCATATTTTGGAATAATTTAGTTCAGACCAGGAATTTCATCAGGCATGGAAGAAAATAGAAAGTGGGGAATGGTAGAGATATAAATTTTTGGGAAGATAAATGGACTAGCTACAACCTCATTGATAGATTTGGAGCACTCAAAGATATCCTTGAGTGTAAGTATGGTACTAGAATCATGGATTACATTGACAGGGATGACAACAATAAGAAATGGAAAAAACTCTCTGTGGATAGGGATGATCTGAACCACATGATGTCTTCATTACAATAGCATTTGAATCTTATCCCCTTAAGTCAAATGGATGTCAAGGATGAATTGGTCTAGAATAACTCTATTGATGGGGATTATTCTGTTAAAGCTGGATATAATTCTTTGTTTGAAACTATGCAGTGTGAGTTCAACTGGAGCAGGATTTGGATGGCTGAGCTCACACCAAAAATCAACTTTTTCTTTTGGCTAGTATTTAGGGTAGAATTCTTACCACTGATAACCTGATTAGAAAAGGTTTCATTATTCCAAATAGATGCCATCTCTATAAAAATACTCTAAGGATATCAGACACCTTCTAGTACACTGTGAATGTGCCACTAAAATCTGGAATATTGCCTTTTTTAATTTCAAAGTTCTTTGGGTTGTGCCAAAGGAATTTATCCAGTTTTGGACCCAATGGAATCCCCCTTTTAAGCATTGTATTGTGAGAAGACTCTGGAAATTGGTTATGCCCCATATCATTTGGAGAATATGGAAGGACAGAAATGACATCATTTTCAGAAACATTAAGTAACATCACAATATCAGCTTTATGAAGATCACTAATGCTGTCAAAGAGAACATTTCCAGATTCAAACCCCCCAAGAACAAGAACTATCCTAAAAATGAAGAGCATATCTTATCCAACTGGAATATTGGAGTTGACAATATTCAAAATAGAACACACCCTAATATTGACAGGTCTTTGATACAATGGCATCCTCATGATCTTAATTGGCACAAATTGAAATTTGATGGGGCTTCTAACGGTAATCCTGGGATTGCTGCAGGGGGAGGAGTGATTCTTGACCATAGAGGCAATCTAATTTATGCCTATGCTGGTAAAATGGGGTTCCAAACTAACCATTATGTTGAAGCCTTGGCTTCTCTATGGGGGCTTAGAATATCCTAGACTCAGAACATACATAATATGATCATGGAAGGAGACTCACTTAATATTATTAATCATCTTAATCAATCCTCACCCCCTAACTAGAATATCAAGGATTTCATAATGGAATCCATAAGCATCTGCTAAACCTTAAAAAATAGCCATATTAGGCACACTTATAGGGAAGGTAACAAAGTTGCTGATGAATTGGCCAATTATGGCATAAATAATAATTTAACTATTTGGAATGATGCTATTTACATCCCTGAGAAGGTACAAATCAGCATTCAAGTGGAAATTTATGGGCACTCAAGTGTGGAGTAAGGATAATGATGACTGGGAGTGGGCTTTAGTAAAGCTCAAAGATTACACATGTGGGAACTACTCTCATCACTCCCAAAACATGTGTGGGATTCTATATAATTGGGACAGACAGAAACGCAACAACATTCCATACAGAAATTTGAACAAGGGTTTAGAAGGAAAGAAGGGAGAACACTACAGAGAGGTAAAAATGGGAGGATCCCCATGTTAAATTGAACCTTGCAGTGATCTGGATTGGAAGGAAAATGTAGAGCTCTGGAATCTCCTTAAGTAGGGTGGGATTACAAATTTCATCGATCGCATTCAAGGTCACGACCAGAGCATTTCAATTCAATTCACCATGGATTGGAAGGACTGTAGAGTTGAGTATGGTGGACATAAAATTACAGTGAATGAAGAGCTTATTGCTGAAGCTACTAGTTTGGAGATGGAAGGCCTCCATTTCTTCAACAAGAGAGTCAAAAAAATGTGGAAGAGAAGAAATTTGTTGCTGAGGATGAGGTGTTGATGTTTGTTATAGCGGGGCTGTGCGGGTTAGTTCAATTCCACCGCACCATTTGATGAGATAACCCACATGATGGTCCATTACATATCTTTGGAAGGGAGGTATGTCACTGTCCCCACCAAGCATCTAGTTTTTCTAAACCACTTTCGTAGACAAATCACGGTCTGTTTCCCTCACTATCTCTTGAACTCTCTTGAACACTCCATCTGGGAGTTCCAGAAGCATACACGGGCTACCCCTTTACATCAAGGGCTTATTCTCTTATTACACATGCTTTTCATTTCCAAATACCCTAGCCTCCCTGCCTCCCACAGCATGACTCCTCTCCCTCCCTCCACTGATACCACCCCCACTCACATCCCTTCCACCATGACCCCCACTCTCATCACTGCCACCATCCCCACCCACATACCTTCCACCATGACCCCCACTCTCATCACTGCCACCACCCCCAAGCCTAATACTAGAAAATATAAGAAGATCAAGTTGGAAACCCCAATTTCGAGCAGAATCCTTCGCAGTAGCAAGGATATGGAAGTTGCACAAAACCTGCTACACATAAGCAGTGTTGGTCATGAAGAGGCCTCACAAAATGAAGAAAATAGCACTATACAAAGACTGAATGACCTTGAAAAGGAGATGATGAAGCTGAAGGAGGAAGTGACGTAGCTTACCAAGAAAAAAGGGAAAAGGAAGATTGATGAGGGTACTGAGATTGATAACTAGCAAGTGGAGAACATCTATAAAAAGTTGAATTCCTTGGAAAATCGAGTGGGAAGAGCCAAGGATCGCCATGAGCATAGAATGGAAATTTTTAATGCTATCAGTGATTTTCTAGAATAACATGTTCGCAGCATCACTGTGCTGAGTGGGATTCCAGAGAATTTGTGCGCAATGGCTAAGGAGAGCAGCCAAACCTTGGCTAAGCTTTATACTAAGGACCCCACCCATATGACTACTATGGCCCTCTTTACTTCTCTACAAACCATAAAATCTAAAATCACCAGAGCAGTTATGAAGTAAGTTTGTTTTTCACTACAGGCACTGATATTTTCCATCATGTTTTTGTTGTTTTCTGGCTGCATGGTTGCAGCACGTTTGTTTTGTTTTGCTCCTGATGTAAATTTTTGGTTGCAGTTGATTTCAAATTCCTATTTTGGATGTTGATCCATTTTTTGTTGATACTTTGATTGCTATATCTGGCTTTTTGGCCTTCTTTGTAAACAGGGTATAGTCCCTTCAAAACTATTTGTCATCAATAAAAAAAAACATTAGGCATTCTTGGATAAGTAGCATGATGTAAAAATGAATAGAACATTTTATTTGTACTCTCATTAAATGATAATGTTAAAGTAGTTATGATTAGTATTGTGACAATGGTTAAAATATTAAAAAAAAATGATAAAGGTTTAAAAATTGTCTAATAAGTGGAGTGGAGAGTGGCCAATAGACAAAGTGAATAATTTTTTTAATTAAAAATTTGTAATTAGAAAATTATTTAATTAACTTTCAAATATTTGAAATATGAATATTGTGAAAAAATTTATGTTTTTGATTGGTTGAGAATATTTTATTAATTAAACATGGTGAAAGGTATAATATCTCAAGTGTGAAATAGAACTAATAATACGATTAGATTACATATTGGTAAAGTCGCACTATTTAACAATAATTTCTAAATTCTCTTGTATAAATTTGTTTGCTTTGAAATATATTATTACTAGTACATATATCTTAAATATATCTATTTGAAATATACAAAGAGATATCGATTTGAAGATTCTTATGTTATATTTTCACTTACCACATTGATTAATAACTCCATCACATTGTTTTCCAATTTTTCATTGAGTGATGACAAATGAATTTTAAGAATCTTGGCCCAATGTATTGATTTTTTTGGTGAATGTATGTCTATTTTGGGGGAAAATTTAATTTCCACAGCGAATTTTTGCATATTTGCCAACAATATTGGTTTTTTCTAGCGATTATAGATGTATTTGAAAAAATAAGATAATTTAATTATCAAATTATCGATTGAATTCAAGGAAAAAAATATTGGGTAAATTCTTACTTTGATAAATATTGAATTTTTTTACAAATTATGTATCATTCAATGAACGTTGATCAACGACTTAAGTTTTATTCCACGAGGAAATTCTAACACACCCACATTTGGGGGATAAAAGTTCCAAAAAAGCATTATCGTTAATATTACGTGTTATGAGGGAAGGCAATAAGACACGACACGTGGGCCGATAAAATATGATTGCATTTTCAATACAAAGTGAATGTTAAGTAGAGAAAGAAAACTCTTCCTATTTAACATCATTTGACAAGTTCATGAATGAAAAGTTGTATGTTTTAGCATAACGAATACAATATTTTAACAATCTAACCAAGTTTTTTATCATGACTTTACCATTTATAAACTCAACTCATTCATTCATTCCAATTCATACAATTATTATTATTATTATTATGTATGTATGTATGTATCTATTAATTATATTCTAAGCGTAAAAGTAAATGTCATTTATTTTAATTGCTCAAGCTTGAACAAGGACTTGTATCAATTGTTGATCAATATTTAATAATGTGGCTCAAAAAAATTCCAAGCAAAGTAAACATTTTTCTGATATGTGCCAATAAGCCCATGGAATAAAGTCAAAACCATCTTATTATAATGAAAATCAACAGTGGGAAATGAATGCCCTATTGTTTCACACATTCAAATCGCAAAAATTCCCTACTATCTTTGGGGACCTCACTAATTCATGATAACTTTAGACCCATGAGGGTCAATAGAAAGTCTAAGTTGCATTTGTCAATATGTAGAATTCATGGACCCACATTCATTACAAGAAATTTAGATGCTCCTACTTACTATTTGTGTAGAGCACAAGTAGAGAGCTTAAGATTGCAACTGTCTCAGTTAGAATTTAGGAAATAGAAGATCCATTGCAAGCATTATATAAAGCAAATACCTATCAAATATTGCATACAATATTTCAATTTCTTATCTATACAAACTTTAAAAAATAATGTTTGTAATGAATACTACGTTACATGTATTCTTCATACAATCATCAGATTTGAGGCCCTATATGCATGCCCTATGTTTTAGAGGTCATGATAATAAAGGAGAGAAAGATTCATGGCCATTATTTGGTGGTCTTGTTGCTTCCATAAGAGTATAAGGTTTGTTTAAAACATAGCCTACATTGAGTGGCCACAATAAAATGCTTGAAAACCTAATTATATACAAATTTAAAGTGGAAAATACAACCAAATGTTAATTTCAACCCCAAAAACAAGCAAGAATTTCCTAGGAACAATAATATGGCCCTAAAAATAAGTGGGAATGTAATATTAATGGTGAATATGATTAATATTTGTAATTACATTATAAAATTATTCCAATTAGGCTCTAATCATGCATCATTTAATGAGGCAAAACAATTCACTTTAAATTTTTAATAAAATAATGCTAGGTTGATTTAATGAACAATAAACTATTTTTTGTTAAAATGTGGCAATATAGTCCCCTTTATAGATTGTCATGCTTTCAAAAAAAAGAGGCCTCAATTTCAAATATTCACTAAAAAAGTTATCACTAATGGCATCAATGTAGTTATACCATTGTGTTGGTCTCAAAATAAGCCATTCAAGAAAAAAAAAAAAGGCCTCAAACTCTACCATACAGCCAAGATATTAATATTTTTTTGCTAACTTCTCCATACAAACAGAAAAATACTTTTAAATGATGATCAAATGGATGTCAAAATGTTAGATTTTTCACATACTCATATTGATTAGTGACTTAATTATATTCTCTACCAAATTCCCATTTATTTTGGGCAAATAGAATCAATTTTAACTATACCATTGTGTTAGTTTTGAAAAAATTGGCCCAAACATTTCTATATGACCAAGATATTAGTATTTTTTGTTTGAATTCTCAAATAAAAATAAAAAAACATTAAGTAACAATCAAATAGACTTCAAATTTAATGTCGAGAATAAAAGTGAACAACTCATACAATTACACTACCTAGCTTCCATTATAGGAGTGCCTCTCAGTGTAATTGAAAATTGGCATAGATATCTTAAATACATTTATCTAAAACATGTCGAGAGATATCAAAGGTACCTATATATCTATGTTAGAGTAGTATAAGTATACCAAAAAAAATTAAATATAATATATTGAAGTACATAAAAACATATTAATTTCAAGGTTCTTATCTTAAGATTTTTCACATACCACATTATCCATAACTTCATTAAATTCTCTATTCATTTTCCTTTGGTTTGTGGAAAATGAAATCAATTTAGTAGTGTCATTATATTGTCTCAAAAAATATATATTCAAGAAAAAAGGGTCCAAACATTACTATAATGCCAAGATAAAAGGGAAAAAATTAAGTGACGGTATAATGGAAGTCAAATTTATAGATGAATTGTCATATGACGGTCAAATGGACACAAATTTAATTTCTAGAATAAAGTGAATAACTCACTCAATTACATCCCTGGTACATGTACACACCCTATTTTGCATGATGAAAAATACCCAATGATCATGATGAAAATCTCCATAAACATGATGATATGTTTTCAAGGACTCAAACCATTCCCTAAATCTCTCTCAACCCTTCATCCCCTTTTAAGCCTATTTCCAACTCTTCTGGGACCTTCTAGATCTTTCTCTTTCCTTTCTTTCCTTCATTACACCCCCTTTTTCCATTATGGGATGCAACTATTGCGATGGTTTTACCCCCACCACAATTGTTGCATAACTTTCGCGACGTATTTGTCCTCCTCCATTGTGATTCTATAACTTCTATGATGGATTTGTTAAAATGACTGACGGTTATGTAAACTATCGTGGTAGTTTCGTAACCACTTCTTATAGGAATTGGCAGTTTCGTCACAAGTGACACTTAAACCAAACTCTCAGTTCCCATGTGTGAATTTTTATCCTTTCTTTTATCTATACATGCATTTTTTCTTATTTTTAATGCCCATTTCACTTCACCTACCCTTTAGTACCTGAGTTTACTCCCTAAGCGATTGAATCTAAGCCTTAGATTGAGTTTTGATCTTTAGTTAGGATTAGAAAACACTTAGAGGTTAATTTTTAGGAAAAGTAGTGCGATCATTTTCTACCCCTGTAATTTTCAAGTTTTTCCAAAGAGCATTTTTAATGTGGCATTTTTCACCCAAAGAGAAAGAAATCAATCCCCAAAGAAGATTGATTCTAGTACAAATCACCCTGAGGACTATGAGTTACTTTTGCTACCAAAGAGAGAACATGAGTACCACCAAACCAGACTTCTTCCTCCCCTTGAGCCATCCTCATACCAATCACTCATTCTTCCTCCCAAGTGCACCAAGTTCCCTTCATTCATACTAAACACATTAACCACAAATTGGTTTCAATGAGCTCATTTGTAGTAGTTAGATGAGGGTACAAACATAGAGTTCAAATCAACCTCATCTCATTTGTAGGAGAAAAGGTTGGATCTAGACAATTTTTTGTTTTTTATAGTTAAATTTAAATTTAAATTCCTTACTTTAGTAGTCATTAGAAAATCAAGAAAAAGGAAAAAAAAAACAATTTTATTGTTAACATTTTCTTTGTGTAATTTTCATGGTTAATTAGATTAAAAATTCAATCATCTTGCTCTAGGATTTTTCCCTTCTATGGAATTAAGCTCTAGGTGTTATAATATGGAAGTATTTTTTTGCTAGATCTAGATAAATTTATCATTAGAAAGCACAAGAAAATTCAAAAACCAAAAGCACAGTTTCAGTTATTTAGATTGTAGGATTGCATGTACATTCATAGATTAGGATAAATTCAATTTCAAAGTAGATTAGGCCCAATTTAGATTTTAAATATTAGGTTACTCAATTCTCATTTTTCAAAAAAGATTTTACATAGAGAATCTCAACAAAAAAACATAGAATTTTAGATATGAGAATACTAATCTCTTCAAAAATACTATCACTTGCATTTCTTTGTTTTGTAGAAGGTTTAATTTCACTAAGAACACTTTCAATTTGTTATTTTGATTTTTTTATTCTCATGTGTTTGTTACAACCCATAAACTCATAACAACACCAATAACATTATTTGTCTAAATTCCCAAATCAAGTGAAGTAAATTGGCAGCTTGGTTGTTAAAAACACTTGTGAAAAAAACTGATTTTGATTTCCAAAACCCCGTTTCTAGAGAGCACTTAAATCCTTGATATCACATGAAATCATGCCTCAAATAATCTTCACAAACTCTTATCCAAGAAAACATGAACAATGACCTAGAAACTTATTTTGAGCACACATACATGATAGTTATGAACCCAAACAATCTTAAAAACACTCACACTCAAACTTGCAAAAAGTACAATATACAAACGTGTCATTTTTGGTGTAAGTAACTTCAAATTTCAAACAAGGATTCTTACTAATCCATGGGACAACGAACAATAATTTGGTTCAAACCACATCACACAATGTCCCCAACCCTACAGTTCTAACCCAAGATTTCCTTAAGACAACCACTCGTCATAGGATCTATTTGTGCTTTTCTCCCAACCATACCAAGCACCATGCAATGATTTTTTCCTCTCAAACGTAGACGAAATTGGAAATTTAGGTATTCCTCAAAAGATTTGAACACTTTCCTCACATCCCCACTCTACTTGGATACCAAGACCTCCAGGATGAAATATTATCTGAACTTAGATGAGAGGTGTTATGTTCTTCGCCTTCTCCCACAAAAATAATTTAAAAATTAGTTGTTTCTTATGGTGAATCCCCATAAGACAATAAACATATTCCTCACCTTATCAGACACCTATTTCCATTACAAATTTGATCTTTTTTGGATCTTCCATCACCCACCATTTTCTTCCATATGACCCTGCTCGATTAGGGATGACCTTCCTCAAATGAATGTTTCAATCAAGTATCAAAACCTAATGTACCTCCATTCATCGATCATGACATATATATAGGGCTCCATGTTTATATTATCCTTAACCTTAATTTTGTAGGAGCATCGTCGTCCTTGACGAGCAAGCCTTGATTTTCGAAGAGTATAGGTAGAGTTTCTCTTTCAACTTATTTGTGTCCCTATAGTGCCCAATAGTTTCACTCCCTATTTTGATCACGTTGACTCATTTTTTTATTAATGAGTGATATTTTAGAATTATTACTATAAGGTTTATTGAATTTAGATATACATTATTTCATGGTCATATTATCATTATTTGTTAACTTGTTGTGATAGGTGTTTGTATTTAGCCCATGAGGCCAGTTCATGGTTATTATCATTATTATTGGATTTCAGTATAATGTTTATGGATCTCGTGGATTATGAGATTAGCATGATTCTTATATTAAAATGTAAATTATGTCATGGATGAATTTTGTGAATTCTAACATCATGTATGATGGATGGATGCCTTTAGAATATGTAAAAAAACGTAGGGTGTAAAATGCAATGGTAGATATGTAGAATGTATAAAATGTAATGTATAACGCGTAGTGGAAATACATGTAGATAGATGAGTAATGTAGTATGTATGGATGAATGTAATGTTAGACGGATGTAGGATGAAGACTAGCATAATCTGTATAATATGAGTAATGTGGAGATACGTAGTGTATGATGTAAATCATATGTCACTAGATGCAATGTAGAGACGCTATGTGTAGAATGAAAGGAAATATGTGTATGCAACCTAACAGTAAGAAGTGTGTAATATGCATAATAATTAGAATCATGTAGGATGTAATATGCGTGATGTGTGAATAGACGTAATGTGTAGTAACTATTATGTAGTGTGTCGAGTTCATGTGTAGTAAGCCTTAAACAGTCAAGTGTGAACCGAAGCACAAGAGTGTGTCATCGGGTAGTGACGCTAGAATGTATTATTAATATGCCTAATGTGAGGATATGAATGTATAAGAATGTAAAAGAGGATGAGAGTGACTATGCTCAAACGGGGTGGGGGGAATGTGGAGTTCCATGCCCCCCAAGTGTATGATATAGAAGAGGACTATGTGCCATTGTCAAGGAGATCATCATTATCATGGTCAAAAACTGTCAGGGCAGCATTGGAAACCTAATAAGCTATATAGTGAGGAGGGTCGTAAAGGGACCAATTGTGGTGGAGTGTGTAGAAATTCATTGCATATTATTCATCACTAAAGGCGATTGGTGGAAAATTGATGCAGGAGCATCACCATGTAGCTTTGGAGTATAATGAAGTCTGAATAAGCCTTTCTTAGGCACTGAGCAAAAAAACAAGGAGTTGTCAAAGTTTTCTATCTCCATTATATCATTGTTCAATTTCAAGTTTGAATGTATATTGTAAGTGTGACAGTGAAAACATTGTAACAAGGGGTAATATGTCAAGTTTGACTAGGTATGGGAGGTTGAATAGGTGTGTATGAGTTGCCATGAGCTAGATAAGGTCATGAAGACCATAAGAATATATATGTAACAAGTTGTGCTATATTTTAGATGTAATTGCTATGATTAGAGGCATGGTTGATCCTTCCTAGGAGTGACTTGGTCAATTTAGAAGCTATTTGAGCTTCTTAAAGAGCTAGAATAAGTATGCAAAATATAATGAAGGGAAGAATTCGATAGAGGAAGATTGTAACAAGTTGAAGGATGATGAATAATGAAGGTATGATGTTTGAAAATAGGAATTTGCCTTTGTTTTAATGAAATTTGCATGTTTCTTAATGAACTGTGCTGAGAACCCTAGCATGATAGTGGTCTCAAAACCCTTATTGCTATCTATCTACTTTGAATCACTTGACTATTAATATAGGAAGATTCTACATGTATCAAGGATCATGATCATAATTTTTTTTGGATTTGAAAGTTTGAAATTTGGTTCTTATTGCAAATCATAGGCTCTTGGGCTCGAGCTAGGGCTTAGCATATCTTTTAAATGTACTAATGAATTGAGTCAATTTTCTCAAATTATTTCTGTCATACCATGAATTAGAAGACCTTCAAATTTTGAGATGATTGGATGAGTGCAGTCGAAGATCCATATAACAATATTTTTGAGCCAATTTGCATGTTATAATCAATAAAGGTAGAGATAGTTAGAGAGAAATTTGAACAAATTTAGATGATTCAAGAACATGAATGACTTAGAGGAGATCTCAGATCCCTACGAAGGAGTTTGAGTGAGGTTGTGGATGAATTTATGCAAGAATTATTACTATTTGGAAGTTAAGAACTGACTATGTAGGGTATATGACTATATTAAGTCACTCAAAGGAGGTGAATTGGAAAAAATTAGCTATAGGGCAGTATATGAAGGGTCATGGAAACCTCAATCATGATGAGAGAGGTCTATTGAAAATTTAATCCTACCATGGAAACCTAAAAGTTACATTCTTGGGCATATAATTGGAAAATTAGAACCTTGAGAAATTTGGGTAGAGTTTTAGGACAGGTGAAGGGACACAAGTGCTTGATTATTTATATGAGATTTTGACTACTTCATGGGATCCCTATAACATTACCAAGGATGTATGAATTCCCTAATGATCCTATGATCATATATCCTTAATTTTAGATCTAGAGCAAGAGGGAGGCAGAAAAGAGTATATATAATTGAAAGAGACATGTTTAAGTGAATGTTGTAAAGAAGAAGAGTTTATGGATCATAGTGAAGAAATCCAAAGGAATTGAACATATAATATGATTTTTATGATCATGTTGGACCTCACATATCTAGTGGAGAACATCTTATAGTCTTGAAGACACCATACTGATATACATAGAGTAAAGACAAGAACTTGCATGGATTTTTCTTAATGATTGGATTGCAGGTGTACATTTCGGGGATGATATATTCTAGTTGGAGCTTTCAAATACTCTAGAATGTGCTCCACTATTTATATTGTTGTTAGAAGCAATAGCATCCTTCATTCCTAGTATGGTATCAAATCCTTCAGGATTATATCCGATAGAGGTAAATAACCTAATTCTTCCAAGAGATAGTTCATGTGACTGTGAGTAGAGTATTGGTTGGGATTTATAAAAGAGGAGAGCAATGAAGGATTTATCATAAGCTAGCATGGTGAATACTTCTTAAGGGTAAGTCAAGATTTAAGTGCATGAACTTGATCTAATCTCATAAACTAGCAAGGACCTAGAATTTTATTCTTGAACCATTATATAGAATGTTATGGATAAGTCATTGACCATGTCATTATTGGATGAAGTCTTGAACATGCATTGAGAAGGGTTGAGGGCTTATAGGAGGAACAAGCTGAGCTAAGACATTTTGTATACCAGTTAAGACTAAATTTATGTGAACATGAACAATGATAAAGAGTTAAGAAGCTAAAATAGTTAAGTGTGGAGTGAATGTGTCAAGACCATGATGCATAAGGTGAGGGATATCTTAATTAAGAAGCCTACACCAACAACCGTGAGCATGCCAATGAGAGATGTTTGGATTGTAAGCATGTGAAGAAATGTTATAGATAAAAATGTTTCTAAAAGGCATAAGAAATGTGAGTAGAGAATGATGAGCATTTATTATACCACCAATATAATCGAGTCAAGACTATCCCAGTGTGAGGGGAGAGTCACGATGGGTTCATGCAACAAACACTATCAGATGAAAAACACGCAAGCCATAAGATGTTGTTGTGTGAAAATAACCATGATAGAGATGTGGCGAGTAAAGAGGTGGTAAAATTTGATTGAGTTTTATGTTGAACCTAGAAAAATTGTCGTGTGTACAAATATTTTTGAAGCACATAGAGTTGATGGGAATGTGCTTCTAAAAGGTCCTATTGATGAATAATGTGCATGTTAAAGGAGGCAGTGGAGCAGTAACCCATGGAGAAGAAGATAAAATGGCATTAGAACTGTGGAAAAATCCCCGATACAATACCATAAGATTAGTATATGGAAGGGTCTTAAACCTATATTCACTTGGGCCATCAGCCATGAAGGTTTCTTTAAAATAAGAATCATCTACACCCTGAGGGGTAAAGTAAATTTGTGTTAATGTGTCATTTAAAAATTCAATAGTGTCAACTTCATCATCAGAATCATCAATGTGAACATCATCATGTGGTATAACATTATCCAGGATGTTGGTAGGTGGCATCGTAGGTGGAGTGGTAGAAGTTATTATAACTGGTTGAGAAGGAACACTAGTATGAACTAATATTGTAGGTGAAAAAATAGTTGTTTTGTGAGTGGATATATTCAGAGCACTGCAAATGGTAGGAGGAAACTGTGAAGTGTTAGAATGACCAATGTCATATGTGTCAAGGTTGTTATATGGAATGCACTGCGAAGGTGGTATGGGAATAGAGGTAATGGGATCTATGTGACAATATTTGAATGGCTCAGGATCAATATTGATGGTATGTTCATAACCATCATGCAAGAACTTAACACATTGCTGAAAAATAGATGGAAAAATGTGCATTACGTGAATCCAAGGTCTTCCTAATAAGAGGTTAAATTGAAAGGAAGTGTCAATAAATAGAATTCAGTGAGAATGGTCTTAGTGCCAACACAAATATGTAACGAAATAATACTTAGGCATGATCAAGTGGTAGATTCATAAACCATGGATGAGGGTTGAATTCCTAGAGATTAGATCATCGTTAATACCTAATTTCTTTATAAGGGAATGAACACATAAATTGATGGATGATCCATTATCAATTAGGACTATTTTAATACAAGTGGTGATACTAACAACAATAATAAGTAAAGGATCACATGGATTGATTTTAGCAAAAGGTGACACATCCTCATTAGTGAAATATATAGCATGGGGTAAGCTACGAAGAGACTGTATAAGATGTGGAAAGGCCACCATGGAATTATCACTATACATGTGAATGGAATGAAGGGAATCTTCTAGTGTGCTACAAAAATCTGGTGCATTACAAATAAAATCATAAAGAGAGATCTTAACAGACATGTTTATAAGTTGTGGGGAGGATTCTAGAGTAATAGGTGGAGGAATAGATGTGGGTGGAGCCATAGGTGGATTAGGACGAGTACAATGAGTAGTAACTATATTAATAGATGAATCATCCTTAGGTGTGACAAAGTGAGGTAGATGTTGGGTACGCACGCACATGAAATCAATGGAAATAGTAATGATGTCAGAGACCTTGGTTGGTGTAAAGGTAGGATAATAAGATTGAGCCATAACTTGATAAGGAGATGACATGGTCAAAAGGAAGTGTTGAAACGGTCAGGTTCACCAAAATTATTAACTAAAATAGACTAACTATGTGGTGTAGGGATAATTAATCTAAGCTATGAACAACTGTAATAAAATAAATAAATGTGGTAAAGGAAGTATGTAAATAATCTAAGTAACTATGCAAATAGAAATAATAACCCTAATGTGTAAGAAGGAAGAGGACATAACTCAGTTGATAACATATTCTTGCGGGACTATGTCGTAGAGGAGACTAGAAAAATCAGAAGCAGGAACGACTATGTAGAAGTGATGAAAAGAATGGAGTTGGAGGATATAGCTAGACTGGAGCACCTAAAAGAGGAATGAGGTGCCTACAGGTGCTTTGGTCTGTAATCTGGGTGCCCTAGTCTACGTAAAAGCTCTGAATCTACTCTTCACAGGGTATAAAGGTGATCTGAAATACTCGTTGTCTATCACATCAACTTCGTTGTGTCATACTAGATGTCGTCAATAACTCGAGATAAAAGAAATACCTACAAGACCCCAAAACAAACATCAAACCCTAAAAAATAAAAATTCATATGAAAGGATGTGACTGACCTCAGCTTCCACAATGGTGGACTTACTAACTAAACATTGCACTACATATCACACCTAATGTAGTTCTATGCACAAGTGTGTGTGTGAACATGCCCTAGGTTGTTCTTGTGTCAGTCACACTTTGTGAAGTAGCGAGCAATAACTATGTGTATCAAATGTAATAGAATGTGTGCATGGAATAGAATAGAATCTCTCCCCCTATGAAGTGCGATGTAGATGTCCTAGCCTTGTCCCTTGATGATGGAGCTATGTGGATGCAAGTGATCTCCAATGCAATGGATGGATGTAACTCTAGATGGAGTGATAGTAGTAAGTGATGTTAGGTCCCTTATTATGGTCTCATAACTTTATATTTATAGAGAACTTTCTTGGTCTAATTTCATAATTAACCCCGAAAAGGCCAACCACAAAAACGATAAGGATGTAAAATGGCTAGAAAGAGCCCAAAAAGTGGTGGGAAAGTGCAAAAGGGACCTAGGCACCCCAGGTGGGACTTGGGCACCCCAGTCAAATCTAAAATGATGGGAAATGATCGAAACAGACTAGGCAAGTGGATGAAAAGGGTTGGTAATGACGAAATAAAATAAAACAAGATGGCCAAAAGATGGGGGTTAATTAGTACTTTCTTCACTCAAGAACCTTATAAATAGTAGTATGATACTGAGATAAATAAATGTCTAAATTGCATGATTTTGTGACTACATATGCCATGGGAGAATGTGGGATTCAAGGGATGTACCTTTAAGTGGCACAATAAGCCGTATAGGCTGAATCTACCCCTTTATTTGTTTCGGACCTTATTTTTTATTTTGTAGACTGTTGTTGGAAATGTGAAATTCACCCATTGGCATGTGTTATTGAAATTATTTGGTTACCTTTATCTCATTTTTCTCCACTTAAATTAATTTTGTTTGAGCCCTCTTTAATTACTTGTTTTGGTTGATTTTTGTGGACTTATTGCTTCCCACTTATCTGGGATGTCTTAATTGGTTTTTCTATTGATTAAATAGGTTTAGGGTATTCTAATAATGGATTAGGTGGACCAACCACCCCTCATAAAGGCCACCTTTTCCCCAAAAAAATTTTTTTTAGGAAGAAGTGGCCTTTTCGATGAGTGAAAGACAAGTAAAAGGCTATATTTTCCGTGAAAAGAGCCCCCACGTACCATACCTATGGGTGAGTGAGCTCTTTTCAAGGCTCATAAAGCCTATTTTCCCCCTTTGACCCATTTTTCAACCACTTTTATTTATGATTATTATATTTGGTGTTGGAAAGAGATTTGGAGTGCTTGATTCTCCATTTTGGAGATTTGACTTAATTGAATTTGAATTATTATTTTCATTTATTGATTTATTGGTGTAATTTGGGGGTATTTGGATGACATGGAATTATGGGTGGATGGGTGACACAAGTCACCATCCCATTGAAATTGTGATTTGGAGACTTTATCCTATATTGTTCCCTATTTTGGAAGGTTGAGGGGTTCTTTTGGTCATTTTTACTTGGAGCTAGTTTGTAGGAGAGAAGGAGTTTTAGCTTGGGGAAATCTTAAAGTGTGGATTGCGAAACTTGTGCTTTGACTCTTTTAATTTTTTGAGGTAGTCCTCAGACCCTTGAGTTTGGTTATTTCTTTAGAAAATAAGTTTGTTTCTTTGTTGTTTATCTTTGGTGTAGAAATGACTTGTTTGTGATTTGTTTTTGTTATTTCCTTCCTTGTTTTTCTCCATCCACCCCATTTAGGCAATGAATTTTTTGAGTGTATGGGGAAGAGGGAGGAATCCTTATTATTTCCCACAAGAATTGATGGGAAATACTTATTGGGGCTTCTTTTCAAAATCAATATTTGATGTAATATGGAGTGGTCCTTATATCATTTCAGACTGCAAGTCAAGTAATGTTTTCCAATTGTCAGATTGGATGGATAAGAGTTGCATATTCTAGTTAATGGGATCTATTTAAAGCATTGCTACTGAAGTAAATTTTCCTCCCGTGTACATAGTAAAGTAGCTTCAATTCCTCCAAGTGCTTTTAACACATTGTCTTGTTGGTACAATAGTTATTTTTTCTTAAGTTCGTGTGCACACTCTACATATTCCACTTGTAACATGTATGTTCTTAATGTTTGTATATATGTGTGTGTGTGTGTGTGTGTGTGTGTGTGTGTGTTTTCAGTTTTGTCACTTTACACAATTCATTTCAGGGCCAAATCAGATTAGTTGGGAAATTTCCAAGCTCCATTCAAATCCCATGAGATAATTTCAGTCCATTTTGGCATTCTGGGAGGTAGAGCAATATCCATGGTAGAATCAGATAGTTAGAGCAATTATATGGATCATTTGAAGCTCTGCAAATCATGTCGATTTCATTTTTTGCTTCAAAATGACCTTAGGGTAAGAAATTTTAATATTAAGATCATTTTTTAAACTTTTCAAGCTTAAATCCATGCCCAATGGAATGCATAAAGGCTAATGATCTAATCTAGCAGGAAGAATACCCTGAGAGGTCACAAAATTGTTATCCAAAAATACCCCTAGGTTATTTTTTGCTTTAACATATTTAAAAATGGCTTTATCCATTTTAAAGAGCTTGGGACAGTCAAACAACCATCAAATTCTCTTTTACAAATTCTTCAGTTGTTGGAGTTCAAAAAACTACAAAAAGATATTTTAGTTTGTTGCAGGTTTCCATGGGACTTAGTGTACCTCATGTTCTCCTAACCTATAAAACAAAGGATCTCGGTCTAATAATTATGTGGGTTTGACTAAACCCACGGGAAGTAAGTTAAGCCATGACACAAAAAAGAAAAGCCACATCCAATGAAATACCAACACGTGGTGGGATTTTAGCTCTCCTCAGGGCTTTTGGCTTCGATGGACGAAAAGTTCCCGAAGAAAATTGCATTCCATAGAGTTTCGGGTCTAGGACATGGTCAAGGAATGTCAATGGACACATTTCGGGTGAGGGCGACAACAGGTGGCAACATCATTCAAAGCCAAAAAGTTTCTAAGTCCCTCAAGGTAGTAAGTTGCAATGCGAAGTCCGTAGACATGTGGAACCACTTCATTGTTTCACATTTCACATTTTGACAAGTCTGAAAACAAAGCCATATGGATCCATTTCATTGGTTCACACTTCACAATTGTCAAAGGAGGCTGATAACCCTTGGAGCGTGAAATGACTTCATTGGCCAATGCTTCACAGGTGTCAGAAGGTAAAATCAAAAGGACTGACATGCAAAGAGCATGGAGCCTTCTCATTAGATCTCACTTCACAATGTTCAGTCAAAGGGTGAAATGTGAAGGAAATGTGGTTGTTTCTTATTGGCTCGCATTTCTAAGATCTCTAAGAAGGTCTGAAATACAAAGGGCGTGGAGCCCCCTCATTGTTCCACGTTTCACAATTGTCATTCAAAGGCTATGTACGGTCTCACTCCCTGAAGGAACATGACAAGATCTCACTGGTTCACATTTCATAAGGGCTCGAAGGAGAGAAAAGGAAATTCTATCAGTGTGAAGAAATGTGGCAGAATCTTACTAGCCCATATTTCATAAAGACAAATCCGTTCACCAAGGAAAAGGAAAGAAAAGTAAAAGGAAGTAAGAGCCAATCCCATGACCCAATGAGATATGGACATATGGAAAATAATGAAATGATTCACACATGAGTAGAGGGAAATCCCTAAGTAAATCAAATGTCATCACATGTCATATTCATTTGCATCCCAATGTGTAAAATATTCGAATGATGATATCTTTCAATCCTCTGCTTCAAATTGTACAAAATCGGTCTCATTTAAAATCTCTCCTCAAGCACTTTGATTTGGTATCATGAGAATCATATTTTATGGGTCTAATTAGGTGAAAAAATATAAAAATGGTTTGTTCTATGTATAATTGCAGGCAGGATCATTTAATCATAAAGGTAGCATATTTTCTTGAGCTCCAAGATTCCGTTAGCATACTTAAAATCTACTCAAATGTCAATCATCCTATGTAGAGAAATCCTTTTGATCCTTTGGGATGGTTGGGACAATTATAAATGTGCTTTGCGAGTCCTCTCTCTCTCTCTCTCTCTCTCCTCTCTCTGAAATTGATAAATGTAAGTGCTTAGGCACATTTTTTTTGGGGGGGGATGTTTTGAAAAGAGAAGGAAATATTTAAAATTTTCTTTATAGCCTTTTCTGAGTTGCAGGCCTCTGATATGGGAATTATGTTAGGATTTTTTTCCTTTATTTCACATTTGTGGTGAATTATGCATCTAATTAAGCAATAAATTCATGTTTTTTGGTTCTTTCTTCCCTAACTTGTGTGATATTGTGTTTCTTACCTTTCATTACAATTGTAGATGCATTGTGTATACCTTTTTCTTCTTGTAGGATTCAAATCTATTGTGCTCCATGGAAATGATGTTGATAAATTTAGCTAGGGACTGTGTCACTTATGTCTGACCTCTCTCTTTCCCATTCTTCATCTCATTTTTATCTCACTTTAATGTTTTCCCATCCCTTTTCTTGGTGCAATCACCTTTGTAGTTTAGGATTTCCATTTTCATGCAATCTCTCTCTCTGGTCCCTTGGAAGCTTAGGATAGAAGTAGATAGAAGAATTTCCCTTCTAGGAGTAGTTTAGTATTAGGATTAGGTAGAGGAATCCGGAATTCTCTGGAGGTTTGTCTTAGCAGCAAGGTCCCAAACTTAAAGACAATCCCACATTACCCAAAAACCATTGGTTGTTCATTCACTAATTCATGATCAAATCAAAGGGTGTTGTTTTTTGGTGATAACACACACATTTGAATACATGTTTATCAACAAAGAGGGTAATGAATGTATAACTCTAATTGGTGAGGGGAATTTTTTGTAGCATGTGGCATGTCTGTTGTGCACTAGTGTCTCTATTAGCAATAATTTTTTATAGGAACTTGTTGTAGGTGACATTTACAAAGTTTTCAATGACAATTGTATTAGATATCTAGGTCAACGTGTGATGGTAACTCCTTGATTTTTTTTTACTTTTATGCATACTTTTCAATATGTTATAGGACTACATTTTGGGACATAATAGGATAGCAGTCAACATTGGCTTATCGCAGTGTCAGCATGTCTGAGTTTTGTATATTGACCTGTGTTTCATTTCATGTGGTTTTATACATTTTTTTACAGTTTTATATATGACCAAATTTGAATACTCTTGGAGTTTCCAAGGGGCTTTATATCTACATTGAAGAGTTTCATGCTTCTTATGCAAACAGGTGGACTCACTACATTTTGTGTGACATTTCACATGGTTAAACAAGTTTTTATAGTTAGTTGTAGTGTTGAATGCAAGTATCCCATGTATGTCTAACAAGCATGAGTCGTCATGGGGGAATGACGAATCCCACAATTTACACTTTTAGAGCCCCTTAGATTCCACGTGGTTACTAATTGGTCAAAAAAAGAAATTATTGCATCTAGTTGAAGGGGAAATCCTAGTTTAGCACATCCATGTTTGGTGCATTTGGAAGCCATATCAACCCATGGATACGAACCAAGCCTCTGCACTTCCATTTGTACATGTATTTTGAATGAGAGGAGTCGTGTTGGTAAAATAGGAAGGGACAATATACTAAGGAAAGTTAATTTATAGTGAGCTCACCTGTAATTTTCTTTTGAAGCACCTCCTCACAAAATATTGTAAATCTATTTTTCATGTATACATACATGGGTAAGTGCACAAATATGGGGGGCTAACAATCGGACACAAATCCACTTTTTGGCCATTTTGGCCATAACGCACTCGCGTTATGGCTCGGTCATGCTATAACGTGACAGGGGAAAATCAAGGTCACGTTATGGCTCGAGTTCACCAAGCTGAAAAAAACTTACATTATAACGCACTCACATTCCAGATTGTAATGTGTTTTATCGTGTTATCCATCCCAAATGGACATATTCCACATTGGAAACAGGAACATGAGAACGTTATAACGTGCTCGCGTTTCATCTTCTTTGGTTTGAAATTATTAATCCACAAGCTTGGATTTTCCTTGGATATCCAAACCTAAGGTTTGGACTGTGTAATCCATAAATAAATCCATGTTTGACAAAATAACATTAAAATCTCACATGTACACCCCGATATCTCATACATTATAATATAATATTAAAATAAAATTATACTTCAATGTCAAGATCAGTCTTACCTTGGTGATGATATACTTCTTTCTAAAATCTGATTAGTTTAAGGCTTTCATCCATAATTTCTTTTACTAGTGCCTTCATTCCTTGCCAAAACCTATGCATGAGTTTTTGTACACAATTTATGGTTTTTATCCAAATTTCCAAAAAACACTCCTTGTCTAACTCCATTCTACTCGCATTAAAAAAACTAAAATTCAACTTTTTTTGTCAAAGTTATGGGGGTGTACACACAGATATTTCATTTTTCAGGATGTGTGCACTTTGAAAATTAATAAAAAAATTATATATTCATCAAAAAATTATGAAAAATTATTGGGACCTCGTACATGGTCTTAGCTAACTTTCTTCCAAAGGGATTTGAAAAATAATTTATAGAACTCAAAAAATGTGGGGGAACACACACAATAGGTTCATAGCTTTTTGACACAAAAATAGACATACTTTGTGTGTGCACCACATTTGAACCTCTTAATCTCAACCATTTTTAAAAAAATAGTAGTTTAGAAACTAGATTCCAAGCTCTACGGTACTTATTCTTATCACTTTGTCAAATTTTGAGCATATACATGCCGAATTATTTGATGAAGTTCAGGTTTCATTGATTTCAGGAAACATGTGTCCCTTTTTGACCCCCTTTTTCCCCCCCATTTCCATTCAATTATCCATATATGATGTGGGGCAGCATGTTCAAGTTCCTACTTCTCTAATGATGGCCATTTTTTACGGGTGTTGTAGAGGATCCTAGCATTATTATATATAATTTTGCCATTTAGTGTCTGTTGCACTTAAAGTGGTGAAAAGTGTAGGGCTTCCAAGTTGGGTTATCATATCCGTGAGCTCATGTTTGTTCTTGCACCAAAATGATTTTGTACCCCTCAAATTTGACCCAAACCGCATTAGTTGTTTTCCAATATGGGTGTCAGGAAAGTGTACTAGCTGTTGACACAACTTAGAGACCATAGTTGGCAAGTTGTCCCCAATGTTTTTTATGGGTGAAAAATGCATATGTTGCTTGGCTCATGTGGTGTAACATAATGATTGAGAATGAAGTAGCAAAAGCATGGGTGGATGCCAAGTATGTTATCATGGTAATGCAATAAGTGCAAATCAAACTCATGCAGGTGAAACCAGTTTGATGCGTAGTTTGGTCGAACAATGATAATCATTATAGGAAACAATGATGAGAAATCTGTTAAGAGTATGAAAACCATCAGTGTTGTATTTGTTGAATGGGGATGAACCAATATTGTGGTCAATAAATAGATTGTGGCAGAGTTTGATTTTGGTCCTTGAAGAAAAATTGTAATTTGGTTGACCTCTATAGTTTTTGGACAGTAGGGAGGACACAAACAGATGATGGTTATCCATTCATGTGCATTTGGTGGGGTACATGGGGGTGGGTCTACTATCGGCTTCTACATCAATAGTGTTAGATATATTTGAAGTGAAATGGGGTAGGGAAGTAGAGATATTAGTACTTTTAGGAGGAAGGGCGTGTAGTGCGTCATAGTCTAGGACAACATCTTTGTAATAAGGGTCCTGAGTTATTTTGAATTTCAACATAGCTAAAACACAACATTTATTAACGATATCATTCATAGATCCCTTTATGTTTCTCTAATTATTTGGATAACCAAGATGTCAAAGTCCTCAAATCACCGAGGCAACTACCTAATTATGGAAGACACATCCCATGTAGGAAACATATGGTGTAGCCCATGTATTTGATATTCACTGCACCTCTAGGATTGGGTTACTCTGCAATATTGTGTTGGTCCTTGCTACAATCATATCCTCAACTTGAGTAAGTGAGGATAAAACTTCAGTTTGAGGGCCTCGAGTCAATGTTATTCCAACTTGAGCACGCGATCAACCATATTTTTTAGCAATCCTTATATGGAAAATCATTGACCACCTTTGTAAACCCTTGTTTGTAGTTTGACATATAACTCATTACATATTAAAAATTTGTGGGGGATGTGATGTATTCTTTGACGTAATTTCCCCTGTGTATCTTGAAGTGAAGAAAGTTTTCAAACTAGAGTATGTGCTTTAAGAGGGCTGAATTATTTGGGCTAAGGATGTTGGACCTTGTGTGCTTAATTTATCGGAGGTTTGATACTAGCTATCTAGCAGGCAACATTTATTTAATGTGTCTTTTGTTGATGATGTCATACTTCAAACGAGCCTTTACAATTTTTATCATAATGTGTACAATTCCTATCTTGAGATGAGGGAAAACAGGAAACAAAAATTAGGTATAGGAGAAATCGCATGAATTCAAAGATAATACAAGTACATTTTGTATGTATTACATGGAGTGCAACTAACTTAAATAAAAAGCGCATAATATTGTGTAATAAACTTTTTTGAGATTGAATCTCCTTTGAGAATCTGAGATTCATTTATGGGCATGACACAAGTGGAACAAAAATATTGTACATGTACAATAAACGAAATTAAACCTACTAATGTAAGCACTTACATATGAAGTAGGTGGAAGACAAAAGATACAATGAGAACTACATATCAACAGTGCGTGTGCAAAGTATAGCATGCCTCCATTCTGGTGAAATGTAGCTTGCATGTGATAGTGCATGAAAGTTTATTACAAAGTGGTGAAGGATTATTTTACATATTGCATAACTACATGGTTATGTAGATGTAGCAAATGCATCTAACGGGGATTCATTCGCATTTAAGGTCATGTCCTTAACTGCAGTGACAATAGTGCATTGGGTTTTCTCTTGTTTGTTGTAGACCTCTAACTTTGTGGAGATTCTGATCATGGTATCTATGAAAGAGAATTGGACATAATAATGGGCCAAGATTTTTTTAGTTGTTGACACAAGAAATTGCAGCTCCTATGCTAGTTATGCCCATGATCAATATAACGACATCATCAAAAGTAGTTACCCATGTCATTGTTATGTTGCATCCTCAATGGTGAAGTGTAATGCATATTTGTATTCACAACTAGATACATCGAGTTTTTATTTTTGGAAATGTTAAGAGGATTCTACATTTAGGACAAGATTTTTTCTAGCAATGGTTATTGTTAACAACTAAAGTGCAAGCTGGATAGACAAAAGGATGACATATTGAGGTGGGTGATTATTTTTGCTATGGAGAATGTGGCCGTTTTGCTTAGGAATGAGGAGGATTTTATGTCAGCAATATATTTTTCTTCAATGTTATCAATACTCAATGATGGAAATGCATGTGTTGTACCTATAGAAGAAAACCATGCACTCAATGTGTGAGCCTTGACTATATCAAGATTTATAAAGAACTGTTTATTTAGGCCCGTGGCTATTGTTGTGCCTTTGAATCCTATAATTTTCCCTTTCCTTATTGTGATAAATTGCCTTGGTGACGTCTTTAATTGACACAATTCACTTAAAATTTTTCCCTCATTGTCATCGAAAGCACCCCATAGGGTTTCCTCAATATAGAGTGAGGAGTTATCATTAAGGAGAAGTGTTCTTTTTTGGTTGTATATTCCATATCTTTTCCTAATATTGCTGGTGGTAGTAATGGATGTTGCTATAACAAGGAGGTCTATTGTGGATTTGGCAGGTAAGATTTTGTTTTCTACAATTGTTTTGAAATGGAAAATGTATTGAGGAACATTAGTGTCCTAATTTTCAATGAGCTTTACAGAGGAGTCCAAGTCTATAAATATGTCCCAAGAAGTTGGTTAATCATTATATTCTTTGTTTTCATACCACAATATACCTCCTATAATTGTGTACTACATGCCTATTTGTACTTGGTGGTGGAACACTTTTGCAACTTTGTTAAAATAAGTTACCACTATATATGTGACTTGTCTTGTTGATGACATCAAATCTAAAAACCTTCCTTTTGTGCTTTGTGGTGTAATATTTATGTAGATATCCCTTTTTGATGACTCTACCTTTGATAGTCGAAAGGCTTTGGTAAGGATTTAGTGCCTTTATCAATGTGATTCACATATGTTTGCATGGTATGTGTCATGTTCAGTTGGTGGCATACTATAAATGAAGAAAGTTGTGATATTGGTGTCTATTTTGGGAGGAACAACATTGGGGGAAATGGAGGAAGTGATGTTATCGGTTCCTATACAATGGAAAACAGAGTAAACGAATTAGCAATGGTGTTGGTGAAAAGAATTTTCAAAGTGTAATATGGTACAACGTGGGCATGACTGTTTAATGTGCTATTATTTGTGCCTTGTTTTGTATGTTTATAATTATAGTGGAAGATGAAACTTCAAAATTTTAGGTTAAGAGGGTGTTTGCATTACTCGAACAAGTAAACAAAATACTTTAGGCAAGGAAAATACAATCTATACATCGAGGAAGTTATTCTTTAAAAAACTATAATTTGGTTGAATACAAAGGAGAAATTGGTATGAAATGCTTATGTAAACATAGATACATTAAGGAAGTTCTTCAAAAAAAGTACTTTATATGTGTAATGAAATTAAAGTAAATATGATAGGCAAGGAAAATACAATTTATACATCGAGGAAGTCTTTTTTTTTTTAAACTATATTTTACGTATACATTGAAGCAAGCGATACAACATATTTATGTAAACATAGTCTTATCGAGTAAGTTGTTCTTAAAAAATCGTACTTTGCATGGGTGGTGAAAGTAAAGGCTATGCGTGTTTGTGGTGGAGGTATGGGCGGGTATCTTTGGGTCAACAAAAAGGGGTTGGTGCAAATATGAACATTGCAAAGTTGAAGTAGAGGTGAGGTGTGTTGTGACATTACAGGGCTACAAAGTAAGTGTTAAATGCATCGTTAATTTATTGGTCATTGCCACAAGCGTAGTATTGGTCGTGTCCCAATTCATTGAGGAACTTGTACAAGGCTTTGAGACGAAGATATGTGTCATCTACCTTTTGCATGAGGTCCAACACGACGTTCAAATCACTATCTACAATCATGGTTGAAGGGAATAGACATTTCGATGTCCTACCAAAAATGTTGTCAACGCATAGCCATAATAGTAATAGACATTGAACGAACAGAAGTTGCAAAGGTTGGTTGCACACCATACATGGAATTATGTTGTGTTACGACTTGGGATGAGAAAGAAACAAGGGACCCGTTTGAAGCTATGACCTCACTATGAGGGCAACCAACACTGGCATCAGAGGTGTCATTTGATATGGTCATGATGGGTGGGTTGCCATTTAAAGGCTCCATAGTACTCGCAAAAAGTCGTGAAATTGTTAAATATAAATGATGTTTTGTAGCGCCTATTACAGTTTAAGTCAACGGAAAAAAAATCAATAAAATAGAAGTGTAATGTTTTCATCCCCCAACTTCTCCTTCCACTAGCAACACTAGAAAGGTGGTCAAAAGTATGGGAAAGATAAGCACGCAATTTTGTGGCTTGTGGAATTAAGTCAGCACAACTCTTCCACTCATAATCTTTCTTTTTTCACTTTTAACCGCTTTTATCGAATATCAGTAAAAAAGACTTCTCCTCTTTCATTGTGATTGAACTACCCTTTCCCAATTAACATACAAACGCACGCGCTTTTCTGACTTGGACTTTTACGTTTTTCCGTTTAAAAAGATTACAAATTGTCCATAATTTATGTAACTTTGGTTACAACACCAGTAAAAGCATAAGATGGGTCTACAAATACAGTACAGGGTAATGTGGAAAACCATTTGTAGACGTGTCAAATTCATGTACATAGTAATCAGAAATATTATTTTTGTTTTTCTTTTTATAAAAATAGGCTCAAAACTTCCCTATTTTTAGGGCGATGTGTGGGCACAACGTTGGCGATAAGTAAGTGCCAAGAATCGGCGAAACAAACAATACAATACAAGTGGATTCGTGAAATCCAGAGCGGTCCCACGAGATTACAGCATTTTCATCTCTTCTTCCTCGTCTGATTGTCACTTTAGCGGTGCACTTTTGACAGCTATTATCGAATGTGGTGGGTTCCTCCGTGTTTGGCGTTTCCTGTGCGACGAGCTGGCATGAAAACTCAGTCGACTCTATATCAACCCCAACTCAATTCATTCCATAACTCACTACTCATTATGATCATGACGTTAATGTGTTCTTCTTCAACTTCTTCTAATGTTGGCTCTCTTCTGAGTAACAAGTTTTTTTGTAAGAGCCAGCTGTCATCTGATTCAGACGGTCATGGCGTTCGTCTCGCAAGTTTTGGGCTCTCATTCTCTGCCTGCAGAAATGTTTGCAGGGTGAAGCGCTCTGCAAGTTTGAAGACCCTGTGTAGAGCATACAAAATTGAATCCGATGAAAAGTCTGTCCACGAGAGCCCCAGAGAAAGGTCTCACGACAGTAGTGTTAAAGGAGTGCCTGTTTTTGTAATGTTGCCTTTGGATACTGTGAATTTTAATGGCAGTTTGAACAGAAAGAAGGCCATGAATGCGAGTCTCATGGCCTTGAAAAGTGCAGGAGTGAGGGGTGTCATGGTTGATGTGTGGTGGGGTTTGGTGGAGAAGGAAGGGCCGAGGCACTACAATTGGGGTGGGTATAAAGACCTCGTGGACATGGTCACCAAACATGGCTTGAAGCTTCAGGCCGTTATGTCCTTTCATCAATGTGGAGGCAACGTTGGCGACACCTGCAAGTAAGTTTCGCTTAACTCAGCTTTGCAAATTCATGTGATGGATAGGTTATTTTGCGCTTATTCTATTTTACTTGTCCTTTGAATTAGCTATACTGTTTGCACAAATTTTGTATTGTGAATTTGACTGGATTTTTCTGACAATTTTGTGATTGTGTTATTAGTATTCCTTTGCCTGGTTGGGTTCTGCAAGAAGTGGATGGGAACCAGGATATGGTGTATACTGATAGGAAGGGAAGAAGAAATCGCGAATATATATCATTGGGGTGTGATATTATGCCTCTGCTTAAGGGAAGGTCACCAGTTCAGGTGTATACAGATTACATGGCGAGTTTCAGGGATACATTCAAAGATGCACTTGGGAATGTTATTGTGGTATGTCTACTTTAATGATTTGAATTAAAGATTGAAAAGTGCATTGGATCATGTAAATTTTCATATCTTGAGGATTTGAATGGCTGGTTTTGCAGGAAATTCAAGTGGGAATGGGACCTTGTGGTGAGCTGAGATATCCTTCGTACCCTGAAAGCAATGGGACTTGGCGCTTCCCTGGGATAGGAGAGTTTCAGTGCTATGACAAGGTACCTTTTTTTACCATTCACTGAATTATTTTCAAAACTATTTCAACTCAGCATGTTTACATGATTATTTAACACGGATACAAACAGAGTTGGGAAAAAACAAAACAATTCTTTATTGTTAGCTCAGAATCTCCTTGATCTCAGGGATATTGTTCTTCCTACAACTTTTCTTGTTTTGGGATCGGAATAAGACCCATTAATCTGACAGAGAAAAATACAACTTTGGTTCTTTTATCGCCACTTGTCGAGATTGGGATTGTTGTTTCCTTGATTATTGACATAGTCAATAGAAAATAATCATTTTCTTTTTAAATCCTGTTGGATCTATAATATAAGTTTAGGAAGATGGTCTCTCTACCTTATGAATTTAAAATTAAAATATTAGTTAAAAAATAAAAGATTGTAATACATTAATAATTACATAAACTTTATTTAATACATTGACAAATTATTTGTTTAAGAGTGGATCTTATTAATAGAAGCCCAATCTAATTCCATATTAATTGGTGAATTTGACTCCTCAATAAATAAATTTCAAAATAGTATGAGATATAATTTTTTAATTCTTATTTAATTAATAAAATTGATCCACCTCAACATATAAATCTCAAAATATCATTATTCTTCTTTTCTTAGTTTAACAAGGTTATGATATAGTAAATTGTGTAGAAGTTCATGTCTTTAGAAATAAAGAAAAAATCAGTAAATACAATATGTGAAATGGATTTGTTTTTTACTTTTTGAAATATATATATGGTTTACAAGACTAAATTACCACTTAACCATAGGACCAATATTTTAGATAGAAGATATGATATAACCATGTGAGTAATCCCACATACATCTATGAATGCTATAGTAAAAACACTTTGTGGGAAAGAGAAATTTAATTCTTCATCAACAATTAGTAAAGTGAATGGTTAGATTTCATAAATAAATGATTTCCATTTTAAAAAAATATGGAGTTTTGTTTACCGTATATAATTTTTTGTTAAGAAAATTACACATTTAATATAAATAGATATAAAATTGTGTTATATGTCATATAATTTTTTGTTAAGAAATTTACAATTTAATTTTTAACAAAATCTATTTTCAAAAATTTATGGATAGAAAATTATTATAATTAAATTTTATCATCATATTATAAAAAATCAAAAATCCTTTCCATATATATATATATATATATAACTATCATTTTTTGTAAAATAATAAATATTTATAACAAACACAACCAAAGAGTAAACATTCTTAAAATAGCTTGAACCCTAAATCCTTCAATATTTTTTAATTATCAAAATAATAAATATGTTATTTGTTTTTTCATTCATTAAAATAAAATAATTTCATTTCTCAAAAGAAAGTAATTTGTGACAATTTTAGTATCTTATTTAAATAAATAATAATTAAAATGATTGATTAGTGGCATGTGGGTCAATTTTTATTGAGTATGTAAAAATTGTGAATTGTTTTTAAGTTAAATTACTTGTGATAAGAAAAAAATTATTATAAAAGATAGGAAAAACAAAATAAAAAGCAAAAAAACATGTGATTTTCTTATAATTCTCAATTAGTAAATTTTCTTTGACATTTTATTTAAAAGGATTATATTTCTATTTCTAGACACTTTCAATATTTTGATTGGTTACAATTAAAATAGAAATTAAATAATAAAAAAGAAAATTGTCAAAATTTATAAATCAAACTAAGTATGTTAGATCTGTAAATTCCTCATTGTAGGTAATAGCAAGCTAACATTTGAAGGGGCCATGTGTTGTTGCAATGCAGTACATGAAGGCATCATTGAAGGCATGTGCAGACGCGTTGGGAGAGGAAAAATGGGGCAAAAGCGGGCCTCACGATTCAGGCCACTATAATCAGTTTCCTGAAGACGCCGGATTCTTTCGCAGAGAAGGAACATGGGACACCGATTACGGCCGCTTCTTTTTACAGTGGTACTCGCAAACACTGCTTGCGCACGGCGACCGCCTTCTGGCCGCCGCAGCGGGCGTGTTTAGGGGCACCGGAGCCATACTTTCCGGTAAAGTCGCCGGCATCCATTGGCACTACGGCTCAAAATCTCACGCTGCAGAGCTCACCGCTGGGTATTATAATACCAGACAAACCGACGGCTATCTTCCCATAGCTCGTTTGTTTAAAAAACACGGCGTTGTTCTGAATTTCACCTGTTTTGAGATGAAGGATTACGAGCAGCCCCAACATGCGCGGTGCAGTCCCGAGGGGCTGCTCAGGCAGGTTACGTCCGTCTGCAGACAGACAAATGTTCGTCTGGCCGGAGAAAATGCACTGCAGAGGTACGACGATGGGGCATACACTCAAATCATTCACAATTCCAACCTGGGTAATTCCGAGCACAATGCAAAGCTCATGTCTGCTTTCACTTTTCTGAGGATGAATCCGCAGATGTTCCAGAGCGACAATTGGCGGCAGTTTGTATGGTTTGTGAGGAATATGTCGGAGGGTCGAACCCTGAGACATGGCGAGGACGAACATCGCCAGACCGAGCTCAAATTCAATGCCAGTAAGGCTCTCAGAAATGAGGCTGCAGCGCTTATGCACGCCTAGAAAATAATGGGATAAATATATCTTACACAATAATTAGTACCGCACTGCTACAGGGGAGGTCCAGAACTCTGTATAATATAAGAGAAGATCATTGGAAACTACGATGATGTACAAATTGTAAAATGCTGCCGCTCATTCTTTTGTGTATATTATGTATCTGCCGCTCATTACAGGCGGAGAAAAAAACGGGAAAAGAATTTGTTGTAGCCACATTCAGGCAAGCTTTTTAAAAAGTTTTGTACTTACATTTGAAAACATTCAAAAAATTAATAAAACACTTTTTGTAATATTATTTCTCTGTATATAGTCTTCTTTAAGGTAATTAAAATACTTCAATTCAGACTAATTAAATATATTCACAATAATGGCATGAAAGACGTTATTTAGATTATAGATGTCTATGTGTAAGCCTTTCAAATGGTTGGGATATTATGATTTTTCAACTAATTCTTTTAAGGGAAAAGTTTTTTTTTTTTACCAATGATTAAATACATGTCAAATATCACACCACAATTAATAGTGAACACATTCATGGAAATTGCAACCTCACCATCACTTCCAGATTGTCATTATAAAATTTTATTTTCATAAAATTTGTAAGATGGTAAAATATATCAGCGAATCAAGGTTAGGGACATTAATACACTCAAATCAATGAATTGGGAGATAGTTATTAATTATAGTCTATGGGAATAGGTCCAAAAGGTGAGAAAAATGAATTCAAGAGAAATAGAACCAAAAATTATGATGACTAATTTCATGAAGATCCAAAACTAACACGATCTCTATAAAAATAATCATGGTTGTATAGGGTGAACTTAATTTTTGCAAGTGGACACATCATGTATAGTATGAAAAAGTCTCACTTTAATTTGTTTAATTTTATCGTGAATCATTAAGAATTTGATCTTATTTGCCAAAACCCTAGTGCAACCTTATCTCAAACCATAAAAATATGGATGTTAATGGGAAGGTGTGAATTCCCTCTATTATTATTAAACCCCTAATGATTTGAAAAAACCACAAGCAACACTCGATTCAAGGTAGTAATCAATATGAGATAATGCAAGTATCACAACCCTGATCTTTTCAATGTGTTCAACATCTAGTATAGGCTAGAACGATTCTCTAAATGCATCAATTGAAATTTTTCATGGGCATGCTTCAAAAATAAAATAGATTCTGTTCTTACAACTTCAATGTCACTATTGCAAATAATTTTCTAAATTAGTGATTTTAAAACACTTGTGTACTTGTGTAAATTATAGACTACTTGAATTTAAATTATGACCATCTTGGTGTATAATACAATACATAACAAACAAGAAATGATGACAAACTGGCACAAAACTAAGGAAACCAAGTTGAGGATCAAAAGGGCACAAAATACCAAATGACCAATTTCATCAAAATGTGACATAAATGTAATTATGAAATTGGTCACAATTCTACGAAAATAAACACAATGATTAAAATAATAGTAAACAATGTTTTTGAGTTTTTAGAAATATCAAGAATTGTATAAGGGAAAATATAATAATTTTATAGATTTTAAAATGATTTTGAATTGATTAGTAACATTTTCAAAGGCGTAAGAAAAATAAAAACAAAAAAAAACATTAAATTAATTTATAAAAAAATGAGTCTAAAAAAACCGTACAAAATAAAAAGTGTGAAAAAGTTAAACAACACATAAAACACTCTCAAATAATAGCCTAAATTAATCCAATGATAAACACACAAATATATTATTATCATCACTAATCAACTACCCATACAAATAAATATAATTGTTGATTGTTCGAATTTTTTTACGCAATTTAGGTGATTAAATTCATTTAGACACCATCGGATAGTTGCAAAGATGCTTCTTGAATGGGGAGATTCCGTATGTTTTTGGTTTTGGCAATTGTCTTTAATTTCAACATGTGGAATATGGAATATTTTTTCTTATCGTTTGTAACGTACAATAACTGTTTGCCATAACCATAACATAACTAGCAAACCCAAAACTTAAAAGGGATAAGGGCAAACCGCCCCCACATAAGTTTGCCCACGTATTGATTGAGCATCTTTCTTCGAAGGGGACCATGCCAGCAGGGTTGCTTTTCCTTTCCACGTGTCGTCAGGATCTTTAAGCATTTGGAATGTCATTTTGCCATTTTTTTCAACACCCCTTATCCCGTTAGGTTAGAGACGGGTGATCCCAAAAACACGAAACAAAAAGTCTATAACACTATTACAAACAAATTTATTTATATTTATGTTGTATGGTAAAGGGTATTTTGGAGAAATTTAATTTTGTTACATGATTAATTATGTTAAAAGCATTTTATATGGAGAGTTTTCGGCCCAAAAAAACGTGTACTTTTTATAGTACTATTCTCTCATGGTTATCTTAATAGGTTTTCAGCTAACTCATTTTTCGGTGATGTTAATACATAATAGAATACAACATCATTACTAACTCCATACAATAGTGTAAAAGAAAATGTTCGTTGAGAATTAATCTTAATACATAAGAGTTTTTGTCCTATTGTTATTTGGTGGTTGTTCTCTTGTTTGTTGTTTTGACAACTTTGTTTTGTGTTTGGACTCAATTTTTTCCCTTGTTTCTCTTTGTTCTTATCCTAGTTTTTTATGTTTCTATCTTTTTAGTTTGGTATGTAGTAGGTTCGAGACACTTTCAAAACCTCCATTATCTATAATTACAAAAACATAATAGAATTTAAAATCATTACTAACTCTCTGGTTTGTTTTGTCCATTTCCGCACTTGTTTTCATGTCGAGCACAATATCGGTAACCTAGAATAATATTGATGACCAATAGGGTCTAAGATTCTTGGAAGTGTCTTGGTTTCTACTCGTTTCATGGGTTGGGTACTCTTTGAGCCAACCTTATTAATCTTTTAGGATCTTGTTGAGTTGGCATTTGCGCACCAATAAGTCCCTAATTACAACTTGAGATCAATACATACACAAAGTCCTTAAAGACATTTTGAGAACAAGAATTCACCTAACCTATGAGGTGCCTAGTTGAATTTTAGTGTTTACATTTTCTTGAACACACTTGCGAACTTTTCCACGGGAATTATTCTAATTGTGTATATCATTCCATGCTTCTACTAAAGGAGGACCTAAGAACAATTACACAACAACATTATAGACCAATTAATGTCGCATTGAAAGAAAAGTATAAGCTATTTTAGTGTTACCCCCCAGTTTTAAAATGTGAGAGTTTTGGAAAAAACAATCAATTCTAAAGTCAAAAATGGTCAGCCATGTGAATATAGATTGACACTAAATGTGTTGCTAAATGCCATTTTCTAAGAAAATGGCCCAAAGGAAGGTTAACATCAAGCTATAGTCAAACATCAACGTTGACCTATAATCACCCCAACATCACCCTATAGTTAGTGACCATAAAGTGATATTGAGATGACTATAAGACGACATTGTAGTGACAATAGCTCTATGATATAAGTTGACTTTATTTGTGAGTTTAGCATGCCTTTAACTCAACTTTTAACATGACCATAGGTTGATTATGTGTTGACTTTATGACCCAATTATAACTTGACTATAGAATATGAATGTAATTTGACTACATAGGTCGAATTTTGCTCTAAACTATAGGTTGCTTATAGCTCTACTATAATATGAATTTATTTTTCATTTTAAAAAAATAATAAATTAAAAAACTCTCACATAGTTTCAAATCCAAAATCTTGTTCTCCATCTTATGGAATGTAAAAATATCAAAACTTTAATATTACATTTTTGCTAATTAAAGTTAAATATATTATTATATTTTAATTTTACTATAAAATTATAATTATTAGATAATATTAATGTTTAAAATATATCATAATCAACTTATTTTTCAAAGCATCATTGAACACAAAAACATCTCTACTTGGTGATTATGATGTGATGCAGAGACGAATAAACTTTATGCACCACATCAAAACCATTTGCAAAGATTGGTCAGGAGGTAGGTTCATATACAAACAAATTGATTATATTTGAATGGTAACGTACCGTAGACTAAAAACTAGGGTTTTTCTTAATTATGATATAAAATGTATACATCATGAATTTAGAATCATAAATATAGAAATAAAATTAAATCAGTGAAACTAAATTCATGTAGTGTTTAATATGTCGGTCATTTAGACTATAGAAAGTCAAATATAGAAATTACAAGAAAGGATAAGGAACATTTTCACCCAAATTTCAGAATGGAGGAGTGTCAGTTCTCTAACAATGTGTAAGAAGGATATGCAAGGTATTGTTGAACTCATATGGAAATATGGAAGTGTTAATCTGAGTAGAGGGAAAAGACATCAGACTTGGTTAAAATTATTTTGACATCTTTGTATTATTCAAATGAATTTATATTATGTTGGATGGATCCTTAAAACAAGGTTTGTCAATGTATATTATTTTTTCTTTTGCACTCATAATTATGCAACTATGATGATGTGTCATATCAGGCCTTCAAAACCCTAACTTTTTCTCCCCTTGCTTTGTAGACCTAAAAGAGGTTATTCTTTTAGGTTGATTTTCCCTCACAATGCCTAGATGTGTCAATACTATGAAGAGTCATCAAACCCACCTACTTCTTCCTCCTAATGTGTGTAAAAGTGTTTGGCACTGAAAGACTCCAAATATGGACCTTCAACACTTGGAAATTGGTATTTGGTATATGATTAAGCTTTGCAATATGTCCTACAGAAACTATGAAGGATGTATACATGTGGTGATTGATAAACCCTTCAACAATGGGGAATTAAATTTATCGATGCACTGGACCCTCTATCTAGTGCTAGGCATAGCTATGTCTTAACAATACCTTTGAAGTTGTTTGCAACTTCATCAAGGAGAATATAATAATAAGGTTTGAAATTCCTCATAAGATTGTAGGTGAAAATGATTCAAATTTCTCAACTTGTGAATTCACTAAAATTTGTTATGGCTACGGGACCACCTTGGGTCACGCCTCTGATTACTACCCTCAAGGGAATTTTCCAGAAAAATCAAGTAACAAAAACTTGGTGACTATAATTAGGAACTTGGTTGATGATAGTCAATGAACATGGCACAAATCCTGTATGATGCACTTTGGGAAGACCGTATCACTCCTAAGAGGGCTATCATTATGTATCCTTTTCAAGTTATTTATGGTGTTGATGTTGAGATTCCTATCTCCCTAGAGTCGTCAGCCCTAAAATTGGCTAAGATTATTGAATATGAAACATGTCAAAAATCTATGGAGAAGAGAGTCATGTACCTAATAGAGTTGGAGGAGATGAGATCTAAAGCAGTTGATAAGATCACACAACACCAAAACAAGGTCAATTTTTTTTTTACAAGAAGGCCAAGTAGTGGGATTTTCAAGTTCGAGGTTTAGTCCTTTTTGATGGCCGAAGAATAATGTTTTATTTATTGCTATGTAACAATACAAAAGTGCAAGCCAATATATAGGCTGCAAGAGGAAGGAGAGGAGAAGAACAGTTAAGTAACTGTTCACTAACTAACAACTAACAATGTATTATTAACTAATGCGCTAACATTCCCCCCTTAATACATTGCTCTTACAAATGTACCCCCTAAACAAATCAAACTTCACCTTGCCGAGAGGCTTGGTGAGAATATCTGTAACCTGAAAATCAGTAGGGTAGTACTGGAGCTAAATTTGGTGGTTCAAGACCTGTTCACGAATGTAGTGACATTCCAATTCAATATGATTTATACGTTCATGAAAAATAGGATTCTTCACAAGCTTCAACACACCTTGATTGTCGCAGTGAATGATGGGAGATTTCTCTTCAGGAATCCCTATATCTACAAGAATGTGACGTAACCAAATTGCTTCGCACACAACTCCTCGTGCGGTGCGGTATTCAGCCTTAGTGGATGAGAGAGCAATAACAGTTTGTTTCTTGCTAATTCACATGAGATAGGTCCAGATCTGAGATGAAAAACATATCCTAAAGTGGATTTCCTGTCATCAACGGATCCTGCATAGTCTGAGTCTGTATATCCCTGTAAGAAGAACTGAGTGTTCTTTTGATACTCTAGACCAAAGTCAATTGTACCTTGGACATATCTCAACACATGCTTTACTGCTATCCAATGAAATTTCTTTGGCTCCTGCATAAATCTGGCGAGATAGCTCACTGCAAAGTAAAGATCTGGTCTGGTATAAGTCAAGTAAATGAGACTCCCCACAAGCTGCCTGTAGTGAGTGTCATCTACCTGCAGTGAATCTTGGAATCTAGATAATTGCAAAGATCAAAGACTATGACGAGACCTTTGCACCCACTGCGAAGATCTAAACCATCAGAGTTGTTTGTGCACTGGCAGCACAAAATGGATGGAAACTTCAGCAGATGGATGTCAAGAGTGCTTTTCTGAATGGTGATCTAAAAGAAGAAGTGTACATGGCCCAACCTTAAGGGTTTGTAGATGAGCATCAACCACACAAGGTATGTCGTCTGATAAAATCTCTTTATGGACTCAAACAAGCACCTAGGGCATGGTATATAAAAATTGATGATCACCTATTACAGCATGGATTCTTTCGTAGCCCCTCAGATACAAATTTGTATATCAAGAAGGTAGGAACAGAGATTGTCATTCTGGTTTTATACGTAGATGATCTTGTGATCACAGGAAGTTCTGACGATATTGTGGATGATGTAAAGAATGATCTGAAGAAATCCTTCAACATGACCGATTTGGGGCTACTTCACTACTGTCTTGGCTTAGAGATATGGCAGAAGAAGAATCATATCTTCATCTCCCAGATGAAATATGCCAAGACACTCCTGGATAAGTATGGAATGTCAAATTGTAAACCAATGTCCACACCTATGGAAAAAGGTTTGCAATTATCTAGATTCCAGGATTCACCGCAGGTAGATGGCACTCACTACAGGCAGCTTATGGGGAGTCTCATTTACTTGACTTATACCAGACTAGATCTTTACTTTGCAGTGAGCTATCTTGCCAGATTTATGCAGGAGCCAAAGAAATGTCATTGGATAGTAGCAAAGCATGTGTTGAGATATGTCTGAGGTACAGTTGATTTTGGTCTGGAGTATCAGAAGAACACTCAGTTCTTCTTACAGGGATATACCAACTCGGACTATGCAGGATCCGTTGATGACAGGAAATCCACTTCAGGATATGTTTTTCATCTCGGATCTAGACCTATCTCATGGATTAACAAGAAGCAAACTGTTATTTCTCTCTCATCCACTGAGGCTGAATACCGCACCGCACGAGGAGCTATGTGCGAAGCAATTTGGTTATGTTGCATTCTTGCAGATATAGGGATTCCTGAAGAGAAACCTCCCATCATTCACTGCGACAATCAAGGTGTGTTGAAGCTTGTGAAGAATCCTATTTTTCATGAACGTACATTCGTGAAGCATATTGAGGTGGAATGTCACTACATTCGTGAACAGGTCTTGAACCACCAAATTCAGCTCCAGTACTACCCTACTGATTTCTAGGTTGCAAATATTCTCACCAAGCCTCTCAAATACAAATTTGTATATCAAGAAGGTAGGAACAGAGATTGTCATTCTGAAGAACAATGTTTTATTTATTGCTATATAACAATATAGAAGTGCAAGCCAATATATAGGCTGTGAGAGGAAGGAGAGGAGAAGAACAGTTAAGTAATTGTTCCCTAACTAACAACTAACAATGTATTATTAACTAATGTGCTAACACTTTTATGGGACAAAAGAAGAGAGATGAAGGGAATGCATGGAAAATTTGACTCTTTATGGAGAGGCCACTTCAAGATTTACCTCTTATGTAGAGAAAATAGCTTCTGCCTATCATACTTAGATGGGACACACCTCCCACTGCCTCACAATGGGAAATATCTTAAGTTGTTCCAACAGTAGAGAAAGTTTTCTCTTTCTTGTTTCATAATTTTCCCCTTTCGGTTGTGTTTCTCTTTCTGTTTGGTGTGTGTTTGGTTTGTTTTCTTTTGGTATTTATTATTTCTTGTGTGTTTTCTTTGTTTGTTCATATATGTCTCTTTATTCCTCTTCTATTTGAATTTGTGGCCCAATGCATACATACTTAAGAAATATGGGATTCTCTTCCTTCAAGTTATCCTAACCAAAAATAAGTCCCCAGTCGGATCCAATTATTATCCCAATTTTTGAGTTCTACGATAAAATTGATATAACCAATAAAAAATTTCCATCTTCAGGGCTTTCAAAATCCAAAATTTTAGCTTTGAAGTAGATTTTCTAATTGATTTTCAGGATTTGGGATCAACATGCATTTTTGCATGTCACATGTTTCCCGACCCCGGAAACCCAACACACTGCAATATTTTGGGTTTTGATTTTTGAAAGCATCAGAACATTGAAGTTGAAAAACATATGCTTCATGTTTGATTTATTTTGAACCTGAACCCCAAGATGTTGTAGTGTATCAGATTTTTAGGTTTTATTTACATTGAAACATCTTGAGGATTTTGCATGTCGAATGCTTGATGATTTCTTATTCCAAAACTTGATAAGCATTTGGGGTTCTCTGTGTCAGGTTTTCGGAACCTAATTTCATGAAGGCATGACATGTTCCCTGTGGTCAAACTCTCATTCCTAAGTTAACACATTTATATCTAGGGTGGAGTCAGGTTTTCACATGTGTCTTCCTACATGTAATAAATGCTATGAGGGTTATAAATATATGGATTTTCCAAGTCATTGCACTCATACGAATTCAAATTTGAACCCGTGCTCCTTCTTCCCAATCCCAAAAAACTAAATTCATTTTTCTTGGCATTTTGGTTGGATTTTTTTTATTTTCTTCGAGTCTGCCTCATTTCTCTCTAAGTTCCACTATTCTTATTGGTTTCATGTTATTTTTGGGGTATTCTTTGGATATTTTAATCTTGTGTGGTTTACCTTTTCTATCGGAGTTGTGCTTGGGTTTTTATCATTTTCTTCTTCTCTTTTTAATTGTATTTTCCTTGTTTTGAGAAGGAAGTTTGACTTTTTCAATAACTCCATAATTGAATGATTTTGGGAATTTTTACAATGATATACAAGTAAAAAACCCCGACATAAACTTGTTGAGATTTTTGACTTTTCTATCATAATAAGAATTACAAATCAAGGAGAAGAAACACTTGGTCTACTTGACAAGTCTCGATATATAAATCATGTTTTGGAATTTCCAAGGTGAAAAACAGGTCCCCTTTTCTACTAGTGTGTCGGGAATTCCAAGTTGCAAAGCAAAGGAAAGTTACACCCTTTGTATCATACTTTCTAAGGTGCAGAACAGGTCCCCTTTTCCTCTAGTGTGTTGGGAATTCTGAGTTACAAAGAAAATGAAAGTTCTTGTATCGGAGTTCCTAAGGTGCTCAACAAGTCCAAAGTTTTCGACAATGTCTCAGGGATTCCAAGGTGTAAAACAACAACCAAGTTCTGCCATTGTGTCGGGAATTCTAAGGTGTTCAATAAGGTGAAAAACCCAACATGGTTTTTTTAGCTTTTCTAGAGTGTAAATCAAGGTGACATTTCCGGTTGTTATTTTTGAGCATCCAGAGGGGGTTTTAAAAGGAAAATCTTTAACTCATTCTCTATGTCTGATTCAGGTAAATGGAAGGGTAAAGACGAGTCTTCAAAAGAAATGAAATATAAATATCAAGGGTTCATTTCCCCTTCCAAGATTGACTCCAATGTTGATATTAGAGATACTGAATTGGGGCATGTAGATAAGGAAGAATTTTGAAACATGATTAAGAATCCCACACAGAAAAAATGCATGTAATGCATTTGTAATAGTGGACTACCTCTCACCATGGCTTTCCCCATATTTGATCAATGTTAGGAATTCATTCTTGCAGTAGCTAGTCACTATGATTCCAAATCTAGGGATGTTAAGAATCAAGATGGAGAGGTAGTGATCCACTTGGATACTGAGTATTTTGAGAATCTCCTTAAGTTTCCTGACCTCATTGAGCATGTTGACACTGATATCAAGAAGGATCGACAGGCTTGGGCTAATAATTCAATAGACTGCATCAAGCACATTAATAAAAAATATCTCTTGAAACCTAATCCTGTGGTCAGTAGATTACCAAAGACCATACCCCTAAGTGATTTCATTCTTGAAATCAATGACATTATCACATTGCTAAGCAGAGTTTTTGGCATTCATGAGGAGGAGCTCCAAGGATGGATGTATCAATTAATTGTAAAATCTAGTTAAGATTTAAGTTGGGAAGATTTAGGTCAATCAACGCACTAATTATTTACTAAATTTGAAGGATACATATAGTGAGGCCTTCTCCTATAAACTAGGATATTGCTCCAACTACTAGATCCAAAATAATCTCTCCACACCTAAATATGTGAGTTACTCTATATAACTCACTATTCACATACATAATATAACAAACTATATTTTGTTATAACTAACTTATTTACCACATGGTGAAATACTAAACACCAAGGGAACTCTAATTTACCAATGTTCCCTCCCTTAGAGGTCACATGGAAAATGCACACATCATACAAATATTTAGTAAAGATAATATTTTTCACTTTAAATGTCTTTGGCATTGGCATGTGACATTTGATCTTCCATACCATCTTCTTTAGTTACCATGGCCTTGTCATGCAGCTTTCCATTAGGAAAATATTGTGCTCTTTGTTTATAGTTAAAAATAACATGTCCTGGGTTCTTACAATAAAACATGTATACTGATTTTGATGTGTTTTGATTTTTTGTTAGAAGTGATTGATTGATTGGCTAAGGATTCTTATTCTTCTTCTATAACCTTGCTTGTTGTATCAAGTAATGTTGCTATTATATTTTCCAAACTTGGATTTAGTTTACTTAGAGTAAACACCATATTGAACATACTTTTAAGCATTATATTTAGTAATATGTCCTTTGCATCATTGGATTTTACCTTTCCATTTATACTAGCCAGTTGAGCCATTATAGATCCAAAATAAAAAAATCAAGAAAAATATAACTTTTTCGTCATGGACTTGCCTATTTTGGTTTTGGGTATCTTGCAGAAGAGGTATGTTATCTCAAGGTTACACTAACCAAGCTTTTCCATCTCACCCTTCTTTGTTTTCTTATTTTCTACCTACTCAAGGGACGTGGTGCACATGCGACACTTCATGATCATGTGACTTATTTCACCCTTAGAAAGTTTAATCATGCAATTCCTTTAGAGGACTTGAGTTCATAACCCTATCTTTGGTATGCTCATAATGGTTCTTGCCACTTATGGAGTATTTCATTTATTTTACCATTTGCCTCTTTTCTTACTTATTGATTCTTCTACACAGGATAAGACCTTCGACGTTTCATTTCGGGGATTTCTTCTTCTTTCACCTCCATTTGCATTCATTATCTACTTCAATCAACTCATCTGACACAACCATGCCTAATCCACCTAGACTCAACTAGGTCTAAACAACCTAGAATCAACCATGCCTAATCAACCTAGAAACAACCTTGCCTAAATTACCTTTTCCATTTACATGTACCTAAACTCACCTACCTCATCTTATTCTTCCCTATCATATGGGAGAACTACATCGGCCTGAGACATCTTTTTGCTAGGGCTATGTAGGTAACACTCCAAGGACATGGGGTCCTTGGAGGTTAGCTTGGCCACTCTTTCCCCTAACCATTTCCCCCCCTTTACACACACATCATTACCCAGTTAGTTTCCATCTACACAATAACTTGGATATTAACATATCACAAAACATTGGTCATTTCAATATACCTACCATGCTACAACATCAATCACATCATACCTAAATCATATATATTTCAATAACATCGATTTCGTGGAAATTAAACCAAACCATGCCTACAACACATAATTTCCATAAAAACATTAACCCCACGTAATTGCCTTCTTACATAACACCCAAAAACACTATCAGTTGGATCATGTTGTTGCCTCTACCTTGGCCTTACCTATGACCTTACATAAACACCTAAACCAACCCCACCTATTTTGACACTCAAGTTTTCTTACTCGCTGTACCTTGCGACGATATTAATCGTGTTGTTTAGCCTAATGACCTTTCCTTGCCTAATGTCATGTCATTTATCTCAACCAACCCTTTTTGGTTCTCTGGAACACACCTAACGCCCATTCATGCACCTAGCCTAGTTGTGTTTCAGGACTGTATCCTATACCTTAGATACCTAGATCATATCAACCTTATTTGGATAAGCCTATCGACCTTTGACGAAGTAGAATTTGTGAGCTCTTCAACCTTGTACCTTATCACATTCTATACGTGTGCATGTGTTTGAATGCCCCCACATATTACCCACACCGATATCATCACTACCTGCACACCAACCACCCTCATTTTTTATCACTTATCATTTTGTCAAACCACTCACCGCCTCAACCTAATCTTTCATCAGTTCCTGGTTTGAGGGGGATCACCTCCACCCATACTTGGGGTAACCTAACATTCACTCATACTTGGGACAATGACTTTTTTTTTTGTCAGTGTTACTTATCAATACAAGCTATGTGACAAAAGGGGCAAATATAGACACCAAATTTAGGCCATACTTCTTTGGCCCCTTTTAATTAATCAACACAATACATATACCTAGTCATACTCCCCTTTCACACCTAGATATTAATTTAATCACTTATAATTGAATTAATATTCATCCTCACATTATTAATTAATTTAATTATTTTAATTATGTTAATTTACACCTCACCTAGACACCTCACCATGGACTTATTCCTAGCCTATTGATTAACTAAGACTAGGTCCCTATGTAGACACCAAATTTGGGTCTTACGACGCCCTGTACCCCGTATCTCGTCCCGCAACCTAACCCTACCTCACCACCTAAACCTTACACACCTAATGATATATTAATTACCTTATAATTAATAAATCCACATCTCCAACCCCGCCCACCTCATCTCGCCACCCTCACCGTGACCTAGCCCCTAACCCTAAACCAACCTAATTAAGACCTATGACTTGGTCCAGACCCACACCCATGACTCATCACCCCTCACCCGCACCAAAACGAGCCTAATAAGGACTTGACTAAGCCCACAACTAACCCCTCGGGAGAAAAAGAGGGAAATTTGGCTATTTTACTAAAAATAGCCAACTTTGACCTAACTGACATCGGTCCCTGCGCGGCCGCCATCGGTTAGGCAACCGCCATCGGTTCCCTATAAATGACATCCCCCAACCAAGAATAAGGATCCGAGAATTCATTTGGCAGGAGAAAGAGAGAGAAGAGGATCAAGAAGAAGACTATAATGGAGCAACTAGATCGCTGTCACACTCATCCAAGCATTGGGAAAGATTGAGGATAGCTTCATCAGCTCACTTTCCAATACCGGATCATCCCAACTAAGCCTTACTGTCGCCACCACATTCCTTGGACCTGTATCTTCATCAGGAACTAGTAAGTAGTATCTGGTATGTTTCTAAACACCATTTTCTTGAACTTTGAATTCATAATAATTATAAACTCACTCCTAGATCTACCATCATAACCACCTTACAACTGACTTCCATTCAAAACCCCTAAATCACTGCCCCTACCGATATCGATTATCTTCTACCGGTATCGGTGTTACAACCGCAGTCGGTTATCCAGTGACCGGCATCGGTCACTGTGACTCATACCAAAACCAACCTTTCCCTTATTTACCCCCAAACAATTCCATATCTAGCCTTGTCTATCCCTATAACTTGATCTGAACGTATCAATAACCAGTGACTAAACAAACAACATGACATTTTATTATTGGTAGTTTAGTCTCTATTGCTTTTAGTAACGAGGTACCTAAATCGTGATTTCGCAATAGCTTCTTTATTATCATTTGCATTAGTTTGTATTAAAAGGGAACTGACCACCTTCGAAAGGAAGTCTAATATTTCCTGGGGCCAAGGCAGTTCCCTCACTTATTGTCTAACTAAGATCTGGTGGTCTTGTATTCTTACTTACATGTAGTCCTTCCCAGACAAAAAGGAGTTCTTCACAATCGATCTGATCTCTCTACGGTACGCGTACACCTTCCCAACATTCAACAGGTATTCCTCCTAGCCCTAACCCTTATCTATTTCTCAAGAGAATGAAAGGATAGAAGCAACTCTATTCCGGAATGAAATTCTGTGCGAAACATTTTAGCACGCCTGGTGGGACCCATTTCGGGTTTATTTCTTTCTTGCTTGCTTTCATATAGGGAGCACACTTGCTGTTTCTTCCTTCTAAATATTCACAAAACTTTTTGTCATTTTGGTAAAAGAATTTGTCTTTCTTTAGCATCTTTGCATTATTGAAAGTCATCTTCTTTGCTGTTATGTTTGTGGAGCCTATTTTCATGTTAGAGTGTGGTACACCTTCTATGTGTTACACTCGGGTATTTTTACGGCGGTCTCGCTCGCCGCTGAGCGGGTCAAGGGGCTTCGGGGGTGAAGCCCCCGAAGCAAATTTTCATGGGTGGTTTATTAACCCATGGGTAATGGGTAACCGTTATGGGCTGTTTTTGGGCCCATGTTTTTTTCGGTCTTTTTCCCATTGTTTTGATACCCACGGTTTTTTGCCCTTGGTTTTGATACCCACGGTTTTGTATCAAACTGCTTAAGCAGTTGTCTATTTATATGATCTTATGCATATGATAGATGGACAAGAAAATGTATTACATATGTGTTTTGAATTCGAGTTTGAATTCTGTAGAGTTTGTTGAGCATAGCTCCAAATGGATCTGGGTATTGTATTGAGAGAGTGAAGGCTTGTAATAAAATCTGAGCAAGTGATTCTTGGTGGACGTAGCCCAAATTGGGTGAACCATGTTAAATATTGTCTCTCTGTGTTGTGTTATTTATTCTGCACTTTTATTTGAGATCTGTAATGATTTCTACTGTTGCGATTCTGTGAAGGATTATTCCACATATTTTATCCCTTATTTCCTAACAATTGGTATCAGAGCTTGGTTTGGTTTGCTGAAGTGTTGAATCACAGGGAAAGTTTTTAGCTTGAGTGGGAGCTATGGAAAATGATGGAAGATCTAGGGTTGATAAATTCAATGGGCAGAATTTCAGTCTTTGGAAGATGCAGATGGAAGATTACCTTTATCAGAAGGATCTTTATACTCCGTTGTCTGAGAAGGTGAACAAACCCTCGAGTATGATAGATGCGGAATGGGATTTGTTGGATCGGAAGGCACTTGGAACGATCCGGCTGTGTCTTGCATCTTCGGTATTATTTAATGTTTCGAAGGAAAAGACTACAAAAGATCTAATTGATGCATTAGGGAAGTTGTATGAAAAACCCTCTGCCTCTAACAAGATATTTTTAATGAAAAAGTTGTTTAATATGAAGATGTCTGAGAATAGTTCAGTAGCAGATCATTTAAATGATTTCAATACGGTAGTGAATATGCTAGCTTCGGTTACAATAGAATTTGATGAAGAAGTTAGGGCTTTATTAATTCTGTGCTCTTTACCTGAGAGTTGGAATAGTCTGGTAATGGCGGTAGGTAACTCGGTTCCAGATAACTCGAAGTTGAAGTTTGAGGATGTTGTAGGGATGATTCTAAGCGAGGAAATGCGAAGAAAAAGCTCTGGGGAATCTTCTACTTCAGGGAATGCTTTGACAGTGGAAACTAGAGGGAGACAGAAGAATAGAGGAAACCGTGGAAAATCAAAATATCGGGCAAGGTCAAAATCCAAGAACAAGATTGTATGCTGGAATTGTGGAAAGCCTGGGCATGCAAAGAAGGACTGTTGGGAGCTTTGGGATAAGAAGAAACAACAAGAAGAAAACAAGGAGGTAAATGTGGCAATGGGTAATGTATGTCAGGATTCTTTGATTCTTTCTTTGCACAATATTACTGAATCTTGGGTTTTAGATTCAGGGGCTTCGTTTCATGCTACTCCACATAGGCATTATTTTGTTGATTATGTTCAAGGGGATTTTGGGCATGTTTTTCTTGGTGATGATGAGCCTTGCAGCATAGTTGGAAAAGGTTCTATTCAGGTTAAGATGCAGAATGGGAATACATGGCTATTGAAGGATGTCAGACATGTGCCTACATTAAGGAGAAATTTGATATCGGCAGGGCAGTTGGGAAGTGATGGTTGTACTGTGATATTTACAGCAGACTCTTGGAAGGTTACCAAGGGTGCTCTTGTGGTGGCAAGAGGTAAGAAGGTTGGAACCTTGTATTTAACCAATGATAATACTAATGATTGTAATCTTGTGGCTTCAGATGTAGATACAACATTATGGCACTATAGGCTCGGTCATATGAGCCATAAGGGCATGAACATCATAAAGAAGAATTTGCTTGGATATACAGAAACAGGTTTGGATTTCTGTGAAAACTGCATATATGGGAAACAGAAGCGAGTAAGGTTTCTCAAGGTTGGATCTACGAAGAAAGAGAGTAAGTTAGAGCTGGTACATTCTGATGTGTGGGGGCCAGCTCAAGTATCATCTCTTGGGGGTTCAATTTATTATGTTACTTTTATTGATGATGCAACAAGGAAAGTTTGGGTTTATTGTATTAGACACAAATCTGATGTATTTGACACTTTTGTTAAATGGAAAGCCTTGGTAGAGAATGAAACAGGTCTTAAGCTAAAATGTCTCAGGTCAGATAATGGAGGGGAGTATTGCAGCAATGAATTTAATGATTACTGTTCTAAGAATGGAATCCGCAGGCAAAAGACAGTTCCAGGAACTCCACAGCAGAATGGGGTATCAGAAAGGATGAACAGAACAATAATGGAACGTGCTAGGAGCATGAGATTACATGCAGGACTGCCTCTTTCTTTTTGGGCAGAAGCGGTGAGCACAGCTGTGTACTTGATAAACAAGGGACCCTCAAGTGCCTTGGATGTAGGCATACCTGAGGAGGCTTGGTATGGTAAGAAAGTTGATTATTCATTTCTTAGAGTCTTTGGATGTGATGTGTTTGTTCATATAGACAAGGATGATAGGACCAAGCTAGAGGCTAAATCAGAAAAATGTACTTTCATTGGTTATGGTGGTGATGACTTTGGATTTAAATGTTGGAGTATTAAGGACAAGAAAATCATTCGGTCTAGGGATGTGGTCTTTAATGAGAAAGTCATGTATAAGCAATAGTTGCAGTGAAACAAGGAAGAACCCAAGAAAGAATATGCAGTGGTAGAGGATCTTCCGGATGGGAAAGTGACCCATGAATCAATTCAGGAACCTACTCAACATGAACCCCAAACTCCTACAGTGAGGAGGTCTTCTAGGGTAAGAAAAGAACCTGAACGTTTTTCTCCTTCTCTTTATTATTTATTACTCACTGATAGTGGAGAGCCAGAGAGCTTTGATGAAGCAATGCAGGTAGATGCCAGTAAGAAGTGGGAGCAAGCCATGGATGAGGAGCATAAGTCTCTCATGGAGAACCAGACTTGGGATTTGGTGAAGCTACCAGAAGGAAAAAGAGCATTGCAGAACAAGTGGGTGTACAGAGTTAAAGATGAAGAAGGAGGAAAGAAAAGATATAAGGCCCGGTTGGTGGTCAAGGGGTTTGCATAGAAACAAGGTATAGATTTTGATGAGATTTTTTCTCCTATAGTAAAAATGACTTCTATTAGAACTGTTCTTGGAATAGTGGCAGCAGAAGACTTACACTTAGAATAGTTGGATGTAAAGATTGCATTTCTCCATGGTGATTTGGATGAGGAACTATATATGCAACAACCAGAGGGCTATGAGGTCAAAGGTAAAGAGGAGATGGTGTGTAAACTGAAGAAGAGCTTGTATGGCTTGAAACAAGATCCACGTCAATGGTATAAGAAGTTTGATAGCTTCATGATGGAGCAAGGTTATATTAGATGTCATTATGACCATTGCGTGTATACAAAGAAATTTGAGGATGGAAGTTATATTATCCTGTGTTTGTATGTTGATGACATGTTGGTTGCAGGTAAAAACATGCAGGAAATAAAAGTACTTAAGAAACAGCTAAGTGAATCCTTTGATATGAAGGATTTGGGGGCAGCTAGAAAAATCCTTGGTATGAGGATAACTCGGGATAGGAAGGAACAGAAGTTGACTTTATCTCAGGAAGAGTACATTAAGAAGGTATTGGACAGGTTTAACATGCAGGATGCTAAACCAGTTGGGACTCCTTTGGCAGGCCATTTCAAGTTATCAAAGGAGCAGTGTCCCATGACAGAGTAGGAAAGAAACCAGATGTCCAAGGTACCTTACTCATCAGCAGTTGGCAGTTTGATGTATGCTATGGTGTGCACTAGGCCTGATATTGCCCATGTAGTGGGAGCTATGAGCAGATTTATGAGTGATCCAGGTAAAGAGCATTGGCAAGCAATAAAGTGGATCCTTCGGTATTTGAGAGGGACCATGGGGACAGTTTTGTGCTATAATGGATCAGACACCACTTTACGTGGTTATGTAGATTCAGACATGGCTGGAGATGTAGACAGCAGGAGGAGCACGACAAGTTATATTTACACTGTAGGTGGGACAACAGTGAGATGGATTTCACGACTACAAAAGCTGGTGGCTTTGTCAACCACGGAGGCTGAGTATGTTGCTGCCACAGAGGCAAGCAAAGAGATGATTTGGTTACAACAATTGCTTGAGGAATTGGGGCATAAGCAGGAGGAATGTAAGCTGCATAGTGATAGTCAAAGTGCTATACACCTAGCTAAGAACTCTACTTTCCACTCCAGGACGAATCATATACAGTTGAGATATCACTTCATCAGGACAGCTTTGGAGGAAGATAAGTTGAAGTTGGAGAAGATTCATACCAGTCAGAATCCTGCAGACATGATGACCAAGGTGGTCACAAGGGATAAACTAAAGCTATGTTCAGCTTTGGTTGGCCTTCGCGGATGACAGTGAAGGGTTGAGAAGCTTGCTCAGAATGGAAATCAGTCTCCAAGTTGGAGATTGTTATGTTTGTGGAGCCTATTTTCATGTTAGAGTGTGGTACACCTTCTATGTGTTACACTCAGGTATTTTTACGGCGGTCTCGCTCGCCGCTGAGCGGGTCAGGGGGCTTTGGGGGCGAAGCCCCTGAAGCAAATTTTCATGGGTGGTTTATTAACCCATGGGTAATGGGTAACCATTATGGGCTGTTTTTGGGCCCATGTTTTTTTCGGTCTTTTGCCCATTGTTTTGATTTCCATGGTTTTTTTCCCTTGGTTTTGATACCCACGGTTTTGTATCAAACTGCTTAAGCAGTTGTCTATTTATATGATCTTATGCATATGATAGATGGACAAGAAAATGTATTACAGATGTGTTTTGAATTCGGGTTTGAATTCTGTAGAGTTTGTTGAGCATAGCTCCAAACGGATCTGGGTATTGTATTGAGAGAGTGAAGGCTTGTAATAAAATCTGAGTAAGTGATTCTTGGTGGACGTAGCCCAAATTGGGTGAACCACGTTAAATATTGTCTTTCTGTGTTGTGTTATTTATTCTGCACTTTTATTTGAGATCTATAATAATTTCTGCATATTAGTTTCTACTGTGGCGATTCTGTGAGGGATTATTCCACATATTTTATCCCTTATTTCCTAACATTTTCTTCATCAAATATCATTTTCGATTAGGGTTTAAAACACGTGCATAAAATTCTTGCTTGTTGTTTTTAATTCTAGTGAACGTAGATTAAGTAACAGGTTGTACATGTGGGGGTGATATCCACAGTATTGACGAGAAATTAATCTTACTCACATTGCACAACACATACCAAATCACATCATAATCAACACAACAGCTCAAACATCCCTCCTTCCCGTGGTATTCCTCCGCCCGATTGAGGTAGCCTTATGAGCCAAAACAAACTTGACATCTCCCTTAAGTCTTTTGTTTAGGATTGACATCATCTAGCGTCTAAGACATAAGCCCAAAGTGATTAAAACTAATCCTAGGGTTAGTCTCTTGATTTTTTTGTGCATCTTGCTTGTTTTTTAGTTTTGTTTCTCTGTCATGCACTGTTTCAGTGATCATTTTAAGACAGTTTGGTAGATATATTAAGCATTGTTATCCCCAAACCAATAACTTCTTACATCCTCACTTTGCTTTCACAGTGACTGACACCGATCCTATACTATCGACATCGGTTAACTGACCGATGCCGGCTACATTCTGACCGACATCAGTTATCTGACCGATATCGGTTACTGTGTTTAACAGTTCTTGACAAACCAACAACCTATCAATTCCAACATTTTGTTGCTAATTCGGTTCCGGATTGATTAAATCCCTACTGTTTCCTCTTGTCCATGGTTGTTATCACCTGGAAACAAGCTGCAGCCATGGTTTCCCATGCCTATTCCATGCCTTTTCCTGAGTCACCCTCTTCACATCATATGGGGAATCCTACAGATACCAGTAATTTTCCCAAGATCCCTGTAGGAGATAAGGAATTTTCCAAATTTTTGGATGCTAATCCTAGCGTCGTATAATATTATTTGTCTCATACCCCTGACCGTACACCCGACGGTCATCTCCTCGTTGGTATGCCTATTAGTATCACCGCTCACTTAGCCCCTTCCCCACCTAATAACTCCACCTCATCGTGTTCATCCTTAGCCCCGTCTCCCAGCTCAGTGGCTTCGGTGGTTCATACTGCAACAATTGGCTTTCCTTTCGTTAATTTGGGGCCCCACATATCACTGTCGTCCACTGACCCTACCTCATCTCTCTCACATACTGTCCCTTTTATAACTTTCTCTCTGCCACCTATACACACGAGCTTTCCCTCACAAGCTCCGCCCACCTTTTCATTTCCACAAATTCATCCGGTGGCCTCAACCTCTTATATAGGACATCCTTATTCGGCTGCCCCAACACATTCATCACCATTATCTCATCAACATTCAAACCCACCATTTTCTAGTAGCAGCTCTTGGACCAATCCCCCTTTGTTTACAATGAAAGCACCATCATCTAACTCAACCAATGATTTAATCAAACAGATGATGGACAAGATGCAAAATCTTGAGGCTTCTGTTTTAGGAAGTCGTAACACCCTGACATACGAGCAAGTTTGTCGGGAGCCTATTCATCCTTTTTTCCCCCTTCATACATATCCTCCTCAATGGGAATTACCGAAATTTACTCGCTTTAATAGTAAGGAGGACCCTCAACAACACTTGCGATCGTTCAGACATGCCTGCTATCTGATTGCTCATGACGATGCCTTACTACTCCGTACCTTTCCCATGTCCTTATCAGGACCTGCCTTAGAGTGGTACAGTGCTTTAGCCCAGCACTCAATCTTCTCCTTTAACCAGTTATCCCAATCTTTCTTGGATCACTTATCCATCAATATTGCCAAGAAAGTATCCATTACAGACCTCTATGCCATCCGACAATTTGAAGACGAGTCTATCGCAGATTTCGTTGGAAGATGGCGGGGCCTCATTAACCAACTTACTTACGCCTTACCTCAGGTTGAGCTCATAGAACTCTTTACGCAGACCTGCGCTAAACACATTTCTCCCACCCTCCAAATTAAAACCTTCTGCACCTTTGATGAGGCTTTTACTATGGCTCGGAAACTAGAGATTCGAGCTTTAGAGGAAGAGAAATTGAGGTTACGCAACAAAAGCTCAAATTTCTAGACCCAATACTCTACCACCAAACCCAACACCACCAACTCTCACACATCAGCTGCTTCGAAATCAAAGGGTGTCGTACACGCAGTGATGGTCAAATCTCAAGCACTGTCTAATACCCAGCTGAAAGCCACCTATAGGTATAAAGTTGAGCCCATCAACTACACTCCCTTGGGAGAAACTTATGGCGTGATCTTAGACAAATTGCTTAAAGCATGAGCTATCACCTTGCCTCCTGTTAAACCTCACTCTGGGTTTGATTCCACCCACGCTATGCCTTCTTGGTATAAAGAAAATGACTTCTGTAACTTCCATCGCGTGAAGGGACATAGTCACGAAAACTGCAAGATGTTGAAAAACATAGTGCAAGAAATGGTTGATGCAGGGGATATAACTCTCGATAATCCTAATGCCCCCGCTAATCAAAATTTAAAAATCTTCAACAAACCATTTCCAAACCATGCATCTAACAGTAACACAAATCAAGACACCTCAACCGAGGAGAAGAGTGTGCATGAGATCCATGCAATTTTCAACTCCCAACCCAGGGCTTTTATTGAGGAAATTCTGAATCAAGCTTCTTCACCAACGCAGGGATTTTCACCCCCTTCTCCTTCATCAGGACAAAAGGAAAGTCCCACTATTCCTTTACCCATAAAGGAATTAACTGCCTAGAGTTCCCTTCTCACAAATGAACCTTCTTACACCACATCCCTGCAAGATTGAGAGCAAATGTTATCTAACTTATCTATTTCCCAAACATCTCCTTCCACCAGTCTTGCTGCAAAAGAAGAAGGCTTGCCACTTTTTCTGTCATCCTTAGAGGAGAAACCCCTTGAGCCTACATCACCAAACTCCTTAATCATGACAGATCCCCTCGAACGTTCCCTTCTACCTATTAGTTCTTCATCACCTAAATCTTTCCAGCGACCGATTGACCTCTTAGTACCCATTGATACAGTGCCTCATTTACCCCCTATATCACACCCACAGTGGACCGGAATCACAACCCACCTCTCTTCCATACCAAATTTCATGTTCACACGTGAAGATTGTTATCCCCCAGAAGATAGACGATTCTTATGGGAGTGCTTGAGTACACCATGCTCTACTCAAATGCAGATGACTAATCCAGACACCTCTACCATATACCCGAGGTGTTTACAAAAGCTCAAAATGCCTATGTCCTCACCTTCACCCCCCTCATCTCTATCAAATCCCTCAACCACCTCTATCAACCTAACCAAGCCTTCCCTTACGCTTGGGACTTCACCAATTCCGAGCCTGACACACCCACCTAAACGGTTAGATTTATCCAAAAATAATGTCGTCAATCCACCTAGGAGACAGACCCAATCTCCTCGAGTTCAGTCTATGCCTCTACCACAACTAAAACCATCACCCCCGATCACACCGATACAACAGGCACGGCTTCAGCCTTCACCATCACACCTACCTTCTATATTAGGACCTCACCCCTCCACCTTACCTCAATACACCTTGCCTCCCACTTCTTCTTTAACATGACCTATACCTTTTGCACCCCTACAGACACTCACGGACGTCTCAACACCATCACCCCAAGTATCTTGCCTACCTCGATCATCGAAGGACTTGTTTGCTATCGCTTCTCTCTCCCCGTGGTTGTTTCCTACCACCACGTCAGTTGAGGCCTCATCATCTAACCAACTAAACATAACTTCTGCGCAGAAGAAACCACGCCTAGTTAAAACCACTCATCAAAATTCCTTTCCTAAATCACCACCTGTACGAACCACTTGTACCCAACCATTACCAAAACAATCAAAAATATCACCCACTAAATCAACAGTCTCATCTTCATCTAAATTTGACCCACTCAAAGGATCTTACTCCAAGATCCTTGATATGTTGGTAGGGGATGCGACCATTTCCCTACCCCCGCTCAGACTCTATGACCCATCTAAACCTTGACCTATAGGTTATGATGAATCTAAAATCTGTGCTTACCATCGCACACCAGGACACGATGTAGAAGGATGCAAAGCTTTGAAAGCCATCATTGGCCAGTCACCTATCTTGGATAGATAGCCTAAGAAAGACAATTTACGGAGAGAGAAGCCCTTAGCTTCGATCCCTTCTCCTATACCACCTGTCCCCACCTCACCAAAATCTATCATCATTGCAACCCCACCTCTCGAGAACAATGACTTATCCCCGCCATCTTCCTCCTCTCGTATTCACGAGATCAACATGATTAACATTGCTACTCAAGGTCAAAAAAACAATGGAAAAGCTAAAGAAAGCACACTTGCGGCCTCTCTTTCTCCTTCTGCCATCCCGATTGCACCACCACATAAAGTGGTCATTCGTGGACCTGCCTATCCCGTCTCTGATGGATTTTTCCATCGCACCATGCTCAAACAACTTCACCAATCTCCTGTCAAAATGACACTCTATGATCTCATTCAAACATCTGAATCGCATCGACAAGCTTTAATTGAGATCCTTCAAGGGATAGAGGTCCTACCTAACGAAACCTTGCCCATCGCTTCCATTTTAACACCTAACCACGTCGCTTCTCTCACCAAACAACCTACCTTCACAACCACTTTTGCCCCTGTACAGCAAGCCGCTGCTGTCAGTTTTTTCGAAGAAGAAATTGTCGTCTTTGGTGCAGAAGATCCTGATCCCGCTCTTTTCATCTCGGCTTACATCCAAGACATCCAGGTATGTCATGTTATGATCGACAGGGGCGCCAGCCTAAACATCGTCTCTTCCAAAGCCTTCCAGCAGATGAATATCCCTCCTAGCTGCATGTGTGCCAACCCCACCATGTTGCGTTCATTCAACGATGCTATTACTTGTACCTTAGGCACTGTGATCCTTAACATTCGTGTAGGGCCACGTACCTTACCTGAACTCTTCTATTTCCTTGAGGGAAAATTCCAATACAACATATTGTTAGGCCGCCCTTGGATCCGGGCTATGGGATGCATTCCCTCCACCTTACATAGGTGCATCAAATTCGAGTACGAGGGGAAGTCATATAGCGTCAAAGCTAACGCTTCCCCTTTCAAAACCTGCAATATGTTATATCGCCCTAATGATGTGCTTGTACCAGTCAAGGCACCCATTGATCTAGCCTAACCATCTACTTCAACCACACCTCAACCATCCACCTTAACCACACTCACACCTTCGACCAATGAACCCACCGCCGCGAGTACCACTTCCTTCCCCGCGGACAACATCCCAACTTCAGATCCCTTGGTAGATGTTTTTCAACACCTTACGCTAGGGGAATACTGCCTATACAACGTTAGCACCTTTCATACCCCACAGGAGTATGGACAGTTACATGCGCATCCTACCTATGACCGTCGTGTGGGGGAGGTGATCTCCTACAGACCACCTAATTACCGCACCAACCTACTGTATGGGGGTGTCGACACATCCTCTGTCACCCCTGAACCTCCCCTTGGTGTGGTTCCCTTCCAATCTAATTTTTGATATCTAACCAACCGTCATTTTTCCCTCACCTTCCTGACGCGTTGTGCTTGGAAGGGTTTTGGTTTCGGTCTTTATGACCAAGGCCGACATACGATCATTCCCGTAACTACCCGCAAACACAAAGATTGTCGTGGTCTTGGATTTTTTTAAACCACCTATACCGAAGAAACCTCATGTCAATTATATCCAGGAAAACAATGAAATCACCCCTTCCGAGCCATCATCGCCCATTTTTCCATCTTCACCCACAGAGTTGATAGACCCAGAATTTATCCCTCCTAACTTTTTTTTTCGTGAATGCTATCTTCCTGGGTCCTCTCACTTATCAACGCGATAGTGAAGACCCATCTTCTCTCCCCATTTTGTATCCAGAAATGATCGAAGAAGATTCACCTTCAATTAATGTTGTGGAGTGCCAGGATGATGACTCCATCCTCACCTACCTTGGTGCAGACGACTCGTATATTCAACGTGCCTTACCATCTAACACCCAAACTATGTTGAATGAATCGACTAAAGAAATCAACATCCACATGGAGGACGATCCTCACATTGTAAAGATCAGACAATCTCTCGACGCATTAGAACAAGCCGCATTCACTACCTTCCTCCGTGCCCACAATCAAGCTTTTGCTTGGTCCTACGCCGACATGCCAGGAATCGATCCTGACATTGCTGTCCATAACATCACTCTAAAACCAGACTCTAAACTAGTTAAACATAAACTAAGAAAAATTCCTCCACACATTGCCCTCTTAGTGAAAGAAGAGCTTCAACGCCTCCTTTCTGTTTCTTTCATCTTACCTATTGACTATCCGCAATGGATTTCTAATGTCGTACCTATCACTAAAGCGACGGGGGGACTTCGGATATGTACAGATTTTCAGGACCTTAACCTCACTTGCCCAAAGGATGACTTCCCCCTACCTAGCATTGATCAACTTGTTGATCTCACTGCAAGCCATGAGATGCTTTCTCTCATGGATGGCTTCTCGGGATACAATCAAATTTTGGTAGCCTCGGCCGATCAACATAAAACTGCCTTCATTACCCCCTAGGGGACCTTCTGCTATCGTGTCATGCCATTCGGCCTTAAGAATGCTAGTGCGACCTATCAGCGGGCTATGACTTATATTTTTCATGACATTATGCACACTATCCTCGAGGATTATGTCGATGATCTTCTTGGAAAATCCAAACATCGTAATGAACATGTCGATGTTTTAACCATTATTTTCGATCACCTGTTACACTACTGTGTTCGTCTTCAACCAAAGAAATGTGTCTTTGGCGTCCTTTCGGGAAAACTCCTTGGCTTTATCGTCTCTTTGCGTGGCATTGAGGTCAACCTAGCTAAAGTCAAAGCTATCCTAGAAATTCCCCCACCCACTAACCTCAAACAATTGCGTAGTTTGTAGGGCAAACTCCAATCTATCTGGCGTTTCATTTCGCAACTCTCGGATCGATGTCAACCTTTCCACCATCTCCTTAAAAAGGACATTGTCTTTTAATGGAGCGAGGTGTGCCACCAAGCCTTTGAGGCTCTTAAAGCTTATCTCTTGCAACCACCCGTGCTTGTCCCACCTCAGGACGATCGCCCTTTTTACCTTTACCTTTCTACCACCGACCATGCTGTAGGAGCCATGCTTGCACATCGTGACTCTAAGCATCGAGAACAAGCAATTTATTACATAATCCGTACTCTTGTGGATTACAAGACTAGGTATACACACGTAGAAAAGTTGTGCCTAGCCCTATCATTTGTGGCCACCAAACTCTGACATTACCTCCTGAATCACAAAACTTTTGTCATCACCAACGCTGACCCCATACATTATATGTACGCCAAACCTCATCTAAACCAATGCTTCACCCGATGGCTTATGCTCCTCGCCAACCTCAACCTTGAGTTTGTACACCAGAAATCAGTCAAAGGACAAACTATCAAAAACCAACTCATGGAAGCCCCTTTACCTGGGGAACAATTTACCAATTTTACTTTCCCTGATGAACTCATTGCAACTCTTTCACTCAGAGATGTGTCGTATCCAATGACCCTCTTCTTCAATGGATCTAAATGCTAGCGCGGTGGAGGGGCAGGCGTTGTTCTCATTCCTCTTGAAGGTGAACCTATGCCTCTTTCATTCAGGCTCAATTTCCCCTGCACTAACAATACAACGGAATACGAGGCCCTTGTTTTGGATCTCCACGTTGCATTACACTTAGGTGTGAAGTCTATTAATATTTTTGGTGACTCTCAAGTGGTAGTAAATCAAGTTACTGGCATCTACCAATGTAAAAACGAGGAACTTCAAAAGTACAAACATTACGTGGATTCACTTTTGACCTTATTTTCTCATCATTCTATCCAAACCATTCCCCACTCAACTAATAAATTTGCAGATACTATGGCTTGCTTGGCCTCACCAACTGACTCAGACATATTTGTCTTGGTCCAACAACTCTTTGCCCCATCTTACTTAGTTCCGGATGTTTGTATGGTAGATAATGTATCTACTGATTCGCAGGATACCTGGTAGCACCAATTCCATGACTACCTTACAACCTCTGTTCTACCACCTGACCTTACTAGTAATGGCAAACGTGCTTTTCTTAAAAGTGTTTCTTGTTATGTCATCATGGGGGGACTCCTCTATAAATGTGGCTTCGATGGTATCCTCCTTCGCTATCTAACCGGCGTTGAAGTTGCTCATACCACCCAACAAATCCATGATGGACTTTGTGGTGGGCACTTTAGTGGCCTCGCCATGGCCAAGCGGATCCTTCAACTAGGATATTATTGGCCTACTCTCAATAAAGACTGCTGTGAATATGTTAAGCGTTGTGTTATGTGTCAACAACATGCCAACCTTCAACATACTCCTAGCCACCTGTTACAGGTCGCACGAGATCTTTGGCCTTTCTCACAATGGGGTTTAGACCTTATTGGCAAGATTCACCCACCTTCTTCGCAGCATCACCGTTGGATCATCATGGCAACCGAATACTACACTAAATGGGTGGAATTCGTTCCACTCATTTCAACTAAAAAATAAAAAATCGTTGAGTTCATCAATCATCACATTATCTGTCGTTTTGGTGTTCCTCATCGCCTGATAACAGATAATGGAAATTTTTTCAAAAATAAGTTGTTACAAGACCTTTGTGACAACTTTGGTATCAAAATTAGCTTCTCGTCACCCTACTATCCACAAGAAAATGGACAAGCCGAATCTTCTAACAAAACCTTAATCAAAATTCTCATGAAATTCGTTAACAATTCTAGGAAAAACTGGCATGATCACATCCCCTTTGCCCTTTGGGCTTATCGTACCATCATTCATACTTCCACTAATGCCACACCATTCTCTCTAGTGTATGGTACCGAGGTTGTCTTGCCTCTCGAAATACAAATCCCTTCTCTCGAAATATCTCTTCAGGACATTCTCACCAATGATGACTTCCGCCAAGAGCGGTTAGCCCAATTAGAGCTTCTTGATGAGTGTCGTCTTACAGCTCTTGACCACCTTAAAATTTATCAAAAGTGCATTAAGCATGCTTATGATAAGTGAATTCATGAGTGTACCTTTAAGATTGGTGATCTTGTCCTCAAAGAGAATCAACATGTAACCAAACTAGAAAAGAGCAAACGTGGAAAATTTTCTCCTAATTGGATTGGGCCTTACATTATCACTCACACCTATGGATCAGGTACTTATCGTTTAGCTTCACTTAATGGTAAAATCGAGCCTGAACCCCTTAATGCCTTGCATCTCCGACCATTCTACTGTTGAATTTAGTGTTACATCACTTCTTATCTACCTTACGCTCGTCCTTTGAGCCCATTTACCACCTCATACACCTTATTTTGTGCATCTCAAAATAGAATCAAGCTCACATGGTTTGATCATCACCTCCTATTAAAGATGCCTTCCCTTTTTTTTTAGTCTGGTCCATGACTTAAAAGTATCAAAATAACAAGTTCTCAATTATACGATTCTGGGATATTCTTGAGTCAAACTTCCTGCAAAACTAGATGCTTCATGCCAAATGGACATCTAAACCTCTAAGCTCTAAACTAGACTGTTCCCTCGAAGGACAACTATGTTCAAAGCCGCATATTCTATTATAAACTAGAATGTTCCCTCGAAGGACAGCTATGTGCAAAGCCGCATCATGCTACTATAAGTAGACTACTCCCTTGAAGGACAGCTATACAAAGTCAGCATCTATCAGAAGCTTCTCGCATTGATCAGCTTCGTGAAGACCTCAAGAAACAAAAAAATGCATATCCCATATAGACTTCCCGCATCGATCAGTCTATATCCAGAAAAATCAAAGCAGTATTCAAAAGCACTTATGAGTCATGGACTCGTCTATTTAGGTTTGGATCTATTTAGTCAGAATAATCACCTTATAACAAGTCCTCTACGCCCCAGCTATACCATCCACCTCACCTCACCATTTTTCAAATCAACAAAATTCAAGGGACGTGACGTATAACCGATATATTGTGATTATACAACTCTTTCCACCTATTGACTTCTCGCATATGCAAGGTACCTAGAGATTCAAGCTCATCCTATGATAATACGTGGTTTGTTTAGCTCTTTCCAACTATGGGACATCTTTGCCTCTTTTACCCCGAATCTAGGATTATGTGTTGACCTTAATCAGGACATGGTTCCCTAATGCTTGGGTAAGCTAACCCTCACTTCACCTATACCTTACCAACTTCAACAACCTTACCCTACCAATATCAAAATTTTTACCAACCAAACAAATTGCCTAACCATAACCAAATTGCCTGAATTCACCTCTCCCTGGTCCTAAGGGAGAACTACATCAGTCTGAGGCCCCTCCTTGCTTTGTGCAATGGGCTATGTAGGTAACACTTAGGAGACATGGGGTCTCCCAACGTTAGCTCGACCATCCCTTACCACCACCTATCATGTGTTGTGTTTTGATTAAAAATATAAATGTTTTTACATATTTATATTGATAACACTCACCTTTGTCCTTTATCAATCCAAACATTCAAAACACAAACATTTCTTATTATTATCATAAACTCAAAATCAACATACATATTCAGTTTTATTTAGATGTTAAACAAATACATTTTCTCTATCATCGACGCGCAGGTCAGCATCTTTATTTATTCTTCTACCCCTATGAAATTCACATAGGCCCCCGCGCCTCATCCCGAACCAGGTAGTGATGGTGATCGTCGACGCCGCTCACCTGGCCTCTCCATCCTCAAAGGGGCCACTGCTATTGGTTCCTCCCACTGATCCGCCAATCTCTCCTGTAACATATGAATACGCCCTCTCACGTGGAGGAATCTTGCCTCTAGTCTCTCCGCTCGTGACTGCGAAACCTCTAACAATCCCATTGTCTCATTCACCTGTGTTTGAAGCTGGTGAACTAAACCCTGCAGGAGGTCTCTCTCTGTTGTAGTCGCAGCCATGTTAGGATGATCGGCCCTCTCACATGTACCTCGCAGCTCTGTTACCCACCATAATCTATAAGACTCTGTCACTACTGCATCCATTACCCTGCAATCGGCTGTTGTCTCTTCTGGTCCTTCTGGAAGTGTTGGTCGTGGAGGTGAGAAGGGTGCCTCGGCGTCGATCCTCCTGTATGGTCTATGAGCCATGGGTATATCCTGAACAAATCTAAATTGTTGTCGTACGCGATCTAGAGGATTCCTCTCGTACTCACCTGGCCTATGTCCCGCGATCCACCTCAATTGCTCTACACCCCTCAAATCCTTGGCTATGTTCACCGTCACCATGTAGTTCCCGTAAGTCCTCCAACGGATATCCGCAATCGTCACCATCTCCCACATCTGCCTATAATACTCGGCGTCAGTTATCACAGTTTTGGCTCTTGCCTCTTGCTCTATCTGGACCCATCGTCTGAATCCCAACCTCTACACTCCTGTCTCTCCTCCCTGGATCAGTCGGCCTATTGGTCGCACACACACAATGTGCTCATAGGCCCAACAATGTAATAAATATGCACAATCCAGTGTAGTCCTGTGATTTCACCTGCATGCCCATAAACCCCTGTATATCTCCGTAAGATATGCAGGTGCCCATGCGAAAGTAATGCTACCTTCTATCATCTCACAAATAATACACATCAATGATTTCAGAAATCTTCCCCCGTCCGCTCTAGGTAATGCATAATACCCCACCACTATCATTAATACCACTGCCAATCTTGTTTCCTTAGGGTGTGCGGCAAACATTATACCATAAGTGAATGTCAAACCTCGCTATGTCAAATCTCGTGCGGCTAGACCAAATACTGCCGTTATTGCTGCCCGCGCCACGTTAGGCCCTTCCTGATACACTAGTCTTCCTATAATTGGGAGTCTCAAAATTCGGAACACATCTTCTAACGTCACTGGCATCTCCCCTGTTGGTAGATAAAAGGTATTCTTTTCAGGATTCCATCTCTCAATCAGCTCTTGCAACATAGCATGATTGTGTGCGACCCATGAACAATAGCGGATTCCACTTAACCCCACACGGTTTATTAATTCCCACTCAGCTGGTGTTACATCCACTCGGACCCGTGACAACAAAGCTAGCACTCTATCATTCATCCTCAACCCTACCTGTGCATGCACACATTCAACCAACAAACAACAAATCAACAAATAACTTCTCACATGTTTTTTATCACAATCCGCAACATTACACAGTAACCGATATCAGTTATAGACAACCGATACCGGTTACCTAACCGATACCGGTTATTCCTAAACGATATCGGTCGCTGTCAATTCCAACCACCCCGCTCAAAAACATCACCTATGATAACTTCTGCGATCGTTTTCCCCTCCCTGATATCTCCAACACCTGATTACCTACCCTACAACACTCACCCCATCCCAAGCTCTTGCCTATCACCTTTCTACCCATTTACTTTACCACATTCTATTTATAACCATGTAAAATATCATTCCAACCAAAAAAAAATATACCTTTGGGGATGCAGCCGTATGAGGTGGAACCTGTCTTCCTTCTCCTCTCGACCCGCTGGATGCTTCTCTTTGTTCAGCCATGTTCACCACCCTCTTCACTATAACTTGTCTTTACGCCTTCTTAATCCAAGCCCATAATTGCTTTACCTATCTCTTCCTCCTTCTTACTCAATTCTCCCATGCAATTACCCTGTATGGACGACAAACAACCTCGCATCTTCGTATTTAATGTGTTGCATGCCTCTAAAAATAAGAACTTTAGTTGCCTCCCAAGATTTTCTATATTTAGAAAAGCTCATTTTAGCATAACCGATATCGGTCACATATCTCATTTGGCTTATAGGTCCTTTCTTTGTTTTTTGTAAATTCGTGGCGGCGCCCGCCTCTTTTTCCTACATAACGACATAGTTATCAACAATCATCATCATAATAAACATCAATATTTCAAAACATATGCATATCATCAAAACATCATCAACATCATTTATATATACATCACAAACATTCCAATATCATCGAAAAAACACATAAAACATTATAATATATGCCATCAACTCAAACATTATACACACCATATGGATCAACCTCATCATCTATATATATCATCAAAACAATGTTACAATATACAACTTGCCCTGCATGGGGCCTCTGTAATCCAAAATACAAAGTCGGCATGTAGGCCGCTGTCTCTATCAAAATCTTGACTCGGCTCGCAGGCCAGTATCAACTCTACAACATATACTCGGCTCGCAGGCTGGTATATACAACAAAAATGACTACATCAATCCTATGAGGGCACGCAGGCCTCTATATACACACTTGGTTCGCAGACTGGTGTCTCTATCAACAAATCCTCTATCAAATCAGAAAAACCCAGCTCTGCTCCTGGGGTGACTCAGCTCTCTCCCCCTTCCTCGGCTCGTCTCTCAGCTGGCCCCTGTGCTAGATCTCACCTCCTACCCATCACTGACCCACCGGCTGTGGCTGCGGCCCCCTGTGACCTGTGACTCCGAGATGTCTCAGCTCTGTGAGCTACATATGGCTGATAGTTGGCCCCGGTACCATCTAGTACGTCCTGATAATATCAGGCCTCCGCTCTCGCCTCCATATATCGAGTCCGTGCCACCATGGCTGGTGGGGCTGCTCCCCCGACTCCTAATATAAGTGGGCCCTGCCCTACCTGTACATCCTGACCTGCCTGTACGCCCTGTGCCTGAGGCTATACCTGCACCTATACCTGAGGCTGTGCCTACGCCTATACCTGAGGCTGTGCCTGTGCCTGTGCCTGAGGTTGTGCCTGTACATGTGCCTGAGGCTGTACCTGTACCTGTGCCTGTACTTGTGCTTGGGCCAACTGCCCCTATAGCACCCCAATTTGTTCCTGTGTAGCAGTAAGCTGCCCCTGTAATAACTGCACCTGGCCCAAGATATGGTCCCTCTCCACTATAACAGGTGCCAAATCTAGCTATGCGGGTTGTGCTCTCATGGCTACCCTCTGCCCTGCCCACCAAACCAAAAATGCACCTGTAACACCGGCGTCGTCCATTGTATCATCAGCCAGTCTCTCTGCGACCCAGACTGTGTCCAATGGCTGCGGTACAGGCAGTGGTGCCTCTACATCCTCCCTCTGATACTGTGGGAAGGGATGTGGCTCATCCTGCCGTAGGCCCAACTGTCGTCGTACCCTCTCTAGGGGAATCTGCTCATGCTCCCCGGGTCTCCATCCAGCTATCCAGAAGATGTACTGGATCCATTGCAGCTGTGCTCGGGCTCCTCCACGAGGCTGATGGCCTCTATATGGCCTCCATATAATATCTAGTGCGGTCAGGCCCTCTAACATATGCCTTTAATACACGACATCTCGCTCTGTGATAACTGCTCGTGGCTAGCCCACGACCCCCAACCACCTCTGAAACCCATACCTATACACTTCCTGTGGCCCTAGCTGCTGAGGAAACCCTACAGGTCGTAAACACACGATATTATCATAGGCCCAACAGTGTAGCAAGAATGTCAAGCATATCCTGAATCGCCTCATACGGCGATAGCCCCAGAGCTCTCTGTATAGCTGCACCAAATACACTGGTGCCCATGCATAGCATGTGTGCTCCTCCACCATCTCATGTAATACTCCCATCAGAGCCCATGGGAAGTGGCCTCCCTCTGAGTCCGGGAGGGTGAAGCAGGTGATACCAATCATCATCAGCACGGCAAGCCATGTCTCCTGTCGATGTGCACGATACATATCGCCATAACAGATGCTCGCACTATGGTACGTAATCAATGGGGCTGCATCCCCGAATACCTACAGGATGTTATCCATCGCTGTCTCAGCATCCACCTGGAACACTGCCTCACCTATGATTGGTAGTCTCAGGATGCGATACACATCCTCTAGTGTGAATGTCATCTCTCCAGTCGGGAGATGGAAAACATTGGTTGTCGGATCCCATCTCTCGATGAGGGCAACCATTAGGCTATGGTCTCTATCCACAACCTATCCTCTGGAATCGGCCAAGTCCAACCTCCTGCATGACTGCCCACACGCTTATCACATGTGGCCGCATCCACCCAGTAAAGGCATCATTTCATCCTTATCGTCAGCTGCTGACTGCCGGCAAAACACCCACTCCATCAGTCCTACCCTTTACAAACAATACCCTATACCCCAATATCACTAACCCCACCCAACAAACACCTCCGAATACCCTTTACCTATCACACAACCTTACCCACCGACCCCACTATACACCACCCACTTACCCCCACACCCCAATGACCTTTCCTAGCCACTCTACCTTCTCCCCCTTCACCCCCAACACTTGATCCTACCTATGCCTAACACAAATCAACACAACTACTTTCACAACCGACCTCAACCCTGCCCATGGTGGACCGGCATGGGCACCACGACCGCCGTCGGTCGAAAACTATGACCGACACGGTCTATGAACCCACACATTTATACAACTTGAAGGTGATCGCTGTCGGGCGTTAGTGACCGACATCGGTAATATGGGATGTCGGGCCGGTTGAAACGGCCCCCAAAATCCCTTTCTTCCTATTTCTACCCATATACCCACCCAATGCCTAAAAACTTACCCACCCTGCCATTTTGAATTAACCTAACAGTTTACCCACTCCATTTACGATTACCTTCTTTAGTCATTATTCTCAAATTTTAGATTCCTACCCACAAAACCCACATCCTAGACTAAATTCATCAACTTCATACAAAGAGGGATTAGAGCCTTACCAGTAACGGACTTACACGTCGTAGTTGTGGGATAGGTGGTGGTGGTCCAGGCTCCTCCAACACCTCCTGCTCCTCAAGATTGTGCCATAGCTCCAAATCTCTCAGTAGGTCCTCAAACCAATATTAAAAACTCTGCCTCCTTATTCTGGGCCTACCAATATTCACTCCCCACTCAACTAGTGCAACTCAGCCCACAAACTCAACCCAATCAATTTTCAAAACTCAAAAACAAGGAAAAGGTTGGCACCTCAAATGACAATGTGAAAATGACACGCCGGATTTTATTTTGTAGGTTTTGCCTCTAAAGGATATCAGTTATGGGTTGCCTAGAAAACAGATAGCGGTCTTCAACAGCTACTGGTCTAACTAACCAAATCGGTACCTGCCTAGTTTACCCTAACTCCTGTCTTCTCCACGAATCTATTTTAACCAAATCATCAACTACCCCCGGCCTTTGCCAAAATAGCCTATTTTGATTCATGGCCCAAAACCCACGGCCGCCAACCAACCAATCGGCCCAAACCAAGGCTGCAAAGCAACCACTACGGCACGACCCAAAGGCCACAACAACCAATTGGCCCGACCCAAGGCCGCAACAAACCCAATCCCACTCGACCCCAGGCCGCACCTATCCAATCGGCACGACCAAGGCCACACCTAACCAAATGGGCCGACCCAAGGCCGCCAACCAACCCACTCGGCTTGCCTTTAAGGCGCAACAAACCAATTGGCCCAACCAAGGTCGTAACATAACCAATTGCCGACATGGCCGCAACAAGTAAGTACCTCAACCGAAGACCGTAAATTACGATTCTATCCACCATAATGTAGTTGTTTGTTCAACGAGCTCACCTATTCATTTTTTAGCATGGGCCTAGGATTACTTGAATTGAATAGCCAACCAGCTGCTTAGGACCGAGAACGTGACGTTTATACAACCAAAACCAAACCAGTTTGGTACTCGAACATTGCCTAACCGTTCTGGTACCTTACTGTTATATCCCCTGGAGGTATTCCTATGCCTTGGATAACAAGATTATAATCACCTGTTTGGATAAACTATCGACCTTACCTATGATTGCTTTTTTACTCTTCAAATCATCATGTACTCTGGTCGCCACTACTGCATTTCCACATAGCGTTGACTTCCTTGAACCTTACCCCACATCTTACCACATCGACATCATTCACCCTTTATAACCTATCCCTGATTTCACGTCGCTAAAGTATGTGATAGATTGAGGGGGTTACCTATTGTACCCTTAACTGGGGAACCACTTCTTATTATTGTAGTGCAGCTTTACACGACAAGCTACATGAGCAATTAAGGGGCAAATGTAGACAACAAATTGGGGTCTTACGACGCCCATGTACCCCGTATCTTGTCCCGCAACCTAACCCTAACCCTCACCACCTAAACTTACACACCTAATGATTTATTAATTATATAATTAATAAAATCTACATCTCCAACCCGCCCACCTCATTCGCGCTCACCTCACCAATGACCTAGCCCTAACCCTAAACAACTAATTAAGAACCATGACTTGGTCCAGGACCCACACCATGACTCATAACCCTCACCCGCCCAAAAGAGCCTAATAAGGACTTGGACCAAGCCCACAACTAAACCCCTAGAGAGAAAAAGAGGGAAATTGGTATTCTTACTAAAAATAGCCAACTTTGACCTACCCGGACATTGTCCATACGTGGCCGCCGTCGGTTAGGCAACCGCCATCGGTTCCCTGTAAATGACCTCCCCCAACCAAGAATAAGGATCTCAGAATTCATTTGGCAGGAGAGAGAGAGAGAAGAGGATCGAGTAGAAGACTGTAACGGAGCAACTAGATCACTGTCACACTCATCCAAGCATGGGAAAGACTGAGGTTCAGCTTCATTCAAGCCTCACTGCCAATACGGATCATCCCAACTAAGCCTTATGTCGCCATCCACATTCCTCAGACCTGTAGCTTGCAGCAAGAACTAGAGAGATTATCTGGTATGTTTCTAAACACATTTCTGAACTGTGAATTAATAATAATTTATAAAAGCACTCCTAGATCTACCATCATAAAACCACCCGTACAATTGGACTTCCATTCGAAACCCTTTAATCACTGACCCTATCCTACCGATATAGTTATCTTCTTACTGGATCGGTTGTTAACCGCAGTCGGCTTATACAGTGATCGGACATCGGGCACTGTGACTCATACCAAACCAACTTGCCATTATTTACCCCAAACAATCCAATATTCCAGCATTGTCTATCCTTTGTAACTGATCTGAAATCTCAATAACCGTGACTAACAAACCACATGACATGTATTATTGGTAGATAGTTTAGTCTTATTGCTTTTAGTAACGAGGTTATAAATCGTGATTTCGCAATAGCTTCTTTATTATCATTTGCATTAATTTGTATTAAAAGGGAACTGACCACCTTCGAAAAGAAGTCTAATATTTCCTGGGCCCAAGGCAGTTCCCTCACTTATTGTCTAACTAAGATCTGGTGGTCTTGTATTCTTACTTACAGGTAGTCCTTCCCAGACAAAAAGGAGTTCTTCACAATCGATTTGATCTCTCTACGGTACGCGCACACCTTCCCAACATTCAATAGGTATTCCTCCTAGCCCTAACCCTTATCTGTTTCTCAAGAGAATGAAAGGATAGAAGCAACTCTATTCCGGAACGAAATTCTATGCAAAACACCCTACTTATCCCAACCAACTAGGACTTAGTCTAACCCTAAAATTAAAGTCATATTCCTTCTCTATCAACACTCCCACTTATCTAAGTGCCAACCCTCACTTGAGACTCGGATTAGCAATTAAGATCACACCAAAAATAGTGAAGATCGGGCTATTTTTGGTAACTTGGACTAATTCTCCGTAACCGACATTGGTTTTCCCTTGGCTAGCTCTAGTTCCCTAATTACCATTGGTTACCCTTGAATATGGGTCTCTAACTCTTTGCATGGGTTCTCTAATTCATTCATTCACACTTATTTGTTGAAATCTCTAGCACACATGCTTCCCGACGACGAACCTGAGCACTTCACACCTCCACTAGCATCCAATCATCTCATCCACAGTTTCAGGTTGACACGACAGAGCACACATAAACTGATACCTTAGCACTAGACACAATCACACTTCATCTCCAAACGATCAACTATTCCTACCACATTTGGATATGTAAATTTTATCAGATAAGTAAATCATTCTTACTTGTTAATATTGTGTGTTTGATCTTAATCATTTCATTTACTACTTTCGTTTAATTTCTCTCTGTCTCTTTACCACCTTCTAAACGCTTATCACCTTTTCCACTAACCAGAGCCATTTCACCTATCTTATTACCCTCTGCACCTTGTTGATTCTTAATCAACACCTTTCCATCCTTCCCCAAACCTCCTCAACTCTCTGTGTAATCACAGAGAGGCCCAAACTCCCGTTTTTAATATTTTAACCAAATTGCCCCTACTGACACCAGTTAGCTAACCGACATTGTTCTATCACCTATACTAGTATCGTTCAACCAAACGATACCAATATATGAGATTGGCAATTTTGTCTATAACAGCGAGTTAACAAATTCCCCGAAATAACACAAAATCTTGCCTAATTTCACCCAGACCTCACCTACAGCCTCTGTTACACTTGTAGACCCAAACCAACCCATTAATCATCCGGATTTAATTTTAACCATTACCTGTTGAGTTAAATTCACTTTTTGTATGTTAATAAAAGATACCTAAATCTTATCAACTACAATATAAATTGTTATTTCTTACATTAAATTGTATTACACAGAGGATTAACAGTCATTCAAGGAAGCGTCACGCTTCCTGGATCTAGCCTTGTTAGGTAGTCCTTTGACTCTTGTTATTTAATACTATTTGGTGGTCTTGTTGTGTTTCTTATATAGGTCATTCCTCCTAGCCAAAGGGAAGCTCATACAATCTGTAGCGCCCGTTAAAAAACCCACTTGAGACCTAAAAACAACCTAGGATTTGTTAGGAAAATAATGGAATAATTATTTTTTTATTAAAAGAATCTACAACCATGTTACAAGACAACGGTTGTCATTAACAAGTTCCGGAACAATTCAAATCTACTAGAGTATACTTTCCTTTTATTAATAATTATTAGAAGTCATAAGGTCCAAATTTTAGGGTTAGAAGTTTCAATTAGGTTCAGAGGGAAAATCCTCACCATACCCATTCTCTAACAGGATTAAAGTTTCAAATTGATTTTTCTTATACTTAACACATTCAAAATTTTCCTAAATCACACCCATTGGATAGAAAATTTTCTCACCTTTCCAGAGATATAAAGAAGTCCTCCTAAATCCTCATATTTTTCAAGTTATGGGCCAGTGCGGCCTTGGAGTTTGAAAATTTTCCCTCAAGAGTGGGTCTGCGGGCCCAGGGGTGAAATTTTCCCCAAGTGGCGGGTCGGTGGGCCGCGGGGAGACCTTTAGAAAAAAATTTACCATGCAGGGAAAAAATCAAATTTTTGCCCGCGATCCCACGGGTCCACAAGTCCACAAGGGACACGTGGCGCTCCCTAAGGCAGCGCGGGGAAAGGCGGGGCAGCAGGAGACATTTACAAATTATCACACACGGGGTGACAATTCAGCTCTGCGCCCCACGCTCCCACCAGTCTGTAAAGGACATGTGGTGTCTCCTCAGGCCAATGCAGGGGAAGGCGGGGCAGCAAGGAGAAAATTGAATTAAAGCACTGAAGGGATATGAGGGTACAAAGACCCGTGCCTCCACTCAGCACCTTTCAATGCCACTTGAAATCCCCTAACTAGTTGTGGGCTGGCGGAAATAGCGAAGAAAAACTTGGAAAATTTTCCAAAAAAAAATCCAAGAGGACAAAAGATAAAAAGGGACCTATTCCTCCACTGATGCCTCGTGATGCCACGTGGCATCACCTGATTGGTTACGGGCCAGAGGGGAAAACTTGGAAAATTTTCCCAAAATTATCTGAAAGCGCTAAGTTAAAAAGGGGATCCGTCCCACCACTGGAACCTCATGGTGCCACGTGGCAGCCTCTGATTAGCTGTAGGTCAACAAGGTGGTAGAGAAAATTTTGAAAATTTTCCCAAAAACTTTCGTAAGTGCTTAAGGGAAAAATTCAGGCCTCGGGCCTGCCAAGCAAATTTTTCCCAAAATTTTAACTCCAAGTGAAGAAAACTTTAGAAGGCCATACCTTTTGTTTGAGAGATCAGTTTGGGGCAAATGAGGAATTTCTTGAAATATCTCGACATCCTCTTTTCTCAAAGCTCATTAATCTTAGATTTTGATAAAGTTTAAGGGGTTAATTTTAAGAAAATGGCCTGCAGGCTTATATAGTGCAAGCTGATAAATTTTAACTTGTTATATATATTCAATTTGATCTTCTCCTTCACTCAACATGCCAAAACGACATGGAGAATTATTCTAAGAGGAATTTAGGATGCATTTGGAAGGTAATTTTGCTTAGTTGATTTCCAATTCGAATTTTTTTTACAACTTCAAACACAACAAAATAATTGTGAAAGGTTTGGGCCCGATTTTGCAATGTTTGAAGGATTTTACCCTAAGTGTTTTAGCCCAATTGAGTAGATTGATAACATAACATGCTAGATTTTAATTTTTTAATGTTCATTATTGTTTCTAGGTTTGAACTAGTGAATTTTAGAGAAGTATTTGCCAGTAATTTTTAAAATTTAAAATAGGGATCAGAATTAAAAGGGCAATTTATCATTTTTCATCATCCAAATATGGAGATTCATTTTCATTGCAGCCTAAGACATTTAGTTGATACAAAAAAACCATTTAACAGATAAAATGCAATGTCTAATTTCTAATTTTAACATATTTGAAAAGAACAGAGTTCCATATATTTCCTTCATACTGTAATCCTCTTTCAATTTTCCAAATAGAGGTTTCAAATCAAAAATTGATGATAAATTTCAATGCAACAGTGAAAATTGAAGGAAATTATTATAATCCTTTATTGATTTAAAAAAACAATACAACTTTACATCTTTCAATTCATTGAATGCGAATAACAGATTTCAAATTTCTTTCTTTTAGATGATCAAAATAGAGTATATCTCTTTTTCATTTCAACTTGGAATACAAACTTTCATAGCTTAATACAAAGTAATCTTTCCATTACAAATACATATACAATATTCATCCACATCAAAGTGGGAAAGGTTACAATGAGATTTCATTTCACATGGAACAATCAAACTGTCTTTCTCCTCTCCTCTAGACCAAAAACATGCATTCTTCTCTTTTTTCCAATTTTGGATCACAACAAAGGTAGGGGAAAGGCAACGCTCTCCACCCAACTAAGACATCCAATGAAGAGGAGAATTCATCCTTATTCATTGTCCTCCGAGTGCCAAACCAAAATGCAATAAGAATTGTGATTTAACCTCATGGTAACAACAGGATTCCACAAAACATACACATAAGCAATCTTTCACAATAAAACACATTTCCAATTAATAGAATGTAGTTCAAAACAAAACAATAGTTCGAAACCACATGGACAGGAGATCACATAAAAATCAGGCTTCACCATGCAAGCCAAATGAGCAAGGAACTAATGGGGGAAGCTTCTTATGCCTTCCAAAAGTGGAATTGGGTATCCACCACATGAAAACAACCCACCAATATATATATATATATATGAATATCATTTCAAACCATATCATGCCCTTATGCCTCCCCAACAAAGTACCCCTAAATCCTCACATTTCCCTATGTCTCCCCAACCTCTTATGGCACCCCATAACGAGTAAAGAAACCCAATCTCAACTCCCTCCATAAGGTGGAATTCTAATGCCAATTGGCATTCACACTTAGGACCTCCCCAAAACACTGGATGCCTCCCTCAACAGTAGCCCATAGTCTTCTCTACACCATTTCTAAGAAGTCTACCCAAATAGCCCACAAACATGCTAAAAGATTCACACAATAACATGTACATTCATGAAAGAAAAGGAGTATTTCAAGAGCTAAGATCTTACCTCTCCATGAATGGATTTGTCTAAGTTCCAAAACAAAAAGCTTTCCAATGCCAAAAATATAGTCCAAAATCAACAACCAACAAGCATGTAAAGGTCTCCAATCTCCTTCCAAAATCAAGAGCTCTCACAAACACCAAAAGAATTCACTTAAAAAAGGAAGTATGCAAAAATATTCAAGCAAGCCAAAATACCAGCTAAGGAGTATCCAATTTTATAGAAGAAGGAAGAGAAGAGGATGAGGAGGATCCATGTAGCAATGCCACATCACACATCCTCCACTCTAAGCACAAAAGTTATATTCATTCTCCAATGCAAAATAAAGAGGTGGGTGAATACTATGACAATAAACTTACACACTCCAAAAAACCCATACCCCATAGGGACTAAATTTAATATAAAATGTAAGAAGAGTGCAATTAAAAATTACAATTATTCATATCAAAATGCATAAAGAAGGTCTAGATTCAACCCTTCAACCATAGGTAAGTTTGGTATGCAAATTTAAGAGGTATGAGACAAGTCTAACTTGTCCCACAAGCCTCCAAGGAAAAATTTGGATTTCCAAGGAGGTGGAGTGTTTCATACTCAAAAATATGACTTACACAACTCTTACACATACTTACACATCACTTACACATCACTTACACATTACTTACACATCACTTACCACATTTAATACAAAAGCCAACCACTTCTACTAATTACTTTATTATGATCCCATAGTTTGATTAATTTGTTTACTTTAACAACATGATTTCTCACAAAATTTACACACCATATAATAATTAATGAAAAAGGGTAAAAGCACAACAAAATAAACACATGCAAACATTAATAAGAAAGGAACTGACATAAATAAAATACACATAACCCCTTGGTCATATTTAAAGGTGATCTCCCCCCATTGGAATACCTAACACTATCAAATACAAACACATGAATAATACAAGTTGTCATGGTGACCTTGTTGAATTCATCTAGACTTCCAATGTGGCTAGTGTCTAATCCCACAATGTTTGTTGTGTATATTTTTAACCTGCTCAATACAAATACTCCTTTTAGAGTCATGGCCATATCAGAACATCCAAATGAATATAATGTAATTTCAAAATCATCAATATATATATGAATCACTACAACATCTAGACAATCAACAATATCACTTACAATTTCATCAGCAACTATATAATCATCAATTTTAAATTCAATTTTATTGTTCTACTCAACATATCTAAATATCACATGTCCTAACAACATATATATATATATATATATATATATATATATATCCATAAAAATATATCTATAATCATTTCCAACAGCATGTCAACATCTATATAAAATGTATCTAACAATCATCATGCATCATATATGAATTAGAGTAAACAATAATCCATGATCTGACATCTAGCACCATAACTAAATCAAAACTATAATAATGTCCATAAGATAGTCAACAGTATCATGATCAGTAACAAAAGGTTTCAAAGGGAAGTGGGCACTACATCTCCCTCCCCTTATACTCGAATTTCTCCTAGAAGTCACAGGAAAGAGAGATAGGAACAAATGCAATAGAAGAAGGATCACTCCCATTATGGGATTTCTTGCTTCAAACAAGTGTGGGTCCACGGAATCCCATGTTTGGTCTAATGCAATTCAGACAAGAAGAAGGGAGATTGCAAGGGCTGAGTTTTTAATTTTTTTCATGCAAGGTTACGAACATTTAAATCTAGAGTAGAGTAAATTTATGGTATCAACTAAGATACCACACATAACAATATAATATGAAGAGTTCAAAAGAGTCTTAAGAGTAACCACCAAGTAGAGGAATAATAAGGAGAATTCTACAAGTTAGAGAATGACCACATAGATTCCCAAGGAATACAACATACTACATTAATAAAAGTTAAGGTTTCTACTAAGTTTAAGCCATGATTTAATAGGTTTCGTTGTCTAGACAAGGCTAGCAAAAATCAACTATGACCAAAATTTTGTACAAGAGGAACAAGTCTACTCAACGTCCCCAAAATTTGAGGATCACATAAGATGAGGTTAATTAACAAGGAAGGAAACCTAAATCAGCAAAACATTTAAAATCAAGGAACTATTCCATGGAAAGCACTTCTATAACTCAAGAGGGTACAATTAAACTTTTCATGGAAATATTAAGCGAAATTTCGATGACCACAAGTTTTCCTATAGTTTGATTTTTTTACACTTTTGTTTTAAGAATCGAACACACCATACCAACTAAATATAAATAAGTCAACTATTTAGAAAAAGAATAGTATATATATCTCCTCTAGCAACTAACATAGTCAATATAAGAAGTACCATTCACATTATAGCACAGTGGGATTTATTTATCTTATTTTCCTGACTCAAGCTTGGAATAGCCATAAAGAGATCACAATAAACACCAAGGACCACTCAAGGTTGCTAGGGAGAAGAACAAGTAACTGGGGTCCAATTATATTCCAAGGGTGCATCGTATCAAAAGCAATAACATTATCTTGCACTTTCCATCCTAGTGGAAAAGAGGCAACAAAAACAAGGTAACCCAAGAAAAATATGAAGAAAATAAGACTTCCAAAAGTTAGTTTATATCCTTAACATATGTTTCCTTAAAATTACAATAAATTAGGTCTCCAGAGGACAAGACAACATGTAAGGAGATTTCTTCTCAAACAATAGATAAGTCTCAATCCAAAATGGACCACAACTCTCGTTCGTTTGAGCTATGAGATTATAAGGGTATGATGACCCAAAAACTCGCACAAAGAAAGGAACATACATCTATGAACAAGAAGGTAATAATAAAATAGAACACATTACTATCCACCAAATGGTACTTTACAATTTCAGGTAGGTGACAGAACTACAGGTTCAGCTATACATTGCACTCAATACACATAGATCTTACTTATTTATAAACCAACTCATTAATTCAAAAGTTGTAGTTTTCATTTTCTAAGCACATTCCTTTACGAGTTTTATTAACTAAACTTCCTCCTATTATGACATCACAAGTTTGTGTTATAAGGACCACTAAGGGGCCATGATATCTCACCTTTCTGTAAAGGCAGAAAAAGGAAAAAGTATTTACTTTACTCCTAGAGGAGGTAGATGGACAAAAAAAAAATTCCCCTTCTATTCTTCTACATAGTTTTTATTTCTTCTATTAATCTACTAAGGTTAAAGCAAGGATCATTTTCTCTTTCTATGTTCCAGTTTATTTATTAAGCTTCAAGGCCAAATCTCCTCAATTATAGTTTTATGATGTTTGGGTGAGTCAATTTGTCAACAAAATTTCAATGAGAAGGAAGGGTAAACATATCACACTATTACTTTTATGGAAGAGAGCGGTAAATCAACACACCACATTTTTATCTCTAAGGAAACAAGGGACATTCAACATAGAAAACACATTATTAATTTGTAAGGATTAGGAAAACAATCAACCAACATGGATCACAACAATATTTCGAGTATTTTTTTTCTCCACTAATTACAAGTATCATAAAACATTCCTAGTGGGTTTCTACAAGTTCTCAAAGGAAGTTACAAGGAATACCCATTAAGGAAGGATAATTACTTTTACTAATCTACTAGAGTTTTAACAATGTTTGTTGTTTTGGCGAAAATATTTTTTTTACTCACATGATAAGACAAGGAAAGTTTTCAAATCTACACCCATATTATCATAGGATACCACCAACCAAGTAATCAGAATGACAAGGAAATATTTTAACTATAAGAACACCACATACTCATTAGAAAGCATCAATTGTAAGTAGCCAATCAGCTATCTATTCAATACGGCTTTATGACCAAGAGTTATAGTTTCACAAGAAGAATCCCATTATAAGATATCATTGAGATTAATTCATCAAGATCTAATTACACTATCATCACTAGTGGCATGGTCCAAAAGACTCAAGGCATCCATAAGTATCTCCATGTAATTTAAAATTAATAGGTCATAGAGTGTTATTCATAGTAACTAAAAATAATTTAAGGAAAGGGTAGACTTATTTATAGCTCAAGAGGGAAACCAAACACACTTAATTTACACACACAATACGAATGAGATTAATTCTAACCATAATTACCAAGATGCATACAATCCACAAGTCACTACTTAATATAATGAAATGAGGAACTATTGATAAAACTTAGCATGCCATCGAAAATAAGCCACTACCAGACACACGTTTTTCTACTAACATCTACAGCCAGCCAAAATCAATCCGATCCTAACATAATTCATCAACCCACGATTAAACACCTCTACCTCGACGAGGTTCAAGATCTTACCGGATTGTAAGAGAATCACCACCACCGCTAATAGACTGGCAACTAGAACGCTCAACACAATGAGCTCTCTATCTAGGAAGGTCGAGTAACGAAAAAGTCACTATGAGATCCTAGACACCCTCAAGGTTCCGTGCATTCAAAACCAAGGCATAACTTTAAGAACCTAAGAAGACATTCAAGACACCAAGGGTGTACCCCCATACGACAAAATGTCACAATACAAGAAGCATAGAACCAACTCATCATCATGCAAAAAGGAACCACATAACATTTAGCTAAATAGCCAACAACATAATGAGCTCCGAGTCACCAATCAAAATAAAATCCAAGAAATGTCTACAATCAAACAAAGTGGCTAAGTATCCACATTGCAAAGTCTAAAAATTCTTGTAAAAATATAAATAACTAAAAGAGCCTCAGAGCTTCTCAATCCAATCATAAAATAAGATACTGGTCCTTGATAAAATAACACAAGATTATGAATGTAAAACATAAAAGTTAACACCACATTCACTCCGCAGCCCTTCATGGCCGCCAATAGGGGTACTCTACCTCAAGGTCAGTTCCAAGGACACATACGCAAGATTGGGTCCAAAACGACACTCAAACTTAATGTCCAATCTCCCGTATGGATACAAAATGAAAAACTGACAACTAGACCAACTTTCCTAACTAATGAAGGAAGGAAGCTCCAAGCAGCTTCTAATTAACTCTTCCCAACCCCAGATCACAATCACTATTGTCCAACCACAAGATTCACACCATACAATTTATAATTCCAAAAAATCCGATAAGGAAGGGTCTCAACAAAGGGCTTAATGCATCATACAGTTAAATCAAGTTTGAGGACTTGTAAAACAACACATTTTCAAAGGGGAACCAAGTTTCCACTAAACTAGAAGTTCACAAAAAATAATTTAATTTGACATTCTTAGTTACCTGAGTTCAGAAAAAATGCCACTGAGCGAGTACAACAATTCAAACAACTTATTATTTTAATTTTGGTAGTTCAAATGAACAGAGTACTGTAATATTTCTTCATATGCATTTCTTTTTCAATTTTCAAACAAGTTTATTTTCTTAGATTCAAAACTGTGTTAGGTTTATAGTTCATGTCTCAAGTTTTCTAGTGTGCCCAAGGGTCCAAGCTTTGAACCCACGGCTCTGATACCAAGTGTAGCACCCATTAAAACAACCGACTTGAGACCCAAGAACAACGTAGGATTTGTTAGGAAAATAATGGAATAATGTTTTTTTATTAAAAGAATCTACAACCATGTTACAAGACAACAGTTATCACTAACAGGTTCAGGAACAATTCAAATCTACTAGAGTATACTTTCCTTTTATTAATCATTATTATAAGTCATAAGGTCCAAAATTTAGGGTTAGAAGTTTCAATTAGGTTCAGAGGGAAAATCCTCACCATACCCATTCTTTAACAGGCTTAAAGTTTCAACTTGATTTTTCTCATACTTAACACATTAAAAATTTTCCTAAATTACTCCCATTGGATAGGAAATTTCCTCACCTTTCCATTGATATAAATAAGTCCTCCTAACTCCTCATAAATCACAAGTTATGGGCCGACGGGCCTAGGAGTGAAAAGTTTCCCCCAAGAGTTGGCCTGCAGGCCTAGGGGTGAAAATTTGCCCAAAGGGCGGGTCGGCGGGCTGCGGGGAGACCTTTGGAAAAAAATTTACCATGTGGGGAAAAAATCACATTTGTGCCTACACTCCTGTGGGTCCACAAGTCCACAAGGGACACGTGGCGCTCCCTAAGGCAGCACGGGGAAAGGCGGGGTTGCGGGAGACATTTACAAATTTTCCCGTGCGGGGTGACAAGTCATCTTTTTGCACCCGCACTCCCGTGAATCCGTAAAGGACATGTTGCATATCCTAGGCCAATACAGGGAAGGCGGGGTGGCAAGGAGAAAAATGACTTAACACCCCGAAGGACTAAGAGGGTATAGAGACCCGTGCCTCCGTCGGCACCTCGCGATGCCACATGGCAGCCCCTGATTGGCTGCGGGCTGGTGGAGCTGCGGAGAAAACTTGGAAAAATTTCCAAAAATTTTCTGAGAGGCAAAGGAAAAAAAGGAACCCATTCCTCCACCGATGCCTCGTGATGCCACATGGCATCACTTGATTGGTTGCGGGCCGGCGGGGAATATTTGGAAAATTTTCCCAAAAGTTTGCGAAAGCGCTAAATTAAAAAAGGGATCCATCCCACCACTAGCACCTCATGGTGCCACGTGGCAGCCTTTGATTGGCTACGGGATGGCAGGGTGGCGGAGAAAATTTTCCCAAAAATTTCCCTAAGCCCCAAAGGAAAAATTCAGACTGCGGGCCCGTTAAGGAAACTTTTCCCAATATTTTAACGCCAACTGAAAAAAACTTCAGAAAGCCATAACTTTTGATAGAGAGCTCAATTTTTGGAAAACAAGGACTTTCTAGAAATATCTCAATGTCATCTTTGCACAGAGCTCATTAATTTTTGGTTTTGATAAATTTTAAGGGGTAAATTTTAAAAAAACGGCCTGCAGGCTTATATAGTGCGAGCTGGTAAATTTGAACTTGTTAGATTTGTTCAATTTGATCTTCTCCTTCACTCAACATGCCAAACAAACATGGAGAATTATTCTAAGAAGAATTTAGGATGCATTTGGAAGGTAATTTTGCTTGGTTGATTTCCAATTCGATTTTTTTTACAACTTTAGACAACAAAATAACTGTGAAAGGTTTGGGCCCGATTTTGCAATGTTTGGAGGATTTTTCCCTAAGTGTTTTAGCCCAATTGAGTACATTGATAACATAGCATGCTAGATTTTAATGTTTCAATGTTGATTATTGTTTGTAGGTTCGAACTGTGCTTTTTAGAGAAGTATTTGTCAGTTTTTTTTTTAAATTTAAAACAGAGATCAGATTTAAAAGCGCTGTTTATCATTTTTCATCTTCCAAATATGGAGATTCATTTCCATTCCAGCCTAAGACATTTAATTGATACAAACAAACCATTTAACAGATAAAATGCAAGGACTGATTTCCAATTTTAACATATTTGAAAAGAATAGAGTTCCATATATTTCCTTCATCTGTAATCCTCTTTCAATTTTCCAAACAGAGGTTTCAAATCACAAATTGATGATCAATTTCAATGCAACAATGCAAATTGAAGAAAAGTATTTCAATCCTTTATTGATTTAAAAAAAGACAATACAACTTTACATCTTTCAATTCCTTGAATGCAAATAACAAATTTTCAATTTCTTTCTTTCAGATGATCAGAACAGAGTATATCTCTTTTTCATTTCACTTTACAAATTTCATAATCCATACAACATCTTTCCATTTCAAAACATTTACAAATTCATCCACTTCAAAGTGGGGAAGGTTATAATGAGATTTTATTTCACAAGGGACTGTCAAACTGTCTTTTCTCAGCTCCAGAACAACAACGTGCATTCTTCTCTTTTTTCCAATTTTGATCACAACAAAGGCAGTGGAAAGACAATTCTCTCCACCCAACCAAGACATCCAATGAAAGGAGAATCCATCCTTCTTCATTGGCCCTCGAGCCCCAACCACAATGCAATAAAAGATGTGATCCAACTCATGACAACAACAGGCTTCCACAAAACATACACACATCATTTTCACAATAAAACACAGTCCAAAACAGAATGTAGTTTTTTACAACTACAATAACACATGACAAACAATATTAAGGTTTCACCAAGCATGCCAAAGGAGCAAAAAACTATGGGGTATGCTACTTATGCCTTCCAAAAGGGAAAATGGCTATCACCACCTGAGAACAACCCACCAATATATATATATATACTATATATATATTATATATAATGAATATCATTTCAAACCCTGTCATGCCCTTATGCCTCCCCCAAGTACCCCTTATTCCTCACATTTCCTTATGCCTCCCGAACCTCTTATGGCACCCCATAATAAGTAAAGAAATGCAAGCTATTTCTTTTTACAAGGTGGAACCCAATCCCAACTCCATCCACACTCATACCTCCCCAAAACACTTATGCCTCCCTCAAGAGTACCACATAGTCTTCTCCTACACCATTCCTAGGCAGTCTACCCAAAAATCTCACAAACATGCTAAAACATTCACACAACAAGAAAAAGAGTATTTCAAGAGCCAATCTCTTACCTCTCCATGATGGAGTTATCTAAGTTCCAAAAAAACAAGCTTTCCAATGCCAAAATACAGTCTAAAATCAACAACCAAAAAGCATGCAAGGGTCTCCAATCTCCTCCAAAAGCAAGAGCTCTCCAAAAACCAAAAGAAGTCTCCCAAAAAATGAAGTGATAAAAGTGAAGTAACTCAAAACCTAGCTAAAGAATTCCAATTTATAGAAGAGGGAAGGGAAGAGGATGAGGTGGATCCAAGTGGGATGCCACATCACCCATCCTCAACTCCAAGCACAAAAGTCAAATTTATTCTCCAATGCACAATAAAGAGGTGAGTGAATAATATGACAATAAACTTACACACTCCAAAAAGCCCATATCCCATAAGGAATGAATTTAATAAAATGTAAGAAGAGTGCAATTAAAACTTACAATTAGTCATTTCAAAATGCATAAAGAAAGTATAAATTCAACCCTCCAACCATAGGTAAGGTTGGTATGCAAATTTAAGAGGTATAAGACAAGTCTAACTTGTCCCACAAGCCTATAAAATCAGCCTTCAAGGACACATTTAGATTTCCAAGGAGGTGGAGTTTTTCATACTCCAAAATCTGACTTACACAACTTTTACACATACTTACACATTAGTACACATTACTTACACATCACTTACCACATTTAATACAAAAGCCAACAACTTCTATAATTACTTTCTTATATCCCAAGTTTGAATAATTTATTTATTTTAACAATATGATTACTCACAACATTAACACAACATTTAATAAATAATAAAAAGGGGTAAAAGCACCACAAAATAAACACATGCAAACATTAATAAAAAGGAACCACATTAATAAAATACACATAACCCCTTGGTCACATTTAAAGGTGATCTCCCCCATGGGAATCCCTAACACTAACAAACACACACAAAAACAAAACTAGTTTCCATGGTGACCTTGTTGAATTCATTTAGAATTCCAATGTGGTTGGTCTTCAATCCCCCGATGTTTGTTGTGATATTTTTAACCTGCACAATACAAATACCCCTTCGGCCTCGTGGCCATATCAGAACATCCAAATGAATATAATATAATTTTAAAATCATCAATATATATATATATATATATATATATATAATATATATATATATATATATTATATATATATATATATATATATGAATCACAACAACATCCAGATAATCAACAATATCAATTACAATTTCATCAGCAACTGTATAATCATCAATTTTAAATTCAATTTTCTTGGTCTACTCAATATATCCAAATATCACATGTCCTAACAACATCCATGGTTATATATATATAACCATGTTCAACAACATGTCAACATCTATATAAAATGTCTCTAACAATCATCATGCATCATATATGAGTCAGAGTCAACAATAATCCATGATATGACCTCTAACACCATACTATCTCAAAACTATAATAATGTCCATAATATAGTCAGCAGTATCATGATCAATATCAAAAGTGTCGAAGGGAAGTGGGCACTACACAATCAGTTTGAATCAAAAGTCTACAACGCACGCAATGCCTTCTACCGTCTACACATTACTTTGAGGTGATACACTAACCTTATTGTATAGTTTTGGACAAAGAGATGGTGGATGAAATCTAGAAGTTACATCATGATGGGCAGGGGTTAAGGCCTTATTATATGCATTTATATTCAGAAAGTGTCGACACATCATTGTGTAGGAATAATCAAGTTGGGAGAGAGATAGTAAGATGTATTAAGTGGAGATCATATGTGAGTGTTTGGCTTAGCCAAGAAGAACAATCATAACCAATAGTGTCAGAATGATAAATTACCAAATTTGAGTGGCTACACAATGTTACTTATACATTACTAAAAAAGACTATTCTATATTTATTTAAATATTATTAATATATTAGTATAATTTACATATAAATCTATATTTAAAATGATAGACATATTTAATATATGCAAGTTGAATGCGATAGTTATTTGAAATATTTGCAAGTATTTTTTCATTGAAAAGCAATTCTCTATTAATATTAAAGATAACAAAGCTAATCATACAAAAAATGGGTGGCCAAGCCATTAAAATTTTCAACACATTAATAAATATTTGATCAATAAAAAAGGGACGATAAACAAAGATCCCTGAAGAGTGATTACAAATTTGGTAGCCAGTGGAGGTGGTGGTGGAGTGGGCTAGCTTCTAATTTGGGATGCCTTTTTAGACATCTTCAATATCATTCTTTCCCAGGGAAATGGTCAGATTGAGGTAAGGGGATTCGCTAGGGGGTGGGGAGGGGGAAATGGGGAACCCCAAATATTGAACTGTCGAAATTGTTGCCGCCACTAAGAGGAGGAACGTCCGAACAACTACCACTAGCACCACCAACACCACCAACACCAACAAAATTCCTTCCACTAGTCCCACGAAAACCGGAAGGTGGTTGAGAGTTGATTAAACTAAAATGTAAATATCCTAGCCTAATCTAATGCAAGTTTATGATAAACAAATGAGTAGTAAAATAACTTAAATACACCCAAGCAACTAAGCTATGAAAAGTATGAAACCCTAATGTGTAAAGAGGGTTAGGAGAGCCTTAACTGATTTCAAGACTGTGTCGTAGTGGAGATCGGATGAACAGGAGGAGAAAACCTTCGCACAAGAGCTTGAGAAAGTGTAAATCTGAGCTATCTGACTAGACTGAGGCGCCTGGAGAAGGATAGGGGCACCCAAGTCTAAATTCTAGGTTCCATGGTCTTCGTAAATGCTCCAAAAACCTCCTCTAATGTGTGGCAAGATGTTTTCTTGTGTTCGCTTCCTATTGTGTGAATGTCGAACCTAGTTCACTGATGTCGCCGTAAACCTACAATGAAGAATTACCTACAAAACCCCAGACAAAACATAAAATCCTACAGAAGAAAGATGCATATGAAGGGTCAGATTGTCCTCAGCTGCCAAATGGATGGAATTATCACTGAGCGTTGCACTACATCTCATACCTAATGTAGTTCTAGGTGTGTGTGTGTGTGTGTGTGGAATTATGCCCTGAGTGCTATTGTGCGTATTGCACTTTGTGAGTAGCGAGTAATAACTAAATGTAGAATGTAAATAATGTGTGTATAGAATAAAATAAACTCCCCTCCTATAAAGTGTGATGCAGATGAACCAGCGTTTGTCCCTTGTAATGGAGCTACATGGATGCAAATGGAGCTATAGATGCCTTGCATGGATGCACTCTTAGGTGGTGGTAGTAATGCTTAGTGTTTGGTCCTTTATTATGGTCACATAACTTTATATTTATATGATTCTTTGCTTCGAATTTCGCAATTAGCCTCGAAAAGGCTGACTACCAAAAGATAAAATGTTCAAACAGCTAGAAAGGACCCAAAATGATAAGAGTAAAGTGTAAAGAGGACAGGGGCGCCCAGAGGGGACGAGGGCACCTGGCGCTGACGTCCTAACTAAGCGCTCTAGTCCATAAAAGGTAAAATAGAAGTATGAAAAGACACGCTGGGCCAATAAAGGTGCAAGACCGAAAGTAGTAATAGAAAGGAAAGCAAATTGGCCAAAGACATGGGTTAATCAATACTTTTCTAACATATAAATCCTATAAATAGTAGTATGCAATTAGGACTAGATAGTTACCCAAAGTGTGTGATTTTGTGTCTACAAGATCGGGGTTGAAACTGCGAGTAGCAAAGGGGAAGACTACGACCATGAGCCTAAGAGGGGAAGCATTGTTGCAGGCGATCTTGTGGCTCAGAGTTGACCGTGTAGGCCACGTTACCCCAATGGTTGACGAGTGTTTGCAAATATTCCACCTCCCAATAGACTTTTACAACTAGATTGTTCTTCTATTTATACAACTAAACTAGGAAGAATAGTTTCAATCACCTACCAAGGGAAAAAAAAATATACCTCTACACCACACAACCTTCGTCCATTAAATCTAGTGTCCTTATAATTTGCTCTAGTAAATCAAAATTTCTAGGTAAGAGCAGGTCACAATTCAGATTCCAAGCCCAAATTTATGGCGGAGGCTATTCTCCACACAAAATACATCACTTTTACAAAAGGATTTTTTTATATGTAGGTAGTGTAAAAGTGGTGCATTTTATGTAAAGAACCAGATTTATATGGGAGACCACCTAGAACGTTCTACATCAACTAGTGGTACAAGTAAATGAATTAAGCACCGACTTCCGGATAGGAAGATCTTTTACATAAATCATCATCTAACCTGGAAACAAACGGTTAGGTAGTCCCGGGAATAAGAAAATAAATGTTGCGTGTTGCATCTGAGATAACTTGCAGAGACGAAAGAACGGTAAAATCGATGGAAAACGACAGAAATATGATCCCGTGATGAAATGATGCATTTTAAGCCGTAGAATTTGGAAGCCTGCCATACTAACAAAAACACGTGAAACTTCATAAATTTGGCATTTAATGTTTTCTACGACTGAGAGTAAAATTGTTGCATCTGCTTACCGGTGCCCCAAAACTAAAATAATATATTCTCCTGGAAAAGAACAGAGGAACCCACTACCTACGACAATGGCGAATGCTTTGATGGTGCTGTTCTTCATCGGATTCATCTTTCTCCACAGTAATTAAGAAAAAATCCTTTTTCTTTTTTTTGGCTTGGTCATTTCTGTACAAAAAAACTTTCTGCACAAATAATACTTGTGGTTCGATTGTTTCAGTTGCAGGTAATGTGGAGAGTGGAAAACCCCTGAGGAGAATGTTCGTGTTCGGAGATTCTTATGTAGACACGGGAAACCATGACAGAACAACCAGCGTGTGGCACCCTCCGTATGGCATCACTTTTCCGGGAAAACCCTCCGGCCGCCATTCGGACGGAAAAGTCCTCACAGACTTCATAGGTATATTTTTTATGCTACTTTTCCTTTCTGTGAGTGATGATTTCAAGATACCTAACATATTTTTTCATGGTTGCAGCCTCATTTTTCAACATGACCACACCTGTGCCATACAATCAGAAGGAGAGTTTCCCAAATCTGGTGCCCTTTGGCATGAATTTTGCTTCTGGAGGAACTGGTATTTTTGATACAGTGTCTGGACTGCCCAATGCCACTGCTCAAATCGATCAGCTGCAAGCGATGGTCAGAAATGGAGTGTATTCCAGGAGCAGTTTAGCTTCTTCTCTTGTGCTCGTTTCCGTTTCTGGCAACGATTATGGTTTCTACGTTCGGCGAAAACGAACAGACCAAGTAATTTACTATCTACCCATCTGTTATTTGTAACGTTTCTTCAGGTTTTCCAACTGGGATAGGGTTTGGTTGTGGGGAAATTCAAGAATAGAATACAGTTTAAACTGTTTTGGTTTTGTATTTGGCAGGGGTTGTCTGGTTTTGTGGAGATGGTGGTGAAACAATTTGCAGAGGATTTGAAGAGGTTATATGGAATGGGGTTGCGACAGTTCGCTATTACGAAAATGGGTCCCTTGGGATGCTTGCCACTTTACACAGCTAAGACTGGTTACAAGAGCTGCAATGATACGGCAAATGAAGTGGCAATCTATCACAACACTCTGTTGCAGGCAGCCTTGAATGGGATAAGAAAGAACCGTGGCGATGCAAGGTTTGTGGTTCTGGATCAGTATTCCGACGCTCTCTCCATTCTTCAACATCCACACCAATACGGTAACACATTTCAGGCCCTAAAATATTGGTGGATTTGTCATTTTGTCAAGGTATGGATTAGGTGAGAATGGTGGTTATTGTTAAATTGTGCAGGGAAGTTTAGGGAGGCATTGAAGCCATGTTGCATGGGTTCGTGTGGAGGTAGAGATGGTGCGGGTAGAGCTATGTACAGTGTGTGTGAGGACAGGGAGTCTGCATTCTTCTGGGATGTGGTGCATCCCACGCAGGCTGCTTGGCAGGCATTGATGAAACCCTTCACTTCCTCCCTGCATTTATTGAATTCCTGAATGCTTCTTTCTTTCTACTGCTGGGAAAAACTATCTACTCGTGGGACAAACAGTAAGCGATGGTGCGGTCATTTGCATTGCCCTATAAACATGGTGGTTTGGAAGTATGTTTTCCCAAATATAAATAAGATAAAAGATTTTGTTTTGTGTAGTGTTCATGTACTTATGTACTTCCCTATTATATTATTAATGCATTTGTGTTTATTAAAAAACTAAATACCCTTGTTAACTTGTTAGATGGTAGTCTATTTTTATGTTTGTTGATTGTATTTGATGAAAATGATCTTCTATTTGTATTAATTTATGTTTATTTATTATTAATATGATTTTAATTAATTATTATTTAGTTTAATATTAAAAAGATTTTTTTAAGTATATAACTGAAATTGATAAGAAAGAAAAAAAAGTACTTTTTGAAATAGGTTGATTGTTAAAAAGGAATTCAATTATGATCATCATTTGTATTTCAAGCTACATTATTTTATACTAGCAATTGCAAATGAGTTGCAAATTACACTGGAGAGGATAACAATGTTTAGTTTTTGGAGTTACAATTTGTGGTGAAATATATGCTATCTTAAATTGTTTCAAGTTCATATTATGGGCAGGAGGGAGAAATATAGTACAACTACAACATCTGGAAAGAAAAACAATTCTTATTATGCTTTGGTGAAAGTCCACGACCTGTTTTGAAGCTCCTTTTTTCTCATAGGATGTGAGCATGTGTTAGAAAAAGATTAGACACATGTTGGTTGTATTAGGTGAAACAATGTCAACATTTGACTAACATTGAAGATTTCACATGGCGTGTGTAAATCTCCCATTGTGAAATGTGTCATTTATGAGCTTGGCATAAGATTTAACATCGAATTATATTCAAACTTTAGACCAAATCAAGTTTGTTATTAAGCATGAATCGCAACTAATATAAAGTCTGTGGATAGTAGAAGCAAGATAATGCATGAGTGGGACACTCAACGAACCTCTTGCACAAGTAATTGTTAGTGTCACACATAGACTCAGATAATTGAGGTTGAAGCAGTACAGAGGTGTGGTTGCAATTGAAATAGAGGAAATTTGTTGGTATTTGAAATAAAGAATTTCAGGGATGTGCATCGCAGCTGATATTTGCGACGACATATCTACCAATCGGTATCCTTGATTCAAGTGGGTGTTGTTGCTACACACGAATAACGATCTGTACTCCGAAACTTCCGCATCCATCGTCAATGCCAAATGGGTATTCAATACCCAAATCACCACACCTTTTACACGAGTTGAAGCGGGAATAATCTTATGGAAATTTCGCAACTAATTGAGGAAAGATGATACCAAAGACCCCAATAAAGAAAAGCTTTCAGGGACAGGCAAGAAGCCAGTATAATACAGACCTTCGCCCAGTGGACACATTGGCCTCTTTTACAACAGGGATATCCTTGTAGACCAAGCGGGTCTATTGTACATCTGCACAGACTGACAAAAGTTGCATCTTTCCAGCTTGTAAATAAGCTCAACAATCCATAGAGGCCAACTTCGCTCGTTATACCCAAATCACCACACCTTTTACACGAGTTGAAGCGGGAATAATCTTATGGAAATTTAGCAACTAATTGAGGAAAGATGATACCAAAGACCCCAATAAAGAAAAGCTGCCAGCAAACAACACAGGCAAGAAGCGAAGTATAATACAGACCTTCGCCCAGTGGACTTGCATTGGCCTCTCTCACAATAGCAGGGATATCCTTGTAGACCACCATGTCTATTGTACACACAACACTTGCACAGACTGACATGACAAGTTGCATCTCCATTACCAGAGTATACGTTATTTGGGGTGAAGTTTCCCTGTAAATAAGCTCAATCAGGGGAAGGATTAATCCATAGAGGCCAACTGCGCTCGTTATGAGGATAAACCCAACAACATAGTGTACACGGATGGCTTCCTCGGGCCTATCACTACTGTTGTTGAAAGAAAGTATACCTGTGCCGAAAGCGAGAAAAATCAGAGCATTGATGGAATAAGGAGTCGACTTCTGACGGACTATTGAATATGCGAATATTGTATTGAATCCCAACTGGGAGGCGAACACCATGGCCGAGGTGGAGAGAGGTAGGTAACGGAGGCACCATGAATACAGGGCATTATATATGCTAAGGAGGATCCCGATTCCAAATGAAGAAGTGAAAATCCTGAGAGTGACATGGACATTCTGAAATGGGCACCCCTGATTTTTGTTGTAGAGTGATGAAATCCAAATGGGCAGAATCAGAAGTGGACACCCTGTCGTCTATAGAAACGCAAGGAGCCATAAGCGAATCCCCTCAACATGCCTAAAATTGCATTTGGCCAACAGCGGCTCTGTAATGATGCCTATTGATAAGCTTGCGGAGCTCAACAACTAAAGTGTCCATTGCAGTAAGCTTCTCTTCTCCGTTACAGATTTGATGCTCCACAAATACCAAATGGGTAATCCAAATTGGCACCCAAACAGGCAAAATAACCATTGAAAAATGAAGGCAGATGTAAGCTCCGATCCGTCGTAAATTGAGCAGTTTGTGAGTGCTGGATAATTTTTTGCCGTCAAAAAAGCCAGAAAATTTGAGGGTATATATCGATATCACGGTCAACTTGAAAGTATGCGCGGGGGCGAGTGGTTGCAGGATGGCCTTCGTCCGCGGAAATGGTTCCACGCATTCTACCAAATTTGTAATTATTGGAAATGGAGGTTTTTTAAAATCAGTAACATCGGCCACAATAAGTATCGTTACCAATTGAGGAAATACATTGTTGGAATTATGCAGTCGGGAAAGAGCCCTGTCAGAATTTGACGTTGCCCGTGTAGAAGCGACACATTTTTTCGGGCAACAGTCGAAAAGTTAAAATTTAAATAAAACGGTGGTTGATTCATATGCATGTAGTGTGCGCAGGGGGATTGGTGGGGATGCCGCGGTGGGAAGGTGCAAGTGTAGGGGTCGAATCCGTACTGCGACGCCGTCGACTACTTGTGTGTGGTAGGTACGCTTAGGTGCTCAATAGTGGCCAAGACCTTCCTGGATTTGGCTGGACTGATGACCATGATCCACCCGCGGCTGGTCAACTCTTTGCAGTTGCAGTTTCTTTTTCGTTGTGACTGTCTTATTTGTTTTGCCTTGGACTTAGCGTAGTTTGTTCGTGGCTTTAGAGCGTGCTCTCATATCACCTACTTTTTTGTTGAATTATCTTATATCATTTTACTTGTTAATATAATATAAGATCTCATTCATAAAAATTTTTTTGCTTAAAATATCGTATAAAGAACAAAGAATTACAATATGTTTGTATTTTGGTATCCTTCTTCGCTGGCTTGCTACAAAATTGTTTACACTAATGTCTTACAGGATTTGGATAGAAGATCCCACATGGCAGGAAGAAAATACTGGCGCCCGTTAACTCCATGCACATTCAAACTCGCCCGCGTTATGTCGTCTACAAAAGCTCACCAGCATAACTTGGATACGCCCCCTTCCCAAATATTCCTGGATAGGATGACATGGCCTCCATCGGGGCAGCTGCATCGCCTTGGAAATAACCAGTATTGAACGGATTTGTCACTGCTCCAGCCAAAATAGTGGCGATATTGATAATCATTCCATCAATGCCGATGTGGCCATTAAGTGCAATTAGAGGTGGGGTTAGAGGGCCGTAAATTGGCTGTTGAAATGGCCATGCGCCCTGACCAGGGAAATAACTTGCCAAGTTACTCACCCACGCCTATAGAAGAAGCTTCTTTCCATTCGCAGAGGAGGGTAAAATATTCGCATGAAACCCGCAAGAACTCATACAAAAGCCTTCGACCGTAATATCATCTGATGCTGGCATTGTCATTGTCTGGCATGAGGCAGGGATTCTGATTTCACAGCACTTTAAACTAGAATGGTGATGTCAGTCCTCTTTAATGACTTTCCGAGGGAATATCAATTGTATATCCTCTGCTTCCCGAGCGTCGCAATGCTTGCAGCTGCCTGATTAGAGGCTACAACTTTGTATTTTCCAGTAATCTTCCACCAGGTGGAAACATAGGGCTTTTTCGCTACCATTTTGTACAGAGATTAAAATAACCGCAGAAAATAGTTTAAACAATAGTCAAAAAAATTGCGCGTGTCCACAATCGCAAGGTCGCGCATCAAATCGAGTGAAATGGGGCACTTGAAATCATCCGGCACTTGAATCTTTTCCGTTGAACCCGCCTCTGAAAACCCCACCACCTGTTGCTCGTTCGCTGGAACATAACGTGCATTTCCCTGAGGCAGAGTAGGGCCAGAGGATGAAGCGCTATAATCACGGGGTTGTCTCTAATCTCTTCAAACAGAAGATAGAGTACTTTAATCCGCCGCGTGATGGCACTGGCGTTTCACCTCTGGCAGGCTTTGGGCTTCGCACAAACACAGATTTCATTGCCCAAATCAAGCAGCGCCTCAGCAGAGCCATCGGGGAAAGATCATTAAACCCTGAATCTGCTACCATTGCTTCACAAAAGTGTTACGACTCATCAAAACCATTGTCAGAATTATGCAGCCGGGAAAGAGCCCTGTCGGAATTTGATGCTTTCCAACAGGGTCATCTTCAAAGGAGACACCTCCGGTGTAATTAAAAAATTATTATAAAGATTGTATGACAATATTTAATAAATAAAATTATTAGCCTTTGTAAATAAGTGAAAAGTTAAGTTTAAATTATTAAAGCTCATAAAATTAAAAGTAGGATTTTTTCATTCCATTCTCACATTATATTCCTTATATTTAATTTCTATCTCATTAAAGTATAACTCTTTTACACATGTTAAGTTTTAAATTTTTGATTTTATAATTATTAAAAATGTATATGAGAATAAGAGGTAAAATAGTCATACAACCTCAATAAAAATCTAGATAAGTGTGGTTAAATAGTTTTCCTTGATAAATATAAGTATGAGAAAAATATGTTTAGAAGATTAAAAAATAAAAGAAAGTCATTGGATTGTTGTCTTCATGTTAAATGTAATATTACCTACCTTTGGAAAAAATAATAAATCGGGTGAATCTTATACTTCTCTAATATTTGTCATTAAGATAATCAGTATATTTTTATTTCCCATTTTTGGTAGATAGAAAGAAAGAAGGCACTCCTCGACGTGCTCTCTTCTCCACTTGAAATTCTAGATCTAAGGTCTGTATCATAGAAGCGAGTCTTAAGAGGTGTTACTATTTAGAGGAAGGGCTTTGAGATTCCTTGACACCTTTAGTGCATCGTATAAATGTAATTGTTGTTCATTGTTCGATGTCCTTATGTCATTTTTGTGCAGTAGCTCTAGGCACTCAAATTTGTTAGCTTATCCTTTAGCAACAACACATTTTGGCATTGTTCTTGTACTAAGACTTTGCTCATATTCCAAGCTTAATTGACATATTCTTCTATCTCCCACATGACTTGTTAATCTCTACACATTGTTTTATTGTTCATTCATGCAGTATTAATTATCCAAAGTTGTATTCTATCTCCATGGATCTTTCCTGGAATCTAACTCTTTTGTCAATAAATCTATGTATAGAACTGTATAGAACAAGGCTACGAAGTACTATGTTCTAGGGTGACTTATATGGTTTTATTCCCACTTTTCCTAATTTGAATATCTTATGTGCATCATTTCATCTTCCCTAGGTCAGCCTTAATGTCACACATAACAATTGAAAGCCTATATAAACAAGTCAAATGCACTTCATAGCTCACACGTAATTTTCAAGCACTCATATTGCACAATATCAACACTAAAATACTAAAGGATCTCCTAAATATTCCTAAAGCATATCCGCATCCTTTAGAGCAACCACCACACTGATATGAAGGACTCAAACTAGGTTCAAGAATCTAGCTTCCTCCATTACCAAGCATTCAAAGGTCTTATAGTTATGTCTTAGTAGGAGAAAGTCACTCCAAGCATTGCCAAAGGCATGGCAAATTTTAGCGGAGAATATTTGTAATCAAGAGAATACTAGGAATCTTGGAATATGCATTTGGTTATTTGGCTAATAATGTCATTGTGTTGTGTGTCTAGTTATTCTTTACAAATTTGTGATAGTACCTGTGAGCAATAAGAAACCTCGTAAATGCTTGAGAGTTCTGGGCACTTCTCATTCCACCATGGCCTTGATCTTGCGAGGATCCACCTTAACACCTTCATGAGAGAAGATATGGCCCAAGTATTCCACTTCTTATACCCCAAAAGAACACTTAGAAGTCTTGACATATAGTTGATATTTCTCTAGGGCTTCCAAGACTGTATTTACATGATGTAAATGTTCCTCCCATAATTTTTTTGTAGATTAGGATATCATCAAAAAATTACCAAGAAAAAATTTCGTAGCAATGGTTGAAATACATAATTCATCAATCTTTGAAATGTGGATGATGCATTAGTAAGACCAAAAGGAATCACTAGAAATTCATAATGCCCTCGATGAGTTCTAAAGTATGTCTTATGAATATCCTCTTCTTTTACTCTAATTTGGTGATACACAAAATGAAGATCAAGTTTTGTAAAATAAACTGTTGTTTCCCCTGATTCTTAGACGTTTCTTGAAATATTGACGAAACAAATAGGGTAACGGGCGTAGGAGGAATACCTATTTTAATGCTAGTTGATGGGTTGTTGCGCACGTATGACTTCTGAATCTATAGCTGATTGTGAGAACTTCCTTTTGGCTAGGAGGAACTACCTGTAATAAAAAGCAAGACCACCAGAAAGAGTTAAACAATATGTGCAGTGAACTACCTAGCGTGTGCTAGATCCGAGAAGTGTGATACTTCCTAGATGGTTGTCAGTCCACTGTTTTAAACAATTTAATGTGAATAATAAAGTAAATCCTATTGTAATTTGAAATGATTTAGGTATCTCACTTAAAACACAATAAGAAAGATCTAATCTAACAGGCTAGGTTAGAGTAGGATCCAAAGGTCAAATAACTGGTTCTGGGTCTCTGCAGGTCTGACAGAGGTCTCAGGTAGGTCACAGGTGAATAAGGGTGAGGTGGAATTAGGTGGGTAGGTCATTGTTCTAAGCTGTATGGGAAAATACAGAGACCGATGCCGGTTAAGGGTGACCGACGGCGGTTGGGTGTAACCGGTGCCGGTTACTGTGGAAAACTGGGAATGCCACAAAATGAGTTTTGGGTCTCCTTTGTGATTGCACAAAGGACTTTGGTTGGTCGGAATGAGGTATTTGGTAGCTTGGGTGGGATTTAGCAAGGTTTTAATGGGTATATGGAGGGGGAGTGTTGAAGGAGGTCAATGGGTGGCTAGGTAAACAATAGGATGATAATATAATGATGAAATGAAATGAACCAGAGAAGTATAATGTTTTACTTACTTGGATTCTGGTCCTGGATGCCTGTGAGTGAGGGATGGAGGTGCTGGTGAGAGGTTGAAGGACTGCAGGAGGATCACCAAACGTAGGAATACTTCTGCATGGGCTGCATGTGCATTCCTCTTTTGCTTGGTTGGATCAAATCTTGCTGGGGTGAATGCTGGAGGAGAAAATGCTGGATGATCTGTTTCCTTGCATGCATGTTCTGCTTGAATTCCTCTCAGAAGATGCGATATCTCTCATGGAAACTTGCTCTAAACGATCTGTTTTCTCAAATTTTTCCAATCTTTGCCAACCTTGAAAATAAGGTTGTTTTGGGGGTTAAAAGGGTAACCGATGGCAGTTCCGGCCTAACCGGCGACGGTTAGGGGTAACCGGCGTCGGTCAAGGTGGGATTTCCTAGGTTTACTAAACTAGGGAGATCCTCTTGATTTTCTCGAATCTCGTGTCGTTAACCCATGGATTGGACTAGAAGCCTCTTGTAAGCATGCAGGAATGTGGTTAGAGAGAATGTAGGCATTGATTTTTAGGGTTTTGGTAAGTCTTAGTTAGTTATGGCAACTTACTAAGAATAGGTCTTAGGGTGAGTTGGCTTGATGAGGTGTCTAGGTGAGGTGTATGTGTGGATATTATTTAAATTAAGATATTTAAATAATAAATATGGTGAGGATAATGAATTAATTTAATTAAATTAATATTAGTGGGGTGAAGGGGGGCCATGGCTAGGTGAATGTGATGAAGGGTGCTTATTTGTCGAGGGACCAAAGGGGAGTGTGACCTAATTTTAGTGTCTACATTTTGCCCCTTTTTGTTGCGTAGCTTGTATTGGTAAGCAACGCTAACAAAAATAAGATGTGGTTGCCCCATGTGTGGGTGAAGGTGATCCCCCTCAAACCAGGAACTGACGAGGGCAAAGGAAGAAGCGGTGAGTGGTTTGATAAAAGGTAAATGTGAGGAAAAGGTAGGTGGGCACAGGGGAAAAAGGGTTAAAGGTCTACCAATATAGGTAATGGGTTAGGGTCAAAGGTAGCAAAATTCAAGCGCACACACACGTATAAACTATTGCACGCTACCAGGTTGAAGAGTAGGAAAACTCTACATTGTCTAAGGTCAATAGGTTTATCCAAATGAGGTTGAAGTGATTCCTGGTATCCAAGGTATAGGATATGGTCAGGAAACACGACGTAGGTTAGGTGCAGGAACGTTTAGGTATGTTCCGGTACACCAAAGGTAGGGTTCAGGATAAACGGTCACAACAATAGGCTAGGTAAGGTCATTAGGTCAACAACACAGGTAATAGTGCCGCAAGGTATAGTGAACACATGAGGTCAAAGGTCACTAGCGATGGTCCAGGTCCAAATATCTAGGTCACGGCATGGGTAAGGCCAAGGTAGGGGTAAAATAATGAGTCCCCAAAGGAGCTAGTAAATGACGAGGTCAGGAAGGTGAGTAAATGGTTTGGGTAAATGTGGGGTGGGGTAAATAAGAAGGGTGAAGGTAGGGGTGAGGCAAAAAAATGAGGTAGGGGTAGGGTAAAAGGGTAAAATTAAGGTCCGACTGACGGAACGGGTTTGCTATAAAAACTAAAAAAGCATTGAGTTGGTGGTGTGAATAGTGAGTTGGGTGATTGGGTGGTGAGAAGCGGGTCAGGATCAGTGTGAGGGATTTGATTGGGTAGAGGTTAGGTAGCAATTTGGTGATGGTGGAGTCCAGAGAGGGATATGAGCGGGCCATGATGTTTTTTTTGTAGACGTGCCACTGAGATGACGACAGTGCGACGAGGTAAGCGAAATTCTAGGTGTATTTGATTAGATAGATCATGAGGGGATTAGTAAATTATTTTGCATGTAGGTTTGGTTTGTTTTTTTGTTGTTGTGGGTGGGCAAAGATTAAATTTGGAAATGGGGGAAAAGTGGGTAAAAAGAGGAATGGGGAGGGTAATAAATGTATGTGGTTTAATTTCCAATTTTGGGTATAAAAAGGGAAACTAAGTGAGGTGTGATGTAATGTGAGGAACATGGAAGATGAATTGTTTAGGGTAGAGAATGGCCGAGCTAACCTCCAAGGGCCCCATGCCCTCGGAGTGCTGCCTACATAGTCCCAACGAAAAGGGACCTCAGGCCGATGTAGTTCTCCCATGAGCTAGGGAAGAATATGAGGAGGTATGAAAATGAGTTAGTAGGTTTTAGGCATGTTGTGGGTTTAGGTTTGTTTAGGTGTGGGTGGATTATAGGTAAAGTGATGTAGGTGGGTTGATTGTGGCGAAAGAAGAAGATTACCCCAAAGGTAAGCGTCGAGGACCAAGTCCTGTATAAGGTAATCAAAACGTAAACAAAGACGGTTAAAAGATAAGAGGGGGCAATAAAGCCACCTGATTGGTTAGGATTATACCGAGTAGATCACACCGTGGAGGAGGTGATGAACGTAAGACCCTAAAGACATTGCATGATTGATTATTCTACGGTGAAAAGTAGTCACATGATCACCAAATGTCTAAGTTCCAAGAAGTCCCTTGAGGCAATAGGAAATGGGAGTGGGAATGGTAAGAAGGGTGAAAGGTAGTTAATTTTTATGTGGTATGAGGTAACATGCACTTCGGGCAAGAGATCCGAGGTCACAATGGGCAAGTCCATGACTAAAAGGTTTGTTGTTTTGACTTATAGTTGAGATAGACTGATCGATGTGGGAAGTCTATATGGGATGAAGAAAATTTAACTCCTTGAGGTCTTCGTGAAGCTGATCGATGCGGGAAGCTTCGGTTGCTCTCATTTTTTTTTTTTTTTTTTTTTAAAGAGCTTTACATAGCTGTCCTTTGAGGGAGCAGTCTATTTATAGTAGCAATTGTCGAGAGGAAGATGTCCTTTTGAGGGAGTCATCTTTTGAGTGGAAGTTTGACTCAAGGAGTTATATCCCATGTGAGGGCTTTGAAGTCATGGACAAGACCAAGGTGGAGGATAGGACTCTCGTGCAAAAGGCAAGGTGAAACGACCATGGGATCTCATCTAAAGGTAGATGAAAAGTATCCATGAGAATCATGCTATGTGCAGTGCCATGGTACACATATTCAAGAGAAGATAACAAGTGACGGGTACTCACATGATTCTTGTTTAATCATTAGTGAGGTGTATGAAGTGAATAGCACTCAAGGGACGAGCATGGAAAGAGACAAAAGATGAGGTAGGACTACAAGTCAACAATAGAATGGTTGAAGATGTAAGGTGTTAAGGGGCTTAGGTTTGGGTTTACCATTGAGTGAAGATAAACGATAAGCACCTGATCCATAGGTATGAGTCACGATGTATGGTCCAAGCCAATTAGGAGCAAATTTTCCCCGTTTGCTTTTTTCTGCTTTAGTTACATGTTGATTTTCTTTCAGGACAAGGTCACCGACTTGGAAGGTTCGTGCATGGACACGTTTTTCATAGGCACATTTGATACGTTTTTGGTAAACTTGAAGGTGATCCAGAGCGTTAAGATGACGTTCGTCTAATAACTCTAGCTGTGTTAAACGGTCCTAACGAAAGTCATCATCATTGAGCATGTCATGGAGAGAAATGCAGAGTGAGGGGATCTAGACTTCGAGAGGTAGGACTGCCTTTGTACTGTAGACCAGAGAAAAGGGTGTGGCCACAGTGGAAGTGTGAATACTAGTGCGGTATGCCCATAGGGAAAAAGGAATGTGCGTATGCCAATCCTTCCTAGTATCATTAACCACTTTCATAAGAATTTTGTTGAGGGTTTTGTTAGTGGATTTGGCTTGGCCATTGGTTTGTGGGTAATAAGGTGATGAGAAACTAAGCTGAATGCCAAAGGCATCGCAAATTTTTTGCAATGTTTTGTTTTTGAATTGTTTTCCATTGTCAGTGATGAGGCGATGAGGAACACCAAAGTGACAAATGATGTGGTGGTTAATAAACTCACATATTTTCTCAGCTTTCGTGGAGATGAGTGGTATGGCTTCCACCCATTTTGTATAGTATTGTAGTGATGATCCATTGATGGCATTGGGAAGAATGGGGATTGATTTCTCCGACAAGATCCAAACCCCATTGAGAGAAGGGCCAAAGGTCACGGGTGACTTGTAAGGCATGACTGGGTGTATGATGAAGATTGGAATGTTGTTGGCATTTTACACAACGTTTGATGTAGTCGCAACAATCATGGTTAAGGGTTGGCCAGTAATAGCCTAGGTGAAGAATACGCTTAGCAACAACAAGGCCACTGAAGTGACCTCCACATATGCCGTCATGAACTTCCTTAATGGTATAAGGAATTTCAGAACTTGTGAGGCATCATAAGAGAATACCATCAAAGCCGTGCTTATAGAGGAGTCCCCCAGGATGACGTAACGAGAGACCTTTTTAAGGAAGGCGCATTGTCCGTTACGGGTGAGATCAGGAGGTAAGATGGAGAGAGAAAGGTAGTCGGAGTATTGTTTGTACCAAAGGTCACTCGGGTTGGAGGTGACGGTTCTGATGGAGTAAACATTGTGAGGTAAATAAGAAGGTGATTGGAGTCATTGTACGGTGACAAAGATTTTAGAATTGGTGGGTGAAGCAGGTATTTGGGAAGCTAAGCAGGCCATGGTATCTACAAATTTGTTGGTTGAACGTGGGATGGTTTGAAGGGTGTAATGGTCAAAGGTGGTCAAAAGTACATCTACATGATGTTTATACTTTTGAAGTATCTCATTATGACATTGGTATATACCATTGACTTGGTTTACGACCAATTGAGAATCACCAAAGATGTTGATTGATTTGACATCTAGGGCGTAGGCAGCTTGGAGACCTAGTACGAGTGCTTCGTATTCGGAAATATTGTTGGTGCATTCAAAATCTAGTTTGAAAGACACAGGCATGGGTTCACCATCAAGAGGAATGAGGATAATACCAGCCCCACCCCCACGCTGACACTTGGAACCATCGAAGAAGAGTGTCATTTGGTAAGGGGGTTCATCTAGGGAAAGGGTAGCAATCGACTCATCTGGAAAGTCAAAATTAGAGGGTTGATCCCCAGAAATAGGTGCATCAGCCAATTGGTCAGTGATAGCTTGGCCCTTGATGGAATTTTGATGAATGAATTTGAGGTCAAGATCAGCTAAAAGCATAAGCCATCGTGCGGCACGCTGATTTTGATAAGGTTTGGCATACATGAAGTGTAAGGGGTCAGTGTTGGTCACAACATAGGTTTTGTGGTTGAGTAGGTAATGACGGAGTTTGGTGGCAACGAAAACTAAGGCTAAGCAAAGTTTTTTGGGGTGGGTGTATCGGGTTTCATAGTCCAAAAGAGTATGGCTTATGTAATAAATAACTTGCTCCCTGTGTTGTTCATCGCGATGAGCGAGCATGGCTCCCAAGGAATGATCGGTAGCTGAGATATATAGGTAAAAAGGTTGATCATCTTTAGGTGGAATGAGTACGGGTGGTTGGAGAAGGTATTGTTTTAAGGCCTCAAAAGCTTTGTGGCAGTCATCATCCCATTTAAAGGAGACATCCTTCTTGAGCAGATGATGAAATGGTTGACATCGATCAGATAATTGTGAAATGAAACGGTGAATAGACTGCAATTTACCTTGCAGGCTATGGAGTTGTCTAAGGTTGGTAGGTGGAGGCATTTCGAGAATGGCCTTGACTTTAGCAGGGTCAACTTCTATACCACGTAGGGAAACGATAAAGCCTAGGAGCTTTCCTGAGAGGACCGCGAAGATGCACTTCTTAGGCTGAAGGCGGACACAATATTTAATGAGATGGTCAAAGATGGTTTTGAGGACGGTAAGGTGCTCAAAGTGACATTTAGATTTGGCCAAGAGATCATCCATGTAATCTTCCAATATGCAATGCATGATGTCATGGAAGATGTAAGTCATAGCCCGCTGATATGTGGCACCAACGTTTTTAAGGCCAAAAGGCATGACTCGATAGCAGAAGGTCCCCCAAGGGGTGATGAATGAGGTTTTGTGTTGATCTTCTGGGGCAAGAAAAATTTGGTTGTAACCCAAGAAGCCATCCATGAGTGATAGCATCTCATGGCCAGCGGTAAGGTCAACCAGCTGGTCAATACCGGGTAAGGGAAAGTCATCTTTCGGACATGCTAGGTTGAGGTCACGGAAGTCCGTGTAAATACAGAGTCCCCCTGTCGCCTTAGTGATAGGGACAATGTTAGAAATCCAATGAGGATAATCAATGGGTAAGATGAAGGAAATGGAAAGAAGGTGCTGAAGTTCTTCTTTGACGAGAAGGGAAATGCGAGGGTGCATTTTCCTCAGCTTTTGTTTGATGGGTTTGGCATCGGGAATGGCTACAATATTGTGGACCACTATGGTGGAGTCAATACTGGGCATGTCTGTGTAAGACCAATCGAAAGCGTGGTTATGATCTTTGAGAAAAGAAGTGATGGCTTCCTGTTCATCAGCATCTAAAGATTGACCGATCTTTAGGATGTGCGGGTCATCCTGAGTATGAATGTTGATCTCGATAGTCGATTCATTCAACATGGTTTGCATCTCAGAAGGTAACGACTGATGAATATATGAGTCTTCTGCACCAAGGTAGGTGAGTATAGATTCATCATCCTGACATTGAACGATGTTAATTGAAGGTGTATCGTCATCGATCATTTCAGGATACAGGAAGGGAAGAGTGGAAGGGGCCTTGCCCTCGCGTTGATAAGTCAAAGGCCTCAAGGAAATGGTGTTTATGAAAAAAAATTTAGGAGGGATATATTTAGGATCCATCGACTCTGTTCGGTGAAGGGTGGTGATGAAGGTGGAGCGGGTGAAGAAGGTGGAGAAGGGCTAGTGTCCTTAATGAGTTCAATGCGGGCCTGTTTGGTAGGTGGTTCGGGAAAGCCGATACCACTACGGTCGTTATGTTTGCGGGTGGTACATAGAATAATAGTATGGCGGCCTTGCTCGTAAAAGCCAAAACCAAAACCCTTCCACACACATTGGTGCGGGAAGGTGTGGGAAAAATAGCGATTGGTAAGTGATTGGAAGTCAGTGGAAAATGGGCGGGTTTGTGACGGTGGTTCAAGTGTGTAAGTGGTAGTATCAAGTTCCCCATAGGTGAGACTAGTACGAAGGTGAGGAGGACCATACAGGAGACATTCTCCTATACGGTGATCATAATGTGGGTGTTGGTGAAGGCTTCCGTACTCTTGTGGAGTAAGGAATGTGTTGACACTATATAGGCGGTATTCCCCCAGAGTGAGGCATTGAAAAATACCTTCCAAGGGATCGGTGGTTGGTATGTAGGTAGCTGGAATGGATGAAATGTCAGAGGTCGATGCGGAGGTAGAGTTAATGGATTGGGAAGCTAATGGGTCAGCCGTGGAGGTTGTGGCAGTGGTAGGAATGGAGGAGGTATGTGTGGTTGAAGCAGCGGCTGTACTGGTAAGTGGAGGTGTAGGTGAAGAAGTAGCGGTTGCGGAGGTAGACAGCTTAATAGGTATGAGCACATCATTGGGTCGGTAAAGCATGTTGCATGTTTTAAAAGGTGATGGGTCAGCTGGAATGGTATAGGTGTGTCCTTCATGTTCAAACTTTACACAACGATGCAAAGTGGAAGGAACACAACCCATGACATGAATCCAGGGTCTGCCAAGCAACAGGTTATATTGGAATTCCCCCTCCAAGATGTAAAATAATTCTAGAATAGTGCGGGGGCCCACACGAACGTGGAGGATGACGGTGCCTAGTGTAGAGGTGATAGCATCATTGAATGAACGCAACATGACAGGATGTTTATGCATGTAATTTTCAGGTATGTGCATTTGAGCGAATGCATGGGATGAAATGATGTTAATGCTAGCACCCCCATCAATCATCACACGGTGTACCCATATGTCATCGATGTGGACAGAGATGAAGAGGGCTGGGTCTGGGTCATTGTTTTGGTGTGGCGCGATCTCTTCCTTTGAGAAGCTAAGGGAGGCTACTTGGTGAATAGGGTGGGGTGAAGATGAAGGTGGTAATTTAGTGAGAGAGGCTACATGATGGGGTGTGATAATGGAGGCTACGGGTGTAGGGTCATTGGGTAAAACCTCAATAGATTGAAGAACCTCCATGAGAGCTTGACGATGGGATTTCGAGGTTTGGATGAGGTCATATAAGGACATTTTGAGGGGAGATTGGTGTAATTGTTTGAGCATGGTACGATGTGTGATGCCATTAGAAATAGGATATGTGGGGCCGCAGATAGTGATTTTAGGCGTGGGTGCAGATGGTATGTTGGGTATGGGATTAGTTGGTGGGTCGGTTGCCTTTTCTTTTCCCTTATCCTTCTGAGCACGTGTAGGTACGTGTATCATGTTGATTTGAGGGGAGGCATGAAATGGAGAAGGTGTAGGATGAGTGGTATAATGACATGATAGGAAAAAACCTACTGGAGGAGAAAATCCTTGTGAAGTGAGCTGAGCGCAACGACATTTAGGTGATGACGTGGAAAGTTCTCTGATGTGAACCATGTTAATTTCAAATCTTGGGGGTGGCTCTAGGAGCTGTGAGGGTGGAGGTCGTGGTTGTTGAGTGGGTAGTGTGGGAATGGGTGTCGGTGAAGCAGGGTTCTCATCGAGAAGGTCATCATCGTCAAAGTTGACTTCTGGAGGACACAACTAGATAAGGACGGTTTTCAAGGCCTTGTAGTTTTCCACATCGTGCCCTGGCACATGATGGTAGGCACAAATTTTAGTATCATCAAACCCTTTTGGCTTGGGTTTGAGAGGATCATAAGGTCTGAGTGGCGGTAATGTGATGACAGAAGTCTCAAGGAGGTTGGTTAAAATTTTGGCATAAGACCCTGCTAGTGGATCACAATGGGAAGTGAACGTGGGTTTGGGTGTAGGTGCGGTTGATTATTGAGGAATGGTCTTTGGAAGAGGAGGAGCGGATCGAGATATGGTTTTGGGTGTTGGCATGGTTTTGGGTGTCAGTTGTGTCTGTTTGGGTAGGGGTATGGTGGATGAACTGGCAGGAGGGTGTGTGGTTGTTTTGACTACCTTGTTGTGGGGTAGCAGAGTTTTGTCTTTGGGTTACACCTTCTTGGGTAAAGGTGATATGGGTGTATAAGGTCTAGAAGGAAAGGCATATGGGGGAAGAGGACGAGTTAAACACGGGGATAACGGAGGTGCTACAGATGTAGAGGATGTGGGTCGTGCAAGAGGTGTAAGGGATAGAGATTGAAGTGTAGTGGGTAGTGAAGGAATTGCTGAAGGTATTAGAGGTATGGGTGGTAAAGATGCTATGGGTGTGGGTGTAAGTTGTGTCGGGTGCTTGGGTACATTAGAGGTTTGTGAGGAAGGAATGGGTTGTTGTGTTTTTATATATTGATGGGTGGAGGCTTCTTAACTGTGCTAGGAGGTTGAGATCCTAAGATGGATGGAAAGGGTGAAGGTGCGACTGGCGGAGCTGGAGTACGAGTTATATGGGCTTGGTTATTTGGTTCAGGTGCCAGAGTAGGTGTGGTGTTGACTTTGGAGGGTGTAGCTAAATCCAGTTTGATAGGTGGATGAGTAAGGCTGGTGGTTGGGGTGACCCCTAAGGTGGTAATAGGTTTAGTCGAGGAAAATGTTGTAGGTGTGGGTTTGGGTTTAGATGTAGTTTGGGTTATGGGTAAGAGTGTATGTTGAGTTATGATGGGTGTTGTGGAAGGAATGGTGATAGAGGTGGTTGTATTCGGTTAGATTGGTCGGAATAATTTTGGGTAGATAGTGGAAGTATCAGTAAGTGACATCTGCATCTGTGTAGAGACCGGAAGTAGAAGACGCCCCCATAGTAAATCCCTATCCACATAATCTAAGTGATCAACCAAACATGAGAATGGGACATCTGTAGGTGGAGTTGATGAGGACTTAATGGAAATTCCCGTAAAATGTGTCTTAAAGATGGGAAATTGGCTAGCTTAAGCTTCCGTGGGTAAGAGAGCTGAAAGTAGGTCTGCAAGATTTTGGGCAGCTGATGGAGAATACTCACAAAGAGGCAAAGGTATCTCAACTGGGTCTGTGATTGGTGGAGGAGATGATGGGTGCTCCTCTATAGGTGGAGGAGATGATGGAAGCTCCTTTGTGGGTGGAGGTAAATAAGTATCCTCCATGGATTGAAGAAGTGCTGTGGGTAAATGTTCTTCGAGTGGAGAAGCAAAAGGTGAAATGGTCTTGATGTTAGCGGAAGGTTCCTCCATAGGTGAGGAAGGAGGTGAAAGGTGTTCCTCTATGGGTGAAGGAATAGGGGAGGTTAATTCTGATGCAGAAGGAGGATTTCGGGCTAGAATCTCCTCTATAGAAGAAATATGGGGTAATTGGGAGGGGACATGTATGTCATTAAAGATAGTGTGAACCTCGCGGGTATGGGTATCATGAGTTGAGGTCTCACCAGTTTGACCAGACGAAGGGGAATGGTTGGGAAATGGTTTCTTGAAGATGTGTAGGTTTTTGTTGGAAAGTGTGTTGGGATTATCCATACTTAACTTGCCTTTCTCGAGAATTTCTTGGACAATGTATTTGAAAGTGATGCAATTGCCGTCACTATGACCCTTTACTTGATGATAGTTACAGAAATCATGTTCTTTATACCATGCGGGCATGGGACGAGCAGGGTCAAAACCAGTGTGTGGTTTTATAGGTGGAAGGGTGATGGCTTCGGCTTTGATAAGATTTTCTAAGACAGAAGAGTAAGGTTCCCCAATTGGGGTGTATTTCCATTGTTCTCATCTGAATTGAAAAGTTTGGATGGGTGAGAGATTAGATGAGGGGGTAGCCTAATTTGACGGATGAGCTGGGCCAGCCTTGAGTACCACTATGTTAGCGGTGCCCTTAGATTTTGAATAATTATTTTGTGGTTTGGAAGAAGAAGAGGTATCATTCGACTTGAATGTTGAATTCTTATTGCGTAATTGGATTTTCTTCTCTTCGATGGCCCGAATCTCTAACTTTCGTGCCATAGTGAATGCTTCATCAAATGTTCGGAAGGTTTGGACCTGTAAGGTTGGTGAGATATGTCTAGCACAAGCCGATGTGAAGAGCTCGATAAGTTCTATTTGCGAAAGTTGGAAGGTGAGTTCATTGATCAAGCTACACTAGCGAGTGATAAAATCTACAATAGATTCATCCTCATACTGACCTGTGGAGTATAGGTCGGTCATGGTAACATTCTTAATGATATTGATAGAGAAATGGTCCAAGAAGGCTTGGGCTACTTGATTGAATGAGAATATAGAGTGTTTAGGCAACCCACTATACCAATCATATGCAAGTCCAGTTAGAGACATGGGAAAGGTTCTCAAGAGCAAAGCATCATCGTGAGTGATCAGATAACACCCGTGTTTGAATGACCAAAAATGCTGTAGTGGGTCTTCTTTGCTATTAAAACGATTGAATTTAGGCATTTCCAATGTAAGGGGTATGGGCAGATCGGAATGGATGGGCTCATTGCAAATCTTGTCATAGGTGAGAGTGTTGCGGGAGATGGAAACTGATCCCTCCAATGTCTGCATCTTGTCCAACATTAATTTGATTAGGTCATTGGTAGGTTGCAATGATTGGGGCCCTCCTGTAGTGTGAGAGGGTTGGTTTTGGGCATATAACAGGGGTGGTACTCCAATGTATGGTGATGCCATGTAGGTTGATTGAGAAGAAGACAGTGAAACAGGCACTTGCGATACTTTGGGTACGTACCCAGAGTGAATAATGGATGAAATAAGAGGCTGCTGATAGTATGTATATGGAGGTGGAAGGGTCATGGTAACCCTAGTGGAAATGGGGGCTAATGATTGTGGAATGGAAAGGACCACATTCTGAAAAGGGGTAGGGGTCACTGAGACCGGAGGTGGTAGTGTAGCTACGGGTATTAGTGAGACATTAGGGGTGGATGAGGTTGCGTTTTGGGTTATAAGTTATTGAGGGTATGGTGGATGTGGCGGGTGCCATGGAGGTGGCAGACATGACAGTCATAGCGGGTATAGGACCTAGCTACAAAATGACAAGGGGTAAAGTAGATGTGGGTAGCACAGAGCCAGATGGGGCCGATGCAGAAGTGGGAGTGAGATTCGGGGGGATAGATACGGGCATGCCGTATATCAATTAAGATATCTGACTCGAGGCAACTCGAGTGGACGAGTGGGAAAGGTAAAACTGTAAGGTGGTAGGGTTTTGGTCAAGGAGTCGTGCAAACTCCTCATCTCCAGTAGCGATAGTGATAGGTTGGATGGGATCTATGGCTGGTGATAAAATGGAAGGTGGTGAAGGACTAGGTGGGAGTGCTTGACAACTGACATGAAATACGAGTGCACTTGTTTGTTTTCGGTTTAGCACCATGTGAACCAGTATTGATCAGGTAGGGCTACTCTATGTAAATGACACATAAAAGCAGCAGGAATAGGTGAAACTGACGATAAAAAGTGTATTCAGTACCAAATGTTGGTTGGAAAGTGAAACAAGCTAACTAATTCTGGTTAGGGAAAACCAATGCTGGTCAGGAGTAATCACTCCAGTCTCTTTAGAAAATGGACAGTGAGTGGAAAACAAGGTATAAGGTCAAATCTGACAGGTATGCCAAATCTGATGAGGAAATGAACATTAATTTTACAACGTTAATGGGAATGATAGTAGTGACAAGGACTGTGAAAAGTGGAAGAAGACAAATAAATAACAAGGATGAAGATGAATAAATGTCCCTTTGTGTAGGTTAAAAAAAGGACCTGGAATCGACGTCGGTTGGGTATAAACCGACGACGGTCAGAGGGTAACCAACGATGGTCGCTGGAACAACACCGGTCACTGTGAAATTGAAAGGTTCACAGTGATCAAAGAATAGTGGTTGTGAATTAAAATCTGATGTGGAATCAGACCCAGAATTCTGAGAATGATGAGAATATGGTCCAGGCACACTCAAGTGAAGCCGGAATACACCAGCTGTGATGAGGAGTGTGCAAGGATGAACAAGAAAAATGAAGAACGTGATCTCTCACCTCAAAATGCAAGCCAAGAAGAAACACTAAGAAAAATGCGATCCTAGGAGTGCCTTTTCTATTCGCAAGAAATACCCATGTTTGTTTAGATTATGCTATTTAAGGACTGACACATGAACTGTGAAATAGAGTTTTTGGTGAGGATGGCTTCCTATGAAGAAGGAGATCTAAAAGGTGAGGTTTCAGGTATGTGATGGTGGGGGCGGGCTTTGCTCTGAAGTATGACTCGATAGAGCAGAGAGCTGGGGTAAAAGTACCTGTCAATCCTCAGATCAGTGCGATTGTTGACAGATGTTCCCAGGAAATATGTTGTTTAAGAATATGGGTTTGTTTTAAATTTATGTAATTTGGCAAGACTCGGAGAGAGAGAGAGAGAGAGATGTGCTTTCTACGGTTCACTTTTCCTTTTTCAACCATCAGTTGGTCATGACTTCCACTGTATAGGTTGCCCTCAATTAATGTGAGCTAATGCAATAAATCAGAATGCAATGCACTTATTTTTAAGCCCAAATCGAAGTGTGAAGTTGGATGACAAAAAAATATGAAGAGGAAGGGGGATGCTCTTTCACTATAATGTAGAAAACATAAAGAAATGGTTATTTTTAATTACACCAAAAGAAAGGTTTCTTTTAGAGCAAAAATAAAAAAAAAGGTAGGTTACCAAGGAAATAAATTAATGTGTATGCTTTTCAAAAGGGAAACAAACACACAACTTTTCCTAGGAATGAATAAAATGCAAGGAACCCCGGGTGGGTCCCACTGTGCGTGTCAAAATGTTTCACCTGATTCTGAGACATTTCTTTGAAATATTGATGAAACAGATAGGGTAACGGGCGTAGGAGGAATACCTGTTCAAATGTTGGTTGATGGGTTGTTGTGCATGTATGACTTCTGAATCCACAGATGATCATGAGAACTTCCTTTTGGCTAGGAGGAACTACCTGTAATGAAAAGCAAACCGGGGTGGTAGTGTACCAGAAAGAGTTAAACAATATGTGCAGTGAACTTCCTAACGTATGCTAGATTCGAGAAGTGTGATACTTCCTAGACGGCTGTCAGTCCACTCTTTTAAACAATCTAATGCGAATAATAAAGTAAATCCTATTATAATTTGAAATTATTTAGGTATCTCACTTAAAACACAATAAGAAAGAGGGCTACTTCTCTAATCTAACAAGCTAGGTTAAAGTAGGATCAAAAGGTCAGGTAACTGGTTCTGGGTCTCTGTAGGTTTGACAGAGGTCTTAGGTAGGTCACAGGTGAATAAGGGTGACGTGGAGTTAGGTGAATAAGTCACGATTCTGAGTTGTATGGGAAAATACAGAGACCAATGCCGGTTAAGGGTGACCGACGACAGTTGGGTGTAACCAGTGCCGATTACTGTGGAAAACTGGGAATGCCACAGAATGAGCTTTGGGGCTCCTTTTGTGATTGCACAAAGGACTTTAGCTGGTCAGAATGTTTAGATTATGCTATTTAAGGACTGACACATGAACTGTGAAATAGAGTTTTTGGTGAGGATGGCTTCCTACGAAGAAGGAGATCTAAAAGGTGATGTTTAATGGGATGTTATGGTGGGGGTGAGCTTCACTCTGAAGGATGACTCAATAAAGTAGTGAGCTAGGGAGTACCTGTCAATCCTTAGATCAGTGCAATTGTTGACAGGCGTTCCAAGGAAAGATGTTGTTTAAGAATATGTATTTGTTTTGAATTTGTGTAATTTGGAAAGACTCAGAGAGAGAGAGAGAGATGTGCTTTCTACGGTTCATTTGTCAACCATCAGCTGGTCATGACTTCCAGCATATAGGTTGCCCTCAATTAATGTGAGCTAATGCAATAAATCAGAATGCAATGCACTTATTTTTAAGCCCAAATCGAAGTGTGAAGTTGGATGACAAAAAAATATGAAGAGGAAGGGGGATGCTCTTTCACTATAATGTAGAAAACATAAAGAAATGGTTATTTTTAATTACACCAAAAGAAAGGTTTCTTTTAGAGCAAAAATAAAAAAAGGTAGGTTACCAAGGAAGAAAATTAATGTGTATGCTTTTCAAAAGGGAAAAAAACACACAAATTGTCCTAGGAATGAATAAAATGCAAGGAACCCCGGATGGGTCCCACTGGGTGTGTCAAAATGTTTCACCTGATTCTTAGACGTTTCTTTGAAATATTGACGAAACAGATAGGGTAACGGGCATAGGAGGAATACCTGTTCAAATGTTGGTTGATGGGTTGTTGTGCACGTATGACTTTTGAATCCACAGATGATCATGAGAACTTCCTTTTGGCTAGGAGGAACTACCTGTAATGAAAAGCAAGACCACCAGAAAGAGTTAAACAATATGTGCAGTGAATTGCCTAGCGTATGCTAGATCCGAGAAGTGTGATACTTCCTAGATGGCTGTCAGTCCACTATTTTAAATAATTTAATGCAAATAATAAAGTAAATCCTATTATAATTTGAAATGATTTAGGTATCTCACTTAAAACACAATAAGAAAGATCTAATCTAACAAGCTAGGTTAAAGTAGGATCAAAAGGTCAAGTAACTGGTTCTGGGTCTCTGCAGGTCTGACAGAGGTCTCAGGTAGGTCACAGGTGAATAAGGGTGACATGGAGTTAGGTGAATAAGTCACGGTTCTGAGCTGTATTGGTAAATACAAAGACCAATGCCAGTTAAGGGTGACCGACGATAGTTGGGTGTAACCGGTGCCAGTTACTGTGGAAAACTGGGAATGCCACAGAATGAGCTTTGAGTCTCCTTTGTGATTGCACAAAGGACTTTAGCTGGTTAGAATGAGGTATTTGGTAGCTTAGGTGGGATTTAGCGAGGTTTTAATGGGTATATGGAGGGGGAGTGTTGAAGGAGGTCAATGGGTGGCTAGGTAAACAATAGGTGATAATATAATGATGAAATGAAATGAACCAGAGAAGTATAACGTTTTACTTACTCGGATTCTGGTCATTGACACCTGTGAGTGATGAATGGAGGTGCTGGTGAGAAGTTGAAGACTATTGAGGATCACCAAATGTTGAAAATATTCTACATGGGCTGCATGTGTATTCCCTTTTTCTTGGTTGGATTAAATCTGTGTTGGGGTGAATGCTGGATGGTTGTTGGATGCCTATGCAAGAGGAAATGCTTGATCACCTTCCTCTCATGCGTGTTCTCACGGAAACTTTCTCTAAAAGATATGTTATCTCTCAGGAAAATTCCCGATGTTTGCCAACCTTGAAAATAAGGTTGTTTTAAGGGTTAAAAGGGTAACCGATGGCGGTTCCAGCTTAACTGACGACGGTTAGGGGTAACTGGCGTCGGTCAAGGTGAGATTTACTAGGTTTACTAAACTATGGAGATCCTCTTGATTTTCTTGAATCTCGTGTCGTTAACCTACGGATTAGACTAGAAGCCTCTTGTAAGCATGCGGGAATGTGGTTAGAGAGAATGTAGGAATTGATTTTTAGGGTTTTGGTAAGTCTTAGTTAGTTATGGCAACTTACTAAGAATAGGTCTTAGGGTGAGTTGGCTTGATGAGGTGTCTAGGTGAGGTGTATGTGTGGATATTATCTAAATTAAGATATTTAAATAATAAATATGGTGAGGATAATGAATTAATTTAATTAAATTAATTAAATTAATATTAGTGGGATGAAGGGGGGCCATGGCTAGGTGAATGTGATGAAGGGTGCTTATTTTTCAAGGGGCCAAAGGGGAGTGTGACCTAATTTTAGTGTCTACAAATGCACCATGCAACTAATCTAATAAATCATCAATGACAAGAATAGGAAACTTATCTTTAATAGTGTACTTGTTAAGTTCTATGTATTCTGGACACATGCGCCACCTTCTATCCTTTCAACACACCATCACCATTGGAGCATAATAAGCACTCTGACTATGATGAATAATACCCATTTCCAACATTTCCTCAACCATATTCTTAATCTAACTCTTTTTCACATATGGGTATCTATAAGGCATAATGTTAGGGTGTTGGCTTCATAGATTTAATTGAATGGCATGATCATGATCTCTTTCAGGAGGCAATCCTCTAGGATCCTTAAAGACAAATGCATGTTTATTAATGAATTTGATCAGGATGTGCTACAGTATTTAGTACTTGAACTTCCATGGAGAACAATCATGTTATGAATCCTTCGGTGCCTTTTAATAATCTTATGCATTTGGTGAGAGTTAACCACTTGTGGAGTTTTTTTCCTGTAGTCCTCAAAGTTCAAATTATCTTCCTTTAGAATGAAAGCACGTGAACAACTCTTGGAAATTGAGCTCTATGGTGCCTAAATTTTTAAGCCACTGTGATGAGTGCATTTTTTGGCTCATTTATATCATCTCTTCAGACCGGAAATACTATTTGTGATATGAATTATTAGTATATGGGGATGTTTTGTGTAGTCATGTCTTAGTAGGTTGATGCATTTTTCCTTGCTATTATTTATGAAAAACGTTTATCCCATGAACTTCCTACTAATTGCCTTTATGAGATCAAATGTGATGATGTGTGTAGGGAATCATGGAAGTACTGGTGGATAAGAAGCCTGAGTTCGAAGCATGTAGATGAAGACTGTTTCCATCGAATTGACCTATTAGCTTGGGCTTGACTCTAACAGCCCGTAGGAATCTATGAGTTTTTTTAAATTGATATTTGATGGACAATGTTTTATGCCGCCTGATATGGTGGATCTTGTAACCAACATTATCTATATGAAGACTTTGTCTTCAGAACTTGGGTACCACTTTTTGATTATCGAAGAAGATTATCTGCATACTGTTCTGGATCTATTTTTTCTTATATGTTATGAACTCATTCCGAAGTTAATAAAAGCTATGGAATTTTGAGAATCAGAAGTTGTTAATCACTCTATCCTGAGGAAGATCAAGGGCCCACTCGACTGAGGAGATACGAGGTTACTTTGAGTTTTTCATGCATACAGTCCTTCGATTAGTTTTACTGCAATTATTATTTGATGAGTTTTTGGATGTATGCTTTGATTAACTGTCCCTATTTTCTCCATTACCACTTTCTCTTAAAGTAAATGCTTTTGTTATGTAAATTTAGTTCATGTACAATCTTGCTTTCTGCTGAAAATTCCAGTTATTCAGTTATGGTTTAAATTGTTAAGAATAAGTGTGTGCGTATTTTACTTTACAGTAGAAGATTAGTTGTTGAAATACATTTCATTGCAAATAGTTGAATTCCATAGACTTGTATTTAATTTCCATAGATTTTAACTGCACTTCCCTAGAATAGCCACTAAAGTTAAGCAACCCCCCAAAAAACTCAGTGCATAACTGGTTCTCCTAGACTCCATTGCATATTGCCTAGGACATAACATATTGCCTAGGACACAACGCTGGTTTATAATGACATTGACAAATATTATGTCAGTTAAATGATTGGACGAATAAAACGACCCATAATTTTTAGTGCCATTTCCGGGGACCACATAACCATAAGCTCCATTATTTTATTCCATATGTTATGGGTGTTAATAGAGTTCATAGAGGAAACCAGTAGTTCTCTCGGACCTCGATTTAAACCAACCAACCTGGATGCATAGGTCACGAGATAACCAAGGGATATTTATAGCATGCAATATTCAACAAATCTCTTTAGACCCTTCACAAGAGAGAAACACTGAGAGTGATACAGATTCCAACTCCATGCCTAGAACCTTTTCTGAGCATTATGTATTCTCTTCACATCATTCTGTAATGGGGGATCTTGGGAATGCTGAAGAACAACCTTTAGGACGAACATTTACATACCCCATTGTCCTCGATGTAGATGAGGATGCACCCATGAAAAACATCTCACCATTCATCCTCCCCCTCTTTCGAGGAATGACCAAAGAAGACCCTGATTAGTTTCTGTTTGAATTTAAAATCCTGTGCCAGATATATGATTACCAAAATGATAATCAAAAACTCAAATTATTTCCCTCCACTCTCAAAGATTCTGCTATGAGATGGTTTATGGGGTTACCATCTAACTCCATTAACTCTGGGGAAGCCATGGAAGCAACCTTCTTGGATAAATACCAAGACTATTGTAGAGGAAGGGATAGGAAGGAGGAGTTCTTCCAAATATGACAAAAGGAAGATGAGAATCTAGAAGATTATCTGGATAGATTCCTCTTTCTCCATAAACGTAGTGGGTATGAGTTACATGCAGACATCACTAAAACGATATTTTTGAAAGGACTGGATGAGGAAACCAAGGATTCTCTCCATCTCATGGGAGGTGGAGACGTGCATAAGCTTACCATGGAACAAATTAATGAGCTATGTAGAAGATATTCTAGAACACGTGGAGGAATAAGAAGGAAACAAACATCCAAGTCTTTGGGTACCTCTGAACTTCTAGAAGAAATGGCCAACATGAAAATAGACATTCTGCTGCAATTAACATCCACTATAGATGGACTCAAGGAAAAATCCACCCCTGCTAAAGAACCATTGGACATGTATTGCCCTAAATGTCAGAAGAGACACCGCTTGAGAGAATGTCTTTTGGATGTCACAGATATGTGCTTAATCTGCGAAGTTACTGACCATGACACTAAACATTGCACACTTCTACCAAAATTGAAGGGAGGTTTGAATGCCATCTCTCAAAAAAGTGTTGAATTAAATTTTGTCCAGAGACCAAAAAATTAGGGTGGGTTCCCATCTAGACCAACTCAGAATCCCTGGAGAATGCCATGGCCAAATCAGGCCTCTCAGTCTTCTTGGGGACAACCTGAGTGGGAAAACTCAAACTGGATGACTTATCCATATCCACCACCTTGGACAAATCCCTACACTCAGCCGGGTTGGGCTCCACCACCCGCAACCAATCCTTGGCACAATCAGCAGTGGGGTCCTCAACAAAATTTTAGCCAAAATCAGTCCTGGGCACCACCACAAAATAGTAATCAACAAAGCAGGTTCTAGCAGCCACAACAAGCTTTAATGCCTCCACCTCAAGCCTACCAAAATCAAGGACAAGTAAAAAAAAAAAAACTTCCGGCTCAGTTGGTAGCCAAACCTAAAAATCAACAGATAGTTTTAATAACACTGCTCAGTCCATCAGATTTTACATTCAATCAACCCATAACAAAAATGTCACCCTGCGGAAAAACTTTAGATCATTATACTACCAGGAAGGGGTTGGGGTGCATACTTCTCAGATTTTGCTTCAGTGTATTATTGATTTTAAAAATTATAGTCAGGAGAATTTTGGGGTTGCTTGGCAAGCTTATGATAGGAGATGGGATACCTTAAGCCTACCTTTGAAACGTAGGGAGGTCCTCTCTCCCCAGAATTTGAGCTGGAGCATGCGAAGGGGTGATGCCCTAATCACCATTATCAAACAAACTTAAGAGAAAACCAGCCAAAAATACATTGATGAATGGGCAGGCCTCCAAGTGCGGCCACCACTCCTCTTAAGTCCTCTCACGACTTGGCAAAACAATGCAACACAATCCAATGACAGTTTCATTTCCTGGGTGGAAATGACCTCCAATACTCAGGGCTGCAAGAATACCACAAAGCAATACGTTGATTAATTTGAGGAGTATGACATGGCTGACCAACTTGCCAAGAAAGCAGGGCACATATGAGTTGCATTGGGACATGCAACAGGTAAAGTCAGGGGGAAAATGATGAGTGCATTGTTTGGCTCATTTGTATAATCTCTTCAGACCAGAAATACTCTTTCTGATATGACTTATTAGTATATGGGTATGTTTTGTGTAGTCATGTCTTAGTAGGTTGATGCATTTTTCCTTGCTATTATTTATGAAAACCGTTTATCCCATGAACTTCCTACTAACTGTCTTTATGAGATCAAATGTGATGATGTGTGTAGGGAATCATGGAAGTACTGGTGGATAAGAAGCCTGAGTTCGAAGCATGTAGATGAAGACTGTTTCCATCGAATTGACCTATTAGCTTGGGCTTGACTCTAACAGCCCATAGGAATCTATGAGTTTTTTTAAATTGATATTTGATGGACAGTGTTTTATGCCACCTGATATGGCAGATCTTGTAACCAACATTATCTATATGAAGACTTTGTCTTCAAAACTTGGGTACCACTTTTTGATTATTGAATAATATTATCTGCATACTGTTCTGGATCTATTTTCTCTGATATGTTATGAACTCATTCCAAAGTTAATAAAAGCTATGACATTTTGAGAATCAGAAGTTGTTAATCACTCTATTCTGAGGAAGAGAAAGGGCCCACTCGACTGAGGAGATACGAGGTTACTTTGAGTTTTTCATGCATACAGTCCTTCGATTAGTTTTACTGCAATTATTATTTGATGAGTTTTTGCATGCATGCTTTGATTAACTGTCCCTATTTTCTCCATTACTGCTTTCGCTTAAAGTAGATGCTTTTGTTATGCAAATTTAGTTCATGTACAATCTTGCTTTCTGCTGAAAATTCCAGTTATTCAGTTATGGTTTAAATTGTTAAGAATAAGTGTGTGCGTATTTTACTTTATAGTAGAAGATTAGTTGTTGAAATCCATTTCATTGCAAACAGTTGAATTCCATAGACTTGTATTTAATTTCCGTATATTTTAACTGCACTTCCGTAGAATAGCCACTAAAGCTAAGCAACCCCCCAACAAACTCAGTGCATAACTGGTTCTCCTAGACTCCATTGCATATTGCCTAGGACACAACCTTGGTTTATAATGACACTGACAAAGATTATGCCAGTTAAATGATTGGATGAATACAACAACCCATTACATTGAACACCTAGGACAACATCAACTCCACCAATGGTAATAGAAATCATAATGGACTCCATTTTTTAGTCACCCATCATAAATTTGATTTTATGGCATTTCCCTAAACATTGGGTTGTGACACCATCTGTAATCATTACTAAAAATTTAGGTGTTGGGTAGATGAAACCATTTACCCTTGTTGTCAAATTATTATTGATGAAAATATGTGTACTGCCCAAATCAATCAATATTGTCACCTCATGCTTCTTAAGGTACCCCATCACTTGAAAGGTTTATGGAGTGTTAATACCATATAGAGCATGGCATGAGACAGATGGTTGAGGATATTTAGAGGTATCCTCAATATTTTCCACTTCATAGCTTGATGTTTCCTCATCTTCTTCATCCTCACCAGTCCCTTTAATGTAATATGATTTCTTCTCGACAAATTTGTGACCTAGTCCATATTTTTTGTCACACTTAAAACATAACCCTTTTGCTCATTTTTCTTCAATTTTTGGAGGTGTCAGTCCAATTGGACGAGGGTATGATGGTTTCAAGATGCTATAGTCTCTAATGTTAGTGAAAGTATGCCTTTTTCCAGAAAGAAAAATTCCCTCTGTCATACGTGCCATGATAATAGAAGCGCAAACCTTAAGTGGATTAAACATGTGCAACTCATGCTCAGTGTGGTCCTTAACACCCCTAAGAAATAGGTCATTTAGATACCATTATGTAATATTCTCCACACACAAGGATATGTTTATGAGCCCCTAGTTACATTTGATCAGGTTTTCCAATTGGGATAGGGTTTGGTTGTTGGAAAATTCAAGAATAGAATACAATTTAAACTGATTTGTTTTGTTTTTGGCAGGAGTTTTCTGGTTTTGTGGAGACGGTGGTGAAACAATTTGTAGAGGATTTGAAGTATTTATATGGAATGGGGTTGCGATAGTTTTCTGTTACAAAATGGGTCCCTTGGGATGTTTGTCATTTTACATAGCTAATATTGGTTATAAGAGTTGCAATGATACGACAAATACGGTGGCAATATATAACAACACTTTGTTGTAGGAAGCCTTGAAGGGGATAAGAACAAGCCTAGGTGATGCAATGTTTGTGGTTCTGGATTAGTATTCTAATGCTCTCTCCATTCTTCAGCATCTAGACCAATGTGGTAATACATTTCAGGCCCTAAAATGGTAGTTTTTTTTTGCTTTCATTTTTCAATATGTTAAGGTATTGAATATCTGAGAATGGTGGGTTTTTTTTTGTGCAGGAAATTTTAGGGAGGCATTGAATCCATGTTTCATGGTTGCATGTGGAGGTAGAGATATTTATAGAGTGTGTGAGCACAAGGAGTCTGCCTTGTTCTGGGATGTGGTGCATCGCACACATGCTGATTAACAAGAATTTATGAAACCCTTCACTTGCTCCCTGCATTTCTTGCATTCCTAAATGCTTGTTTCTTTTTAGAGGGGAATTTTTTCTATTGCTTGGAAAAACTATCTACTCCTCGACATACTCTCTTCTCCACTTGAAATTCTAGATCTAAGGTTTGTCTCATAGAATCGAGTCTTAAGGGGTGTTACTAGTTATAGGAATGGATTTGAGATTTCTTGAAACCCTTAATGCATCGTATGAATGTAATTGTTGTTCATTTTTCGATGTTTTTATGTCATTTTTGTGTGGTAGCTATAGGAACTCAAAATTTTTAGCTTTTCCTTTAGCAACAACACATTTTGGTGTTGTTCATGTACTAATATTTATGCTCATATTCCAAGCTCAATTGACATATCCTTCTCTCTCCCACATGACTTGTTAATCTCTACACATTGTTTTTTTGTTCGTTCATGCAATATTAATTATCCAAAGTATTATTCTATCTCCATGGATCTTTCTTGGAATCTAACTCATTCGTCAGTAAATCTATGTATAGAACAAGGCTATGGTGTACTAAGTTCTAGGACGACTTGTAAGGTTTTGTCTGCTCTCTTCTAATAAATATTTTCATAATTTACACATCTTATGTGCATCATTTCATGTTCCCTAGGTTGGCCTTAATGTGATACATAACCATTGAAAGCCTAGATAAGCAAGTCAAATGAACTTCGTATCTCACAGGGTCATTCTCAAGCACTAGTATTGCAAAATATCAACACTAAAATATTGAAGGCTCTCCTAAATATTCTTAAAGCATATACACATCTTTTAGAGAAACCATCACACTGATATGAAGGAATCAAACTAGGTTCAAGATTCTAGCTTCCTTTATTACCAAACATTCAAAGGTCTTATAATTATGTCTTAGCAAGAACAAGTCACTCCAAGCATTGCCAACGACATGGAAAATCTTAGCGATGAATATTTGTAATTAGGAGAATAGTAGGAATTTTGGAATATGAATTTGGCTATATGACTGACAATGTTAATGTGTTACATGTCTAGTTATTCTTTACAAATCTGCAATAGTACCATGTGATCCCTAAGAAACCTCGTAAATGCTTTAGGGTTCTAGGAACCTTCCATTCCACCATGGCCTTGATCTTGTGAGGATCCACCTTAACTCATTCATGAGAGACGATATGGCCCAAGTATTCTACTTCTTGTACCCCAAAAAAACACTTCAAAGTCTTGACATGTAGTTTTATGTTTATCTAGGATTTCCAACATTGTATTTAGATGATGTAAATGTTCCTCCCATGATTTGTTGTAGATTAGGATATCATCAAAAAATACCAAGAAAAAATTCGTAGGAATAGTCGAAATACAAATTCATCAAACTCTGAAATGTGGATGGTGTATTAGCAAGACCAAAAGACATCACTAGAAATTAATAATGCCCTTGATGAGTTCTAAAGTATGTCTTATGAATATCCTCTTCTTTTATTCTAATTTGGTGACACCCAAAACAAAGATCTTGTTTTTTAAAATAAACTACACCATGCAAATCATCTAATAAATCATCAATGACAAGAATAAAAAACTTGTCTTTAATTACGGCGAAAGGATTTTCCAAACTGGATCAACACCTCATCCCGATAACATGCAAGGCAGTGATCGATGGTATGTGAGGCATTGTACACCATCATTCTCTTTTTGAGATTGAAAATTGTTGATCTATTGGGAACTAATCAATTTTTACTGAGCCCTTCCTGCTAGCATAATTTATTTATTCAACAGTTGAATCATTGTTCCACTGTTACACTCTTAACATCTTCGATGGTGAGTACAGGTTAACTTACATATTTATCTCCGTGTGCAGGTATAATTTGAGGATGAGTATTAGCGAGAGCTGCGTTAGCACAACTCCTCGTAACGTTCTACTTGTTTATCTAATATAATTATCATTGCAACTATCCAATTACTACTAAATTTATGAAGGTAACTTGGGGTTCAACGTGGTTAACGCCTCTGGATCTCAAATAAAGTGCTTGTATTATTATGAAAGGAAAATGACATGTGTGAAAGGTTGTTTAGGATGTGTCGGTCTCCATGTTTTGCTTTGGGTTTTGAAGAGCAGTTAACTCGGTTGGTGGGTTTGAAATTGGCATGTGTCTATTTTTCCCACTCAAATTTTATTTTTTGTTAAATACATGAAGAAACAAATACTTTTCAAGCTATACAATTCATATCATATATTTTCAACAACAAGCTTATCAATCTAAATAATATCAATATTGAAAGCCCATAAAAACAAATTGAAATTGTTCCCTAACTCTCCAAACCCTAAAAAAACTTGCATAAGGAACCTACGTTATCATAGGTAATTCAAAAATAAATAAATAAGTGTTATGTTTTAATTTTCCTTTACTTGGTTAAACATGTCAGACCTTAGGTCTAAATAATTTGGTTATTTTTCTATGTTTACAAACACAAAAAAATGTTTGAATAGAAATCAAATTTAATCCCCGGGTGTGTGCGGAGCCAAACCAAACCAAATCGAAGGGGCACAATCCTCTAGAAAAGGCGAACTAGGGTGGAGACTTTATTTAATTTTTTCATTTTCTATTTTAGACGCCAATTTTTCTTATTTGACCTGTCTGTGAGGATCTGAAGATACTATCATGTATGTACATTAAAGCATTGATGAAATATATTTGGAAGGTTGATTCCCCTGATACACGTTTATGGCGCTTTCCTGCCTCCGCTGGGTTGTCATCCTTATCTCCTTTGACATTAGCTCATCTTATGTAGTCAAGTGACATACATGCCTTCACAAGCCGCATTAATTTAGAAGATTCATGGTTACTATCATGTACATACATTGAAGCGGTGATGAGATATATCTGGTAGTGATCATTGCCCCTGGTACACTTTAATGATGCTTTCCTGCCTCCTCTTGGGTGTCATCGCTATATCCTTTGCAGTTTGTTCATCTTATCTAGTCAAGTGGCGTGCAGGCCTTCACAAGCCACATTAATTTATAAACCATGCAGGTGTCTTGTAGTTAATGCCACGACAGTTGGATTTCCATTGACATTAAATAAGGTATCCCATTCGATGCAAGAACAATGTATACATAGTTTTAAAACATGGTCGATGACAAAATATTCCCACGAAGGGAAATTGGAAAACTCTCTATACAAACAATATAAGTATCTAGCAGAATGACTTTAGATATTTACATCAAATGGCGTGTTTACAGGTAAAAATATCAGTGCTCTAACAACATATTATAATTTCCACCATCCACATGATAGACCGTATAAACGAACATGTCTGTAATCTGATATGTGTACTAGGATTATTTTTATCCACCTGTTCCTGTCATGTACGAGATCAGCTCGTCAAAGGACATTGCGGGATCACACATTCTGGTCATCAATGTTGGCGCATATGTTTTTTCTATCTATTTTCTTTCATTCTATTTTGTTCAATAGAAGAATAAAAATTGTTTAGACCTGGAACAAACTATTCACAAATAAATAACACTCATAGGGTGAGACATGCAATCACAAGCTTTATTAGAGTTTGGCCCTTGTTTCTAAATCCTCTTGGAAATTATATAAGAGGCTCAATTTTTTTTTTCTATAATTAATTGTAGAACTATAATGTATGAGATTATTTCATCAAAGGCCAATCTGGTCATCGGCGGCGGCGCATTTATGTTTTGTTTTTCTTTTTTTCCGTTCTGTTTCTTTCAATAAAAGAACTATAGTTAACTAGACCTAAAAGAAACTAAATAGAAATAAATAAATAAGACTCACATGCAGAGCCATGTGATTGTAACCTTTATTTCAGTTTATCCCCTATTTCTCACCCCCCTCCTTGGAATTTCTACAAGAAGCCTTGATTTTCCTCTACAATTGCTCGCAACAAGAGGGATAAGCCTTTATAATATTTATCTGAAGCTCTTCAAGCCCTGGAATTATGTGGATCAAATCGAAGGGGGAAAAATCATCCCTCCATATACTGTACTATCTGAAAAAATATATCTTGTCCTCCTTCTTGCCTCAATGTTTTAACACTTGTCAATTTATTAATGGTGCTGGTGTAATACGGGGAATATTTATTTATTGGTTTTTCTACCTAATCGTATAACATGGTATTTTTTAAATAAAAAACCATGTGAAGTAGCTAACAAATATTGAGGAAATTCGTAAACAACAAGCACACTTCTAACACAAGAGTTAAAAATGTAAACAATTATTGTCATTAACAATTTTGATCTACCACTCTTTGCGTTCTTAGATATCTGCACACCATAAGTAACATTTTTTTAACATATATTGAGCTCTAATTTGACTTTGAATATTATTAGTAAATTGTATATTTTTAGTAATAAAATATTTCATGACTATAATTTTTAAGGCATGAACTTCTTAAATTTAGACAAAACACATCATATCTTAAATTAGGAAAATAAACAACCTCTTTTCACCTATACTTTGCATATTGTACTTTTATGGTTTTATTAGTTAAAATCCTTCTTTTGAATGAAAAAAATTAACCGCATTTCTCTCATTTGGAAAACCGCCTAAAGAGCCTAATTATCTATGTTTTTTTTGCGTTCTCTTTTCTCATCTACTTACTTGAGCTTGAAATTGGAAAGGGAAGTGGATCACCATGAATTATATTTTTCCCGCCTAAACAATATATGTTATGTGTTCCACTTTTCTGATTGCGTAAATTTTTTGAGTTTCCCAAAATTTTAATTTGTCCTCTTTGTGAGCTTGAAGTGCTTAAGTGGAGCAAAAATAACATATATTACTTGGGCAAGAACAATATGATAAGTGGAAAATGTGTGGGGCATGCAAACCACACCCTTAATCTAGATTGGGCTCATATGACCAATCATTAGAATGTGGTGATTATCGATACATGAGCGTGCGTCTACTCCCTATAATTTCTTGACCTTACAACTGGATACATAGGCTACAAATTTGATGTAGCCTAGAATCTACTATCAATATCCCAAGGCACGATGACACATCACTCATCCTGAATTGATCGCTCACCTGAAGTGCGCAAGGATAACAGGTCCTTCTTAGTGAAGCTCATCCAAGATGTTAGCATCAATGAATGTATATTTTAGTTCCATAACAGATAATTGATTAAACCATTGTGTATAACCTAGATCTATATCTTAACCATAAGAAAGATTAACCAAACAATGAATATAATGAGATTTACCATGCAAGATCCATGTTCAGTTACATCCAACACCAATATCCAGCCAATGGGATCCATTATATTAAATACTGTAAAACATAGAATCTTCATACATCATAATCATGTCACCATGAGTCATGTGCGCATACAAACAAACAACATAACTCTACAAAACATCTGATCCCTAAAATGTGCAAATCAATACATATTTATAGGGGTGGGGACTTTCCCTTCACTTCCCATGCACCTTTAAAAATAGGCTACATGTTAATAATAGACATGTGCCCTTACATGAGAATACAAAAGCATGCAAGCACTAATAATAGATTTTCTATAGTTAACTCCTAGTTCAAATCCTATTATTAGTCCAAAAATCTGCATGGCGCTCCACCTTCTGTTAGCCCAAAATACCTTAGTGTAGTCTGCAAGTCTTCATATCATTTTGTGCTCCACACTCCATGTCCAAAAATAGCCTTATGCTAAAAATGAATAAGTCCCAATCCTTGGGCACACCTTGCCTCACTACATTCCCGTGCGCACTTTCTGCACCCTATGTTTGTATGCCTAAAACTTATGCACTTACAAAACTTAGGCTATAATTTTCATCCCAACATTAACCCACACTAAAATGGATTGTCACCCCTGGCAATGGGTAATCACAACTTATCCCTTCAAAATTTAAAGAACAATGAATGAAAGAATGAAAGGACTAATGCCACAAAAATTAAGTCATCCTACTTGGTATCCCGCTCTTCTACTAATCAGATCAACTCTGGATATTCATTCTGGAATTCTACCTCTAATACATACCAATCACTCAGTGCTTTATTCATATTATCCGAAATGTCAATAACTATGGCCTTCAATTCATCAAGAGTCATGCGTTACCACCTTCATTATGTAAAATCTTGAGAATATTGGCCATGCTTGAGATCATACCTTCCATCACATCCATATTTTCTGTGATGAGCTTCCTAATTTCCTTAATTCTTTCCTTGTGTGGAATCCTGACAGCCTCAAGCACATCGCACTTAGTTTCTACTAGATTAACTTTGTCTCTGCAGCCCAAGTGTTTCATCCTTGGCCACCTGAAGGACCTCATTTTCTTCCACCATAGTCCTTTTCTTGATGATTACATCTGGCGTTGCACACATAGTCAATGTCAAATCCACTTTCTTCAATTCATCTTTTAAAGCTTGTATAATGGACTCATAACTGACAATTTTCCTTGTAACGACTGGCTTTGGCTCTCGCTTCCTCTTCTGCAACATATTTTGGTCTTGGAAATCACATTGTCATCTCTTCTAAAAGAAACCGAACTGTTGTGCGTAAATAATGAAGAGCACACATAAACTCTTTTGGTACCTTAGCTTGCGAATCAGGTTGCTTCTCCATAACCCCATCATAAATTTGTTCGACAATCTTCAGAACCGTCTATTTTTCTACTTCAACCTTCTTATTTTCCTCTGTAAAGCACTTTATTTCTGTGTCTTTATCTTTCTTATCCTCCAAAAGTGCACGAATAGTTTACACTTTATCAATGTTTATGCGTGAACTTCAGTAGACACTTTAGTTAGAGCATAGCTCACCTATTCATCGGAAAACACAATCAGCTTTATAGTGACATGGTGGGAGTGTGGTAGCTTCCTCATCCTCTGCAATAGACATGAATCCTCACAAAAATCAAAGTTTGGTTCATCTACATGAGTATATATAATCCATGACAAATATTTGCGAGTGTTCGTGTTGGCCATCTCTGGGTCCATCATCTCCCAACCATAAACTGATCCTTTGCCACTGTACCCTGAAATATGGTTTGAACAATTTTAGTCACATCATTAGTGTATCCAAGAGTTTATATTCTTACCACTTCCTCCTACATGTGCACATTGGTGTGCTCCTCCTCATGTCTCCTGTGTCTTGGTGTCAATATTTTGTTGCTCTTCTTAGTTCCTCTCTAGTTTGCTTAACAGGTATCATAATATTCGTATCTCCACCAGTGCTACTTTCCTCCTCATTCTCCTGTGCACCTGTACTCCCACTCTCCTCATAAAACATAGGTTTTTCCCCTTCTATATCCTCATCTTCTCTTTCTTCCATGCTTGGTGTACAGTATCTTCATGCATGCTCTTGTGTGAGGACTTATCCTCTTCACTATCCTTGACTGGTACATACCTTTCAATGTTTCTTCCTCCTTCCCTCTGAGTTCTTCACTGGAGTGACCCATGCGGTGATCTTTAGACTGGATGTGATGATCTAGCACTAGTATTAGTACATGTTCTCCTTCTACACAACACCTCCCATGTGTGATCTAGCCCTTTGTCATCTCCTTGTTCCTCTTCAGACTGTTCTAAAACATTCTACAACCCTTCTGGCACTGCTTCTTCCATTCAAGTGGTGTTTGTTCCACAAGATTCCTGTAGTTCCCACCATCTGCTTATGTTTTGGAGGACTTGGAAAATATATTTCCTCTCTTGTAATCACTTTCCCATCCTTGAAGCGTGGCCTAATGTAAACATAGATGTGTGCCAAGTTCAATCTTCCCCATATCCAAAGTCTCTGGAGTTATGTCAATATTATCTGTTTCAAGTTTCTACATATGCCTCCTTGTTAGGCCACACATAGATCTTACACAAGATATGAATATCTGCATCTACCTTGTCTACATAAAACAATAGTTTACGCACGTTATGTAACCTATTCACAAAATCTTTAAAATATCATGTAGTGAAAGTGAAGGGCAACTTACACTAAGGGATCTTCTCACCCATCTTAATGGAGAACCGCCCCAAACTGAAGTGTTGGTATACTGTGAATTCAACCTTCCATCCAACATTGTAGGTAGCTCACGCAGGATGCACCATTCCCCTTCAAACACTTGTGCAACCTTTTGAACCACTTCTCTTTCTACTCTTTGTAAGTATTGATATGGATCCACACAAAGTATACTTCCATAAATTTCTTTTCTGGTGACTTATGTTCTCATAGGGAACTCCCAAAATTTCTCCTTCGGCCCATCAGGCATGCCAATTTCACTGAATACAAGTAAAATAAGGATGATGCCCCAAGTAATTTTGTCACCTTTATCTATTTGGACATGCACCTCAGCCACTAAGCTTTCTACAATGTATCTGGTGATATTGTAGTAGGTTTTGTTTTCCATGTTGTGTGCTATGTGAAGTTAGCACTGGTTTACCTCTTTCCAACACTTTGAAGCACCTAGCTTGTAACCTGCCAAATGCGTCGCAACCCTTGTAGCTAAATCATCAATATTTGTCACTTTGAACACTCTTCCCCCCTTCTTGTACTTAATCACAATGGCTATTTTATCAATACCTTTGTCATCAGATAGATCTTCAATAATCTCCTAGCCTTATTCACACAACCCAGTCACCTTACCAATCAACTTAGTGGTAATCCACATTCTTCTTCTTGCGAAATAGAAAAATTCATCATGTACCCGTGACATGAGCCACTGGTACTTGGGATTCCCAAAATAAGTTAACTCGAGAAGTTGCATGACCCCTAAACTTTCCAACAATTTTTTCACAGTATCGTCCAAAACCCTTACTCCATCCATCATTCTTCAATTAGTCCTGCGAACAACCTCAGTGGTAATATCCTTCATATTCTTATCAAAATGATGATTGAAATCAGATATCTTTCACCTGGTAATCTTCGTCGTCCATGGTTGCCCTTAAATCACACCTTCAGGATAAAGCATCTCGACCAACGATTCTTTTACTGCTTCGGTGATCTTTTCTTCGAAAACTAGGGCTCGATGCGGTGCCATATTTCCTCTTTCACTTGTAGGAACGTTATGTAACCTCTAAATTATTACCTTTTTATCTCACATACATAGAATGTGAATCAAACCCTTCAATCCATCAAATCCTAGCTATAAAACTACCTTCTTCAAACCCTAAGTGTACGAACTTCACCTTAGGTCACACGCACCAATGTTTGAACCTTTATTCCATGCTCGTATGCCAACAACAAGGTGCTTCGATCCTACCTATTTCATCAATCCGCACCTTACTCTTCTTCCTTAGCTCTACTTCGCACATCGCACTCGATTGCTCAATAATGCAAGGTAATATTGACGTTGTAAATGCTAAACTTATAGCAAATTTTAAAAATTCTTCACATTAATTACTCCCAACTACCACCATACACGACATTAATTCTGCATCCGTGCTTCTCCATGCGTTGTGTATTTTCTACCATGCCTAACATTTCTACGCCACAATCAGAACCTTCAGGAGCACCTACTACTTCTCCATCACAGATCTCCTCTACCTGCACTTCCCTATGCCAAAGTATTTATCCAATGTGACCTTTCTCAAGTAGCCTCTAATGTTGCATCCTACCTCATGTTATACTGAGCGTCCATCCTCCATGCATGGTATTAAAATTGAGCAATGTCTTTGAATTTTTATTTTCTAAACCTGTCCCTTCTCTGATCATTTGTGAGTTTTTTTTTTATCATGCACCAAAATCCAAAATAAGGCACCAATCAATCCTTCTTCATCCACCCCACACTAAGGGTATGTGCAGTCCTCTGTGCATGAAAACACTTAGATAGTAATCAGCTTTGGGTGCATAAGAATGCTTATTACACAAAACACTGAACTAAATTGACAAAGCATATCAACAATTAAAGGAAACACATATAAAGGGAATGCATTAAGGAAATATAATCTAATGGAAATATTACCTTATTACAAACACCAAGAAGACTTATTTATAGTAGGGCTTTAGCCTACTCCCATTGAAGTAACCGGGAAACTGTGTCCCATCCAGTGCCTCTAATTGGAAAGTGCCTGAATCAAGTATATAAGTTATAACATACGGTCCCAACCAATGCACCTTAAGCTTTCCAAGGTGGTGCAAAAAATTTGAATCATACAAAAGTACCATTTTCCCAATCTCAAGTTTCTTATCCTTGATGTGCCTGTCATGCCATGCCTTCTACCTATATTTTTGTTGCTTATGACTCCATCTTGCTATGGCACGCCTCTCATCCAGTTGCATCAGCTTGTCAATTCATTCTTCCAGTGCGTGTTCATCAACCAAACCTCTTGTGCACGTAATACATAGAAAAGTTAGCATGAATTTCATTAGTAGAAATGCCTCCACACCAAACACCAATTGAAAGGGTGTTGCTTTATTAAACCTCTTGTAGGTTGTCTGTATGCCCAGAGTATAGCAAGAGACTTTATCATCCCAATCTCTCCTTCCAACATCACAAATTTTTGTCAATGTATGGCTCATTATCTTGTTGAAGGCCTCAGTAGTTCCATTTTCCTAAGGGTGATAAGGTGTTGTCCTATGGTGTGCCACCATAAATTCATCCAGTAATATCCTGATAGTCTCATTAAGTAAATGAGTACCCCTATCACTTGTTAAACTTAAAGGGCATCCATACCCACTGATAATATTTTCCCACAGAAACCTTGATGTAGTAGTTGTTATGCAATCCTTTGTAGGCACCACTTCTGCCCACCTTGTAAGATAGTATGTACAAGTTATAATGTAGCATGATCCTGTCATGTGTGCAGCTGGGGAGATAGGGCCCAAAAAGTCAATTTCCCACTTCTCAAAAGGTTATGCGCTAATAATAGGCCTAAAAGGCATTTCATCTCTATGCCCAGGATTTCCAAGGCACTGACTATGGTCACATGCCTTACAATACTCTTTACAGTCCTTGTATAATGTTTCCTGCCATAAACCAACTAATAGAATCTTACACGCGGTGGCATATCTCCCATAGTGTCCATTTGTAATGCCACCATGAGCCTCCTCCATAATTTCTTCGTGCTCATGCTTAAGTACACACCAGTGTAAAAATTCATCCCGACCTAATTTTTATAATTCTCCACTGATTAACATGTAAGGGACAACATGAATGGCAAGTTGTTTCTTCTCCAAAGCCTTCATTCCCTTAGGTGCCACACTTGTGCGTAAAAAGACAACAATGTCCTCTAAGTCTAAGGGTGCGATGTTTAACCTGAATAATTGTGCATATAACATTGTATCCTCAATGCTCTATGTGTCCTCTCCTGATTGAATCCTTGATAAATGGTCTGGACCAGAATTTCTCTTACCCGGCTTGACCACCACTGTGAAATTAAACTCTTGAAATAACATAATCCAACAACATATGTGCCTCTGTAAAATGGACTTATTTACAAGATACTTTAATGTCATATGGTCTGTATAAAATATGAAATGGGGTAGAAAGTAAATACTATCGAAACTTATGGAGCACGTAGATCATAGACAATGCCTCACTCTCTATAGTTGTGTAATTGTATTTTGCTGGAGTCAAATTTCTGCTCGCAAAGAAAATAGGATGATCGACAATCCCTTCTCTAGGATGGGCTAGTACCATGATAATGGCCATGCTAGAGGCATCTACATGAACGTGAAAAGGTTTGGACCATGAAGGAAAGCACAAAATAGGCGTTGTAGTAAGCCTTTCTTTCAGAGTCTCAAACATGCACTGCTGCGCTTCACCCCAATAAAACTTGCCTTTTCCTTTCAATAATTCCTCCAGAGGTGCAGTGATCTTGGCATAACCTTTGATAAAATTCTTGTAATATCCTGTGTGCCCCAAGAATCCACACACCTCACTTTGGCTAGCAGGTTCCTCTAAGCCCAAAATCACACAACCATAGCAAGATCCACTAACAAGCCCTCCTTACAAATGATGTGTCCCAAGAAAAATTCCAAAGGGTGTGGAAAATACACACTTCTTAATATTTAAAGAGATGCTCAACTTCCGACACCTCTCAAACATCAGCCTCAAATTATCACAATGATCCTTCACAAGCCCATAGACTGTCCAATCATCCAAATATACCTGCAAGAACTTGTGAATAAAATCCTAAAACATGTGTACCACTATGCACACAAATACTGTAGGTGCATTCTTTAATCCAAAGGGCATAACCATGTATGCAAAAATTCCCCATTCAGTGGTGAAATTTGTCTTCTCTTGGTCCTCTTTTGCTATCCTTACCTGATGATACCCAGAAAATCCATTGGTGAAGGAGTATATTTCGCGCCCTGCAACGCCCTCCAAGATTTCCTCAGTAAATGGTGTGGGAAAGGGATCAATCACACATGTAACATTTAATTCCCTATAATCCACACAAATCCAGATTCTCCCATCTTTCTTGATGTTGATCACCATAAGGCTCACCCATTCTGACTCCTCGATGGGCACAATGATCCCAAAAATTAACATTTTGTCAATTTCTTCTTTCACCTTGACGTGCAAGTTCAGATTCATCCTATAAGGCCTCTTCCAAACTGGGTGTGCACCTTCCTTCAGCTTGATTCTCATTTCACCCAAAGATTCATGTACTCCTTTCAATTCATGATAGCCTCTAGGGAACAGATCCTAGAAGTTGCATAGTAGCTCAATTATCTTAGCAACTTCAGAGTCAAAACAATAATCTCCAATGACGGCCTCCTTTGGTTTAACATCCATTCCAATGTTTACTTTCTTAGTCTTCATAGGTTCATGGTAGGTGTGTACCTTCTCATCCACATTGTCTAAGACTTCACGTGTACCTTTTGTATGCTCAACATCCAAGTTTTCCACTTCCTCATCATCAACTATATAGACCATCTTACCCTTTTCTCTTTCTAGGCAGGTGTGCCCAAGTTGTTCAACATCTATTTCTTCCTCTTCAAAATGTGCCTCCAGGTCTGACTCTCCTAACAAATCCTGAAGGAGCTCCTCAGCCTTTGCACTATCTCCCATAGTTAAGTGCTTCATAACCTATAATGCCTCATTCACCAGAGGTTTAGTGGAAAAATAGTCAAAGTTGTAAATCATACTTGTAGTAAGTTATTTCTAATTTCCAATCTCTATATTCAACTCTGCATAGATATACCAAGCGTGCATGTAGCCTCGCAAGGTGAAATAAAGCTTTTGCACCCACAACGAAGGTGGTAAAGCTTCCTACCCCTCTATCCAGAGTCTCTCACACTACTGAATGTGGTGTTGAATAGGATCATTACCATGAAATGCATAGATATGAGTAGGCACATTGCTCCTTAAAAATATATCAGATAAAGAAATCCTCACTTCTCTCCACTCCAAAATATTATCCCTGTGAACCATCCACCAACGCGTTGTCATCCTGCACAGAGTATAAACTAGCATATTCCTTCTTTCCACCTGACATTCCCACTGAACTTCCATAGCAAGCAGGAATACTTCTGGATTCTCTTCACTAGTGTACCTTGGTACCTGGCTGCTACCCAAATGCCTGACACTATGCGGCTTACTGACACATGCAGCTGCACTTCATACTTTGTGCCCAACCATTTCATAAGTTCCATGTGCCCAGTTGTCACATGCAACACTTGTAGTATCGCTCATGGACTGTGCATCATCCCATTGGAGAACTCCTTCCTTTGATGGCTCAAGAACTTATGGATCTCGAATGGTGCACACATAAATTCTATTCAAATATTCTTCACTTAAGGGCTCTACATAAGGTGCATATTTCCCATCTATCAAGGGGATAATGACACACTCTTCTTTGTTCTCAAAAATTATATACCCAAACACAGATCAAAATTGTTTCCATAACACCAAAGGCGCCCAAGTAAAGTTGGAAAACTGTAAGCTTCTGTAAGCGTTAAGACCTCAAAATCCCCAGTAAACTTGGCTCCTTGTATAGTAATTGATGCATCCTTTAAAACTCCAATAGGCATGGCTTTAGTCATGTTTTCCATAAACAAAACATTTGAAGATGGTTGCAATGGTGGTCTTCCCATCTGAACCCACACGTCCAAAGTGAGTATGTTTACTTCCACACCTGTATCAATTAGAATATTACTCAAAATCCAACCATCCACAACAACATTTAGAGTGATCTCCTTGTCATAATCCAGGCTATGAGGGGGAAGGTTAGCATGTAAAATCTTCCTTTCATGCTCAATCCTAGCACGTGTAGAGTGTTTCCCTTTAACCAATTTCCCTAATAAAGGAATAATGTTCTCTTGTGCAACATCTTCCAAACCTCCTTTAAATCATCAACATCTGTCTGATGGAGCTCAGTTGCCTTCTTTTGTTCTAATTTCTGTGATTGCTCTTTCAAACATTGTATCTCACCCTGTAAATTCTGAATTACCTCCATGGTTTCTTGATAAACCTCCTTCTGATGCATAGGGTCTGGATACTTTGCATGTAGAACCTCCTCTTTAGTAATAACAAGTTTCAATTTCAAAACTTCTCTGGCACACATAACCTCAATGCGTAGTAATCTTCATATGTACCAACTCAGGATTTGGTGCTAACTTCAACATCCATTGATCTTCCATGGTGCACTACACTCTAACCATTCCCATGCCCTTGTTCTCCTATTTTTGTTTCTTACTCAAATGTTCATATAAGTCTAGGCATTCTTCATAGTTGTGATTCTTTCCACAAAAAGAAAAACAATGTTTTGAGGACACTCGCACCTATAATGATCAGGGGATCCACATGTATAACAAGTTCCATGAGGGAAATCACTTCTTCCACCACCATGAACTTGACCTCTATAATCCTCCTCAGTAATCTGACAACCTCTACCATGGCCTCCATCAGAGTGCCCTTCATTATGATCATGGTCATGATGCTCACTTTTCTCCTTAGAATTATTTGCAACACCAGTCTGTCATACGCCAATATCAATGGCATCATGAATCTAATCAATCAACCTGTAATATTTAGTATCATGAGTGGAAGACCTACAAATATTTCAGTAATAGGACATGTTCTTTCTTATCATGCTACAACAATGGGCACCGACTTGAACTATGGTCCAAGTGACAGATCTCACAGTCCAACAACAAGGAGCACACTGATTTATGAGGAAAACTATCCTTAGTATGCCCCTTTACTTCACAATCTGTACACCAAATCCCACTGCGTGTCTCATGTGCTGAATTAGCTGATAATTTCTCTAACTGTTTAGCCATTGCTGCAATCTGAGCTTCCAAAAATGGGATTACTCCTGTGTCTACACTCTCTACCATCTTAGCATGTAGAGCTGCTTCAAATGCCTTACGTGGATCTTTATAAGTCTTATGTGAAAGTGCTCTTCTAAAAGGCATGATTAGTCCTCCAACAAACCACTGTGCATGCTGGCTTGAATGGATGTCATAAGATAACTTAGACAAAAGGGTTTTGAACTGAGCATCATACTCCCAAACACTCTCAGTAGTGCCCTGCTTAATATCTTTCAATGCATTGATGCTCTTCTACTCAAACTCAGGGATATAAAATTCTTTCAAGAAAGCATCCCGCAGTGCGGTATAATCTACACAATTCTCGTCAGGGTCAAACTTTTATACCAACTATGTGCATGCACCCCTATAATGTAGTTGCAAACTGACTCACCTTGCGCTCTAGAGTAGTGATCCCCTTTGCATGCCATAGTATCTCACACATATGCACGTTCTCAGCTGCTTCTTCAATGCCTCTATATTCTAGAAGACAAAGGGACATCTCCATATAAATATGTTGGGGCTGGTGTAGACTGTACCCACCAGATCAAGTACCTGTGTTTCCTCCACCTCTAAAGCCACTAGATCCACCAGCAGCCCTGAGCTACCTGACCCTCCTAATCCTCCTCCTAAAGTAGGAAATGGACCAGATGATGCAATACCTTGTGTTCTAACATTCATGCTAAATTGGACTCCCACAGTCTGTGAATTTGTGTAACTTCCAAATGTTATATCAATGTTCTGTGTGCCCACAGTTTTGTGTCGATGACGCGCTAGAAAAGATACCTCCATCTGGTCCTCCAAATAAAATAGATGACGATTGTGCCATAGATGAATAAGCTCCCTGATTAACTCTTGAACTTGACTCCAAATTGACTCTATCTACTACAACTCAACTACTCACACTAGCTTCCTTAATATTAACTACCATAGAATTTGTAAAACCAAACAAAAAGGCTAGGTCACTAGGTAGGTTCAGATGCACACCCGCGGTCCACAATGTTTCATCTAATGTGCCCTCATCCAAAGCCAAGGAGGGTTCTCTTCCATGCTTTCCCAAATGGGGGAGTTCTAGATGCTCTGGCTCCATGTCTTCTATGTGAGCTCCAAATCCTTCATGAGCCATCTCCCTCTGCAACACCATTCTTTCTGCGATCTCTCATTGCTTCATCAGATCCCTCTCACGCTTCATTAAACTTAAGCCACCTTTCTTCTCTCTGTCTCTCTACCACTAGGTCTACCATCTTTACCAAACTACTCCTTGCCCTCGTGTGGTGGGGTTTAGCTAGCCATAGGTTTTTCTTCCAAATCTAGGGTCATGATCAAGATCTTGATTTCAAAGGAATACCATGCAAGTAAGATCCTCTGGGCTCACAAAAATTGGAACTCAACAACTTCTGGGCAAGAGTAAGTGGAAACTACATACTCAAGAATATAGTTGTTCAAAACACCATGGAACCAAACATCCACAGAGCACGTCCAAATCAGATCTGCATCATACAAGGCCTAAAATTCTTCCTGTGTCCAAACAAGTGTGTGAAACCTCCAATTCCTCTTAGACGTGTAAGCAACCAACCACTCATACAACTCTATAGGAAAGATGGCAAAGAAAGTCTCATACAATGTGTCATAAAGATTCTTCTCAACCCACGTGTGTGCATTAAACATAGGTCCAATGCTAAATCTGTGAGCATACTCTTCTTCTAGATCATCTAACCACTCTTCAATACTAGCCAAGGTCAACTGGTACATCTTCATCATGCAACATCCTAAAAACATCTGAGAAAGAGGTCCTGAAAATATAACTAATGATGAAGCCTAGAATATACCCACAAAAAGCCCAAGGACACTGACACATCACTCATCCTGAACTGAGCACTCACCCGAAGTGCACAAGGGTACCAGGTCCCTCTTAGTGAAGCTTGTCCAAGATGTTAGCATGAATGAATGTATATTTTATATTTATAATAGATAATTGATTAAACGACAATGTATAACCCATATCTAGATCTTAACCATAAGAAATATTAACTATACAATGACTATAATGAGATTTACCATGCAAGATCCATGTTCAGTTACATCCAACACCAATATCTAGCCAATAAGATCCATTATATTAAATACTGTAAAACACAGAAGCTTCATACATCATAATAATGTCACCATGAGTCATGCACGTGTACAAACCAACAACATAACTCTACAAAACATCATGATCCCTAAACCATGCAAATCAATACATATTTATAGGGGTGGGGACTTTCCCTTCACCACCCATGCACCTTTAAAAATAGGCTACATGCTAATAATATCCATGCACCCTTACATGAGAATACAAAAGCATGCAAGTGCTAATAATAGATTTTCTACAATTAAATCTAGTTCAAATCCTATTATTAGCACAAAACCTTGCATGAAACTCGATGTTCTGTTAGCCCAAAATAACCTTAGCATAGTCTACAAGTCTTCATATCATTGTGTTCTCTGCACTCCATGTCCAAAAATAGCCTTATGCTGAAATCAACTAAGTCTGATCCTTGTGCATGCCTTCCTCACTACATTCCCGTGCACACTTTTACTCCCTATTTTCACGTTCCCAAACCTTATACACTTTCAACACCTCATTATGGTAAGGTTCCAGATTTGAAACATTTCATTTTTCTTTATTTATTTTCCCCCTCTACACGCAAAATTCCACCTACGTGAATACTTTGGTACCTGTTAGTGCAAAATCACAACACCCCCAAATGAGTCGTTAGATCTACTTTTCTAAGGTTGATTCATTTAGTGTGACTCGCATAACATTGAATTTTCCCCAAAGTGTGGGAATTTGTAAATGGGAAAACTCTCCAGATTAAGGCTAGTTCCTACTCCTCTATTTAGGTGTATGAATGAAATTGCAGAGGATCTATCCTAAATCCTACTCTAATTTGCCAATGAGACAGAGTTAAAGAAGGGATGCAAGGAAAATAAAACTTAAGCTACAAGGTGATACAAAAAGGAGTGATGAACAATTGTTTTGTTAGTAGACACAAACTAGGAGAATGCAACACAAAACATGCACAAAATAACCAAAGTTGTAATGAAGGATCAGAAGACAACAATTAACATAGAAAGGGATGAAGATCACCCACAAAACATGTATTATTTCTCTCACAGCTTGATACGATGCATTACAATAGTAACAAGGAAAATTTGCATTTATAGTCTATATGGGAGGTCTAAAACTCCATGATTTTTTTTTCCAAAGGGAAGAGGGGAACTTGCAAAAAAAATAATGTCCAACCCTTTACAACGAGTCTCGACCTTGCTTTTATAGATTCAACATAAGGGGAGAAAGAGAGAGAAGTGGGAAAAACAATTCCAAGATCAACCACCACTATTAATGCCTCCCATAAAATTTGTCCCCAAATCTGTCTTGACTGTATCAATTTCTTATTCGGCTCCTCGAGGAAGGAGGAAATGGAAGATCAAATCAAATCCGATCTGGTTGTTGGGGTGAAAATAGATCATGCATTGATGGTCCTAAGATGTTTCTCCATTTTTCTCCCACCTAACCTCCCCAAACATAAAGTTTCAGATCTCCATGGCATAGATGAGGCCGATTTCTTTCCAGTGGTGTCAGATTTTCAATATTTCGAGCCTTGAGTCGAAAGATATACCCCTTCGAAGTTTGTATCAAGATCCATACAAAAGGATCCACCACAATGAAAACCGGTTTAAAAAACTTGGGCCCCCTTTTCTATATGGAACACGTGGAGGGCTGGTGCTACTTCAAGGTTAGCCTCTGTATTTTTCTCTTGGAATGGCGTGGGGCTGACACGTGGCTTCCTCCATTGGCATACTCAATTTCTATGTTTTTGGCTAAGTTACTTTACTCAGCGGGGTCATATTTCTTAAGATGGGGACACGACAGATTGGCCTGTGCTTGTTTGGGGAAAACCTCCTTGAAAACCTTGCTCTTGAACTAGCCATTTGGACACTTGGCACCCTTTACTGGTCTGTCTCAGTTTTTGACTATTCAACCTGACCCTGTCCCCTTTTGAAATGGGATGCGTGGAAGATCTGCGCTCACTTAGAAACCACTTAGGGTTTTACATTTGAAAAAAGCGTCAGATCAACACTTAGAATCCTCTGCAGGATCTTATAATTTTTAACGGCCCCTCTTTCTTTTTTGGACCCTGGGCTACGTGGCGAACTGGTGCTTATTTAAGTCTCTACCCTTTGAAACTACTCTTGGAGATGTGCCAAACTGACGTGTGGCAACTTCCACAGTGCTTCTATACTTAGCCTCTTTTTGAGCCCCCGCCCTGTCTACCTTTTGACCTATGTTGACCATTTTCTACGTGGAGGGCTGGCGCAAAGTTTGAGTCTCCCTTTTTGGATTCAACTTTGGAGAAGCACCGTGCTGACACGTGACTCTCTCCACTGCCTCCTCCATACTTATCTAATTTTTGGACTCGTTCTAAACTATTTTGAGCCTGAAGACTTTGGATCTTCACCATTTCTTCTCTTTCTTGCTCTTGGTTTCTTTGAGACATTGCTCCTCTTTCCCTGACCCTCCAATTCCATTTCTAAGCCTTCATGTAACCTGCTAAATATATTTAAGACAAAGATCTGCTCGATAGAGCCATCTCTTTTCTTTCTTCATGCATAAGGTCTTCTAGTCCTTCACATGTCTCGCCACTCCATCGTTGAGTCCTTCTACTTCCTATTTACAAGATTTAACCATGTTTTCTATGGTTCTTCCTGAGTGGGGTCATGGCTGATCCAATATTTTTCCCGAGGGGTGAAATATGTATAACAATTTGGCAACTCATAGGGGTATCTTCCTGCTAGATGAAAAGACCAATTTCCTTGTCACATCCATTGGGCATGGAGTAAAGAATGATGGTCTGATACTGATCCTGCCTCTGATTCACGAGCCTGACTGTTTGCACTCTCAATTTTCATAAGAAATCTCGAAATGATGGTTTCTGAGAGTAGAAAATTGTTTTGACCTGGGGCTTCATCTGTTTCTGGATGGGTTATGTAAGAGCAAAAAACAACACCACAACTATATACAAAATTTGAAATCATACATGCTCCAAGTAGAACATGCAGAGCATGCAAAGCACTTAGGAGAAAAGAAACCTAAACTACAACAAGATAATGTGCACAAGCACTTAGAGGAATGAGAAACTAAACTAATATGTACAAGGTGAGAATTTTCCTTCTAGTAGCAGTGTTTAAGATAGATTCCATTCACTAGAATCTATAACTCTTCACCATCCAATGTAGACAATTGGAAAGCATTGCTACTTTTACATTTTATGACCATGTAAGGGCCACTCCAAATGGCATCAAACTTGGAATGCCTTCCTGGTTTTTCCTGATCTGCATCCCATTTCAAAACTAGGTCTCCTTCCTGGAAGACCCTTGTTCTTGCCTTCTTGTCAAAGCATCTCTTGATTGAGACCTGATCCTTCTCCATTGTTTGAAGTGCATGTTCTCTGGTTTCTTCCAACTCCATCAACTCTACATACCTGGCTTCCATTGGTTCAAACTCAGACATCTCTCCAACTGCTTCATGAGTTCCAATGCTAGCACCTCAAGTGATATAGGCAAAACTACCTCTTTCCCATAGACAAGTTTGAATGGAGAGCTTCCTGTAGACCTCTTAGGTGTTTTCCTATCAGCCCATAAGGCTGATCTGAGTTTTGTATGCCAAGTTCTCTGATTTTCATCTAGAGTTCTTCTGAAAATCCTTAGCAGGTTCTTGTTGGTAGACTCAGCTTGGCCATTACCCTGTGGGTAATAATTTGATGAAGTGCTCAAGTAAATATTGTTCCTAACGGCCCATCCTATGATTTTGGAACCTATGAATGCCATTGCATTATTTGATATAATGGTGTCCGACACTCCAAACTTGGTCACTATCCCTTCATAGAAATCTAGTATGCTAGACTCATTAGCTTCTTTGAGTGCCACTACCTCAGTCCACTTGGTGAAATAGTCTGTTGCCATCAGAATCCATTTGTGGCCTTGGCTCAAATTTGGATTGATGACCCTGATGAAATCCAATCCCCATTGCATGAATGGATGGTCAACTGAAATTGGGTGCAATGGAAGTGTTGCTAGCCTTTCTTTGCCTTTGAAGAATGCACAATTTTTGCACTTTTTGATCCATGCATAGCAGTCACTAAACACCCTGGGCCTATAATAACCTACCTTCATGATCTTGAGTGTTGTCACCCATGGATAAAAATGGCCTCCAACTGCCTCATCATGGAACTCTTGTAATACTCTCCCAATCTGATCTGTCCCAATGCATCTTAACAGAACGCCATTGATGTCCCTCTTGAACAAGAAGCCATCAATAAGCACATATGGGATGGCCTATAGTATGAAATGTCTCCTTTTTGTTTTTCTCATTTTTGGAGGACACATGCCTGTTTGAAGGAAGTGCACCATGCTTTGAGTCCAACAAGGAGTGGGTACATCATCATTTTCTTCCTCTTGACTATTTTGTAGAACAAAAACAACTTATTTTTCACTGTTTGCCTCATCTTGTTGACTTGAGGCTAGTTGTTCACACAATCCCTTCCCATGGACTAGCTTAGTGACCTTGATCTCAATGTCATACTCCATGACACGAGTGATCCATCTTGCATGTTTTTCATTTAGATCCTTGTTGAGAAGGAAGTCCTTAACTCCTACATGGGAGACTAATAGTTGGATTTTATTGTTCGAAACCAGATGTTTAAACTTCTTTAACCCTCTGATCACTGCCAGGACTTTCTTTTCGATGAAGGAGTATCTCACTTCATAATCTTCCAGACCCTGGCTGAAGAAAGTAATTGGCTGCTCTGTATCCTCTTTGTTTTGTTGTACTAGGATTGCAGAAATTGTGTCACTGCCACCAAAGGCATATAGTATGAAATCCTTAGAAAAATATGGATTCATGAGAGTTGGGGCTTGTGATATAGCTTCTTTGATGGCCTCAAAACTTGCTTTTCCTTCAACTATCCACCTAAAATCCAAATTCTTCTTCAACATCAATTTTATTGGCTTGACAAGGGCAGCAAAGTTTGGTACAAACCTACAGACAAAATTGATTTTTCCTAAGAAGCTTTGAAGAGCTTTCTTATGGCTTAGCAATGGCAAGGCTCTTATTGCTTCAACTCTCTCTGGGTCAATTGCCAAACCTTCCTTTGACACAATATGGCCTAGAAGCCTGCCTTCATGGGCCAAGAATATGCATTTTTTAGGGTTCAATGATACCCCAAATCTCCTACACCTTTGAAACACCTGCCTTAGGTGAAAAAGGTGGTCTGCTGCATTTTTGGAGAACACAGTAATGTCATCCAGATAGATCAGTACTATTTTGTTGATCAACCCCTTGAATGCCATATCCATTGCCCTTTGGAAAGTGGCTCTGGCATTAGACAATCCAAATAGAATTTTTCTGTAGGCATAGGTGCCCCATTTGGTGGTGAAAGTTGTTTTGAACTGATCATCTTCTTTCACCATGATCTGGTTATACCCTGAGTAGCCATCTAGGAGAGAGAATCTCTCTGATCTAGACACCACTTGCAAGATCTACTCCATTGAAGGGAGTGGGTAGTGATCTTTGAGGGAAGCTCTATTCAAGTCTTGAAAGTCTACACACAACCTAATCTCTCCATTCTTCTTCCTGACTGGGACCAAGTTTGCAACCTAGCTTGAGTGTTTGATTGGAAATATGATACTTTCCTCTATCATCTTGTTTATCTCTTTCTTCATCAAAGGTTCAATGTGTGGATTAACTGGTCTCTACTTTTTCCTGATGGGCTTAGTAACTGGATCTAGTTCAATTGTGTCTTATGCTAGCTTTGGATTGAACCCTCTCAGGTATTCATAGCTCCAAGAAAATAAATATGGTAACTCTTGGCAAAGTTTCTTGAATTCATACCTTTCTTTCCCGGTGGCCACTTTTCTAATTTGAAGCGTTTTTCCTTCTCCAACTAGAATTGAATATGGTTTTTCTCCTTTGATTTGTATATTAGCCTTCTCTTTTTGAAACTGATCATTAGGATTGAAGATAGATTCCAATGTCACTAAGCCTTTGGGAAGATTGTTTGTATGCAATTGCACTACTTGATCTCCATATTTTTGCTCTAATATGTTTTGATTCCTAGATGAGAACTCAGCTTCTTCCTACAAAAAATTGATGATCTGTCAATCATTCTCAAACACCTACCAACATGTGTTGTTATCTGGCACTGTTGGCCTTACAATTACATGGATATGTGGTCTGTCCTACATCCCTCTTGATGTTGTCAACCACATCAAATGTTGCTCCAACTGGTGCAAGCCTATCAACATAGCTTAGTTCTCCTTCCTGGGTACAGACATAATGTTGAAGGCTTTGAAATCCTCAATGAGATCCCATACCCTATTCTTGTAGCTTTTGAGTAGGTCATTCTTGACAACATTTTGTCCTTTGAATTGATTGGAAACCATTTCACTATCACCAAACACTTGCAAGTTCTTGATTCCTTGTCTTCTAGCCCAATACAATCCATGAATCAAATCCTCATATTTTACAGTGTTATTTAAGTAGGAAAACCTGGAAACGGAAGGCTGAGTAATACTTCATACCTTAGGGTGACACAATCATATTAGCTCCACCTCTAGCTCCTTACCTACTTCTTGAGCCATACAAAGAACGATTGGGGCAGGCATTCAAAGTGAGGCTCATATTCTAGCTTAATGACATTAGGAAACATGATTCTCTTCATGCAGGTAATAAACTCCTAGTTTAGATGTACTTCCATCTCCTTATAGAGATCAAAATCATGTCTTTTGACCACCCATGATCAGTTATTTGATTCAGGGGATTACAGAACTACTTGCCCCCGAATCAGCTCACGTAATTATGCTACCAATTTATCCCAATGATTAATGAAACATAGAATGGAGGAGGTCTTAGGTCTTACCTTGTTACTCTCAATGGTTTCCCCCCCAAGTTGAGTTGTATTGGTGAGCACTTTCTCTTGCTGGTTAGGGGGTTGATTTGAGCTTGACCAATTTTGCATGACTCAATGTGCAATAGATCCCTCTACCCTAGAATGGCCAGTGACTCCCATAGTGAAAATTTCACACTTTTCCTCTTCATTTTCTCAATGATATTAAATGAGCTATCCTTCTACTGCCCCTTCCCTGGCACATTTTTTTCTTGCACATGGGTTGTTACAACCGGTGCCTGAGTGGATTTGGAAGGTGGCTTGGATTGGCTCTGCATATTAGGAGTTGTATTTTGGATGCCAATTCCTTGTGGAGAAATGGAGCATTGAGGATCTTCTAAGTTTGGTGAATTTCCTTCTCTAATATTTCTCTTCTTGGACCGTGTATTGGTAGATATACTTTGAGAAGGAGTTTGATTCATTCCACAGAAGTCTTCGGCTTGCCAATTGACAAGCATAGTTTCAGTTGGAGATCCCTCGTGTTGGTCTACCCTTGTTGCTAGTTTTTTTCTTAGCTAGGTTCTTGTGACACACCAAACGGTTTGGAACATCAAATCTTGATTTAGAGCACCATTAAAGCACATCAATTGATTATGTGGCTAAATGCACAGGAAACACCAATCATATTCTTGTGTCATGTTATTATGTGCTAGAACCAATGCCCTTGATGTTGAAATGTTTAGATCATATGGCATAAAAGGTCTAGCAGCTTGAGGTTGTCCTTGGTGTTGACTCTAAGTTATAGCCTAGGCTTGTGGTCTATTTTGCTGATACGGGGGTCTAGCCTGATACTGAGCTTGAGGCTGATATGGCCTAGAACTCTAAGCCTGTTGTCTTTTGATGGTTACTAACTCATTCCCCAGGTTTTGAAGTTGTTTCATAATTTCCTGAACCTCCTTTGAGGTGGTAGATGATGAGGTGGAGGCTTCAGCTGAACTTTGACTCCTAGGAGTAGGTATAGGAGCTATTGTGGGTGTTTGGCTAGTACTTGGGTTTCCTAATTTGGGGTATAGAGGCATGGATGGCCTAGGAGCAAGTTTTTCAGCCTGAATTAAATGATTCTCAGCTCCTATGGAAAGGCTATAGGCTGCAGGTAAGGTTGTGCCCCCCATTAACTGAATCATTAAAGCAATATCATAATTTAAAGCTCTAAGAAAGTATAAGAAGGCACCTTCATTAGTGGGCTTTACTGCTGCTGGAATCCTATCCCAGGTCCATTGAAATATGAGGTTAAAATCTGTCAACTACTCATTCAGAGCTCTCTTGATTGTTTTCAGTTGCTCCAACAAGGATAAGTTATCTCCTTTTTCTCCAAACTGGTTGTGAAGAGTTGTGCACAGATGGTCCCAAGATTGAATAGAGCCTGCTTCTAGGCTCTTAAACCATTGTGAGGCTTTACCCTTGAGTGAAGAGGCTAGCAACTTGACTGCAATGTCCATCTCAGTGATCTCATGGATTGTACAGAAATTTGTAATATCTTGAACGTGGTCACCAGGAGAAGTCTGGTTTTCTCCAGTGAAATATGGGATGCTCTTTAATGCTTGCTACCGGGACTGGATTTTGTGCATTCAAAGCGAGTGGGTTACTACTAGTGAAATTGACATAAGGATTTGGTTGTGCCATCTTAATCGGCCTGAGCACCCTTCTTGATTGAAAGAATGGCCTACTGGGAGGAGGTGTTGATAAGGCTCTGTTTGGTGGAGATAGAGACCTTTGGGCTCTTCTTCCTCTTCTCCTTCTGTCTGGAGACAAGTGTAGGTGTACAAACTGTCCTTCTTCTCTTTTTCTTGACCTTGTTTGTATCCTTCTCATGAACTTGGGAAACTTGGACTGCTGAAACCAGTGGATTATGTCCCTTTTGGAGTCACCAGATGTGCAGTTCTTAAAATATTTTTAAAATATAGAATCATAGCAAGTGCACATCAATCTTACTGTAATGAATATGGAGACTTCTTTGTCCCACTGGGTGTGCCAAAGCTGTTAGTGCAAAATCACAACTTAGCTTTATTCCCAATCCTATTAACCTATATTGGACCTATTAGTGCAAAATCACAACACCCCTAAATGAATTCGTTAGATTTATTTTTCTAAGGTAGATTCATTTGGTGTGATTTGCATAACATTGAGTTTTCTCCAAAGTGTGAGACTTTACAAATGGGAAAAATCTCCAGATTAAAGGTTGGTTCCTATTCCTCTATTTATGTGCATGTGTGGAAACTTGCAGAGGATCTATTCCAAATCCTGACTCTAAGTTTTACCAAGGAGACATGAGTTATAGAAGGAATACAAAGTAAATCAAAACTTAAGCTACAAGGTGATGCACCTGAAGGAATTATGAACAATAGTTTTGTTGATAGACATAAACCACCAAAATACATACAATAATCAAGCACAGATAACCAAATTTATAATGAAAGACCAGATGAGAGTAAAGGAGACAAGAAAGGATCTAAAATCGATCAAAAACATGTTTTATTACTCTACAGATTGATACAATACATTACAAATGGCCAGAAGATAGAAAATGTATTGCAATTTAAATGGAAGGTCTAAACTCCATGAATTCCTTTTCTAGAAGGAAAGGGGAACCCGTAAAAACAAAATAATGTCCAACCCTTTACAATGAGTCTCGACCCTGCTTTTATAGATTCAACATAGAGGGGAGAAAGAGAGAGAGGTGGGAAAAAAACATTTTGAAGCTCAACCACTGCTAGTAATGCCTCCCATAAAATATTCTCCTAAATCTGTCTTGATTGTATCAATTTCTTATTCGGTTCCTCGAAGGAGGAAATGGCAGATCAAATCGAAATCTGATCTAGTTGTTGGGGAAAAAATAGATCCTCCATTGATCACCTTAAGTACATTTCTCCATTTTCTCCCACCTAACCTCCCCAAAGTGAAATTCTCAGACCTCCATAGCATAGACGAGGCTAAGATCTTTCCAATGGTGTTAGATTTGCAATATTTCGAGCCCTAAGTTGAAATATATGCCCCTTCGAAGTTTGTATCGGATTCGTACAAAAAGGGGGGGAAACCAGTTTGAAAAAGGGCCCCCTTTCTATATGGGACACGTGGAGGGTAGGCAGTTGTTCAAGGGTGGCCTCTGTATTTTGCTATTGGAATGGTGTGGGGCTGACACGTGGCTTCCTTCGTCGGCCTTCTCAATTTCTATGTTTTTGGCTAAGTCCTTTACTTGATGGGGTCATCTTTCTTGACCGGGGACACGTGGTGGTTTGGTGCTCGTCTGGAAACCTTCTCTTTATTTGACCCTATTGAGTTAGCGTTGTTTGGGCACTTGGCACTCTCCACCATCTTGTCACAATACATTGATTATTCAACCCGACTCTGTCCCCTTTTTTAAAATTAGACGCGTGGAGGCTCCGCGCTCACTTGGAAACCCACTTAGGATTTTTCCTCTGGAGGAGCATCGGTTTGACACTTGGAAGCCACCACGGGCTCTTAGACTTTTCAACAGCCCCTCTTACCCTTTTTCAGACCCTTGGCTACATGGTGAATTGGCCCTTATTTGAGCCTCCGTCTTTGGATTTGTCCTTGGAAATGTGCTAAACTAACGTGTGGATGGCTTCTACAGTGCTTCTATACTTCGTGTCTTTTTTTCTATCCCCCATCTTGTCCACCTTTTGACCTCTGTTAACCATTTACTATGTGGAGGGCTGGCGTAAGTTTGAGCTTCCATTTTTAGATTCAAATTTGGATAAGTGTCATTCCGACACATGGCTCTCTCCACTGCCTCCTCCATACTTACCCAATTTTTGGACTCGTTCTTAGATGTTTTGAGCCCGAAGACTTCAGATCTTTGTTGTTTCTTCTCTTTCTTGCTCCTGGTTTCTTTGAGACACTGCTCCTCTTTCCCTAACCATCTTATTCCATTTTTGAGCCTTCCTGTAACCTGTTAAATATATTTAATACATAGATCCGCTTGACAGAGCTATTTCTTTTCTTTCTCCATGCATAAGGTTGTCTGGTCCTTCGTAGGTCTTGTCACTCCATCGTTGAGTCCTTCTACGACCTGTTTGCAAGATTTAACCATTTTTTATATGGTTCTTCCTGAGTGGGGTCATGGTTGATCCAATATTTTTCCTAGGGGGTGAAATATGGATAACAATACCCTCTTCGTTAACATAACTAATACGCGTATTCTTGTCCCTAACGTCTCTCGTACACTATGTATCTAAATTCCCCTTAGTTTTACAATTTCTCTAAGTACCAAATGGAGTCAACATATGCATATTCAATTAGGTAACCTTGACAACATTTTTCATCCACTTCTTGCATTTTTTTGTATCTCCCTCTACATGTTCTTTGATGTCTATCGAAAGACTTCTTGTATCCTATTTATGATTACCAAAGATGTCCTATTCTTCATATTTTATATATTTTCACATTTTCCCCTCGATTCTTCTTTCCTTTCCCTTTCCCTTCTCCACCCTTGAATGCATATTTTCTACACCCCTCTTCCTTCCCCTTCATTTCTCTTCATATACTTTCACTTCCTTGCTATATCCCTTTTGGTGTTGACATCGTAGATTCCACATATGATTGCTAGTAATGTAATTGTTAATTTTTCTATAGTCTGGACACATGTACCACCTTCCATCCTTTCAATGCACCATCACCACTAGAGTAGAATAACCACTCTAACTATGATGAATAATACCCATTTCCAACATTTCCTCAACCATCTTCTTAATCTCACTCTTTTACACATATGGGTATCTATAAGGCCTAATGTTGGGGGGTTGGATTCCTAGAATTAATTAAATGGCATGATCATGATCTCTTTCAGGAGGAAATCCTTTAGGATCCTTGAAGACAACTGCATGTTTATCAATGACCTTCTGAAGATTAGGATGTGCTTCAGTAATTGGTAATTGAACTTCTATGGAGAAAAATCATGTTATGAATCCTTCATCGCCCCTTCTAAGAATCTTTTGAATTTGGTGAGAGCTAACCACTTGAGGAATTTTATCTTGTAGTCCTCAAAGTTCAAGTTGTCTTCCTTCAGAATGAAAGCACAAGAACAACTCTTGGAAATTGATATATATGGTGCCCAAAGTTGTAATCCATTGAACACCTAAGACAATATCAACTCTTCCCATGAGAATAATAAACATAGTAAAATCCATTTTTTATTCACCCATCATTAGTTTTATTTTAAGGAATTTTCCTAAACATTGGATTGTGCCACCGTCTGTAATCATTACTTGAAGTTTAAGTGCTAGGTAGATTGATTAATTGATTAAATTGATTAATTCATAAACATTTTACCCTTTGGATTAATTAAATTAATCTCATGTACCCCTAGTACCCCTTTGTGCTAAGTTAATTATCATTTATTAATTAAATGATTAATTAATTAAGTGTGTGCACATCTAGTCAAGTGCCACTTGGTCAACATCCACTTAGACTCCACTTGGACTCCCTATCCTCATCCTAATTAACTGCACTTCTAGAATCCTAGAAAGGTGGGGGCAATTGAACTTATAACGTACAACCACCTTCCGGATGCAACTTCTGCAATTAATTCATTTATTGCCCCTAAATGCCCCGACACTACTGTAACTTCCTTCAATGCTATCATTTATTTTTAGCATAGTATGCATTCAACTGTGTTTAATGAATTTCCAACTACTTCTGCCTCTATAAATTGTAGGCTTACTCTCTTACAAATCCTCTTGAATTTAAGTACAATAATTCTACTAAATTTCCAAGCCAAAGTATCTATGTCTGTAGCATTTGCACTCACATTTGGAGAACATTCAAGAGCACCCACATCCATTTACAAGGTTCCATAGACAAAGTCTCCACAACCTTACTGAGGTTTGCACTGAAGGATTACAGGGAGGTTTGCATTGTATTTTGTTTGTCTTCCATTCTCAGGTAGTTTTTCATTGTTTACATTTTGGCACGCCCGGTGGGACTCGCACCCCTCCTCTTTCATATTTGTTTCACTTTGTTTTTCTAACTTTGTTCTTGGAGTGCTTCTGTTGTTGTGCAGGTTTGGAAGCAAAAGTAACACTTTACCAGCTTACAACCCAAAAAAAAATATTTACTGTTGTTGTTTACAGGTGTTCACAAGCAAATATTGTAGGTAAATTTTTTTTTCCATCATTGTTTACTGGTTTACTCATTTGCAGGTTCTGGAGTTGTAATGGTCATTTGCCAATTTCTGATCATTTTTTTGAACAAATTTCTTAGTTTGCTTTCAATTTTTGATCAATTTGTTTTTGATATATTCTCTGGTTTAAACATTAGAGAGAAAATATTAGATTACATTTTTTTTGCAAATACCATAAAATATATATATATAAACAAAAACAACAATTTATTGTTTTCTAATAGCACATAGAAAACACATTAGGTAAATAAAAAGGCTTAAAAAAAGGATTTCTAACAATTCACAAAAAAAATTAATTTAGATCTTAGACTAAAAAATAAAAGGTACCCCCCCTCAGAAATAACCTCTCCCCTCCCCCCAAAAGCCACAACAAGTTTATTTTACCCTACCCCTTATCTTTGTTTTAAAACTTAACTACAAGAGAAATACATTAGCTTACAGGTAAAATCCCAAAAACAAATGCAATCACATTAAAACCCACCCTAGCCCCTATCCCAACCCCGTCACCATGTCTTACCTACCCCAGTTGAGCGGTCGACCCGAGCCATCCCTGGTCCTGCCTCCTCCATTCCCTAACTACATTGCTCTGACTTGCATCACTTGAGTTAACCAACACTGACCCGCACAACATTCCACACTTTCGGTTTATAACTTCACATGTTATTTTAGTTAGCCCTAGGGCATAGTTTTCTAGTTTAGCTCAGTTTCATAAGCTCCCCTCCTATAGTTTTAACTTTTGTTTCCTATTATTTTAATTATTTGTTATTTCAACTACCACAGTTTTAAACTTTGTTTAACACCTTTTCTTATTTTGTTCCCTTACCCTCGTACTCACTTATCCTAGAGTCAACTTTACGCTCCCATTCCCTATTTTTAGTTATCTACCCACCCTTCTCCCTCTATTACTTGATTTTAATTAATTAATTAGTTTATACTTTAACTTAGGATATGTAAATATTTTTCCCTCCTTCATTTTTTTTGTTAATTTTGTCCACTCGACTAACTGCTCAACACCTGCAAATATATCCTGAGAATTTTAACTTCCAATTCCTCGCACTTCCAAACCCACTCCTCCGCGAGCCCTTTTCTACTCACTTCAGACCCTATCTCATGGGATAATTGTAAATGCTCCACGAGCTCCTCGTTATTGCATGAACCACCCAATCCCTACACACACACGAAAGCAAACTTATGAATACCATGCAAATTAGGTCATTTTAGGTCTATTCTACTAGCGTTTTCTAACGTTTTGTTTTTAGTATGCTCCTCATTTTCCCATTTTCCTTTGTTAGGTTGTGAGACTAATGAAACAATCACGTGAATTCCCTTCCCTCATGCTTTCTAGTGATATTGGGAATTAAACGTGGTTATTGTTGTTGTTTTGTTGTTATTTTTTAGGTTAACGTTCTTCACTCCTTTGCTAAAGCCAACTTTACAATTTGTTTCCTCACGCTTTAGTTAGTGATCGTTGGAATTCAAAAACATGGGTTCTCTTTTTGCCTTCATTCTTTTGGTCTTTTTAATAGCTTTTTAGGCACCCGATTTCTAATAATTACCTTAGGACCATTTTTTTTCCTTTATTTTTTTCATTTTTCATGTCGATTGACTAATTGGACTTTTCGCTCTTGCAGGGCTCTCAGGTGCCTCCAATCTTGCACACTTTTTTGCCAGGTTTTAAGTTCACAATACGGCACTTCGACCGTTTGAGACAATCGAACTTTAACGTTATTGGGCATATAGCCTTTTCGGTCCAGTTTTTGTTCATTTTAGCCACAAAGTAGTCCACGTTTAATCATTTTGTCTATCCACTAACCCTTTCTAACGTGTGTTTGCAGTAAAGCCTTGCCTGAGTTCATTTTCTCAGATTTTTTTGTGAGACTAACCACGAAACAATCACGTGTATACTCTTCCCTTCGCATTTTTTTAAGTCATCTCAGGAATCAGAAACGTGGTCATTTCTAGCAATTCTTTTGTTTTTTAGGGAATTAATGTTGACACTTAATCAAAGCCACCTAGGAACCCACACGTATGCTCTTTCCTTAAGGTAGAGGCTTTTTAAGTGATCAGTTAAATCAAAAACCTAGGTTTCTTTTATTCTTTTGTTTGTTTGGTCTTTTGTTTACCTCATTCCGAAAAACATTATAATAATTTGTTTCATCTTAGAGGACCCGCTCTCACATTCGTATAAACAAACACTCCTTGTTTGGATTCTACTAACTTGCAAGTTTCCAATGGTGTACGACTTAAACCACATTAAGCTTCACAATAAGAAAATACACCATATTCATCTTCATTGCATTTGCAGGTTCGGTTAAGAGCTACGACTCAACCAGCTTTTTCTAGAACATTTCTCCCCTTGGATTCATAAGCCTTAAGCCTACTAAAAAGGTGGTGGTTCCATGGATCACCCAAAAGTAGTCCAAACCTTGAGGGAGATGGTGAATGAAATGAGAACCTTTTTATCCTACTTGACTAGTAAAGCCTTGTGAGTTAGAGTCACGGATATCCTTAGTGGTGACCTCAGTGTGATTCATTTTGAGCAAGATCTTTGCTTAGGGTTTCAAAGGGGGTAAAGTAAAGCCGTTAGCTAGCAATAACGTCGTGCTTGCTTGGATATACCACTGACACTTAGTTGAGAGAGCCACCTAGGAATCCAAACATTGTCCAAGCCAACTTAAGGTAGAGGCCACAAACAAACAGTTAAACAAAAACCTCTTTTTCTATTTTCTTCTTTTGCATTTTCTTTATTTTTATAGTGGAGGTGTAATCCACACTGAGCAAGCTCTTTTCCTAAACAATCCTTGTTTGGGATCCATCGTTCATGTTTGTCTCTCTATTTGTGTTATTTTCCAAACACTCCTTGTTTGGATCTGTACTTTCATTCTCATTTCATCTCTTGCGATTCTGTCATCTTTCCTCATCATCATCATTCTTATTCACTAACATCTTTCATTTTACTCTTGAATTTTTCCCCTTTTTGGAACTTTCATCTCTTTTTCATTATTTCAATCTTTTCATCCTCATTGCGTTCTCCATTTGATCTTCTTTCATTCATTGGGAGTTCTCATTCACTTATTTGAGTCTTCCTCTTTCGCGGTCATCAAATTATTCTATCTTTTGTACCCACCTCATTTTGAGTTTATCTCCCATTTCATTTGACACTTAAACATTTGGATTACATTCCCCAAAGTTTAAGTTTCCATCTTCTTTTTGACATCAAGTCTTTAGTTGTGGATATCCACGTCCTCACTCAAGCACTTTCATCTTACGACTCACACTTTGATAGTGTTGTGTTCCACTTTTTCACAACTCAATTTCATCACATCTTATCTTCATTCTCTTCTTGCATCCTTTAGTTTGACATCATCATCATTAAACTATATATGTTTGATTTCTTCACGTCTCTAACTTGATAAAATATTTGTTGTGTTTTAGACACTTCATCATATCTTCTTTTCCCAATGTTTACGTGGTCGATATTTGAGTCTTATCATTTCATTAGCCTCTTCCTTATTAACTAATTCTTGTTAAGGTTTAAACACATCGCATACAATTTGAATCCTTTTTCATACCCTCTTCCCATCTAGCATTCAATTTGTTAAGTGATAGTGTGCATTTTCAATCAATCTATCGTCGCTTCTCCACTCTAGCATTCACATTGTTAGAGGTTGAGCACATTTGGACTTTTGTCATTATAACTCTTCTCCATTCTAGCATTCACTTTGTTAGAGGATGAGAACTTTCACCACATTGAACCACTCTTCCATCTCGGCATTCACTTTGTCAAGGGTCGATTTTATCAAACACTTTTGCACGCTTCCATCTTGACATTCACTTTGTTAAGGGTCGTGTCATTCATATCTTCCAAACTCTTGCCCATCTTAGCATTCACTTTGTTAAGGGACAAGTTATTACCAAAATTAATCTCACACCTCTCTTCCATCATCGCATTCACTTTGTTACTGGTTGAGTTATCTTTCACATCTCTCTTTTGCTCCCTCCCTCTTTTAAAAAATGGTGGGAACACGACACAGAGATTATAGTCCTTTTGGAAGGAACGAAGGACATCGAAATCCTTTTGGAAATTTTGATAGCGATAATGGCCAAAACTCTGAGGATGATCAAAATGAAATCTCACTCGAAGAACAATCTTGTGTTGAAAATATCTTACGTATGAATAAATACCAATTTTTGCTTCATCTCCTTGAAATGGGAGAAAAGTTACCCTCTGATTTCGATGAAGATAGTCTACAAACATTACTTGGAAAACCACCACCTAACAAGGGTGAACCTTTCCTTTCAACAAACAATGATGATGAGGCAGGACCTAGTCACATGAACAATGATGATTGAAGCAAGTCCACCTCGAACAACACCAAAGGCGATGAACCAAACAAAGAAAAATCTGACGAAGGGAACAAAGGAAAATCAACTAATTCGGCCACCGATCCCACTCAAGCCCTCATGAATCAAATTAATGACATGGCTAAGCAACTTGCAATCTTAAATTCTAAATTTACCAATGAATCCCATAGCAATGAGGCACCAAAGAAAACTAGTGATGCTTCATTTAAAATTCATACCGCACACACCAAAGATAACAAAAATTCTATGAGTAATGGTTCCTTATATTTCTTGCAGAACAAATCACCATTTTCCCAAGAATGGCAAATGATGAAGGACACCATCTCAGGTATGCAACATCAATGCAAACAGTTCAAATTTGAAGAATTGTGTCCTTACCCCTTCGATAAGGACATTTTGTGCGTCCCCTTTCCCAAATATTTTGAGACGCCCAAATTTGACAAATACAAGGGCAAGAATGATCCTAGAGAGCATATCAAGGAGTTTTATATGGCTTTCCAAGAGGTGGCCTATAGTGATGTCTTCTTAATGTGTCTCTTTCCATGAAGTCTAGATGGACAAGCCTTGGACTTATTTCTATGCCTCCCTAAGGGATCTATACAAAATTTCGTGGACCTCTCAGAGAAGTTCGTTAAACATTTCTCATTCAACCTAGACACTGAAATTACAATGATGGATTTATGTAATGCCAAACAACGAACAAATGAAACCTTTGCACAATTCTTACAAAGATGGTGTGGGATTGCTAGTCATTTCCCATACTCCATGCCTGAGAAATAGCTTGTGAACATCTTTTTACCTAACCTCAAAAGCGATCTATCATTTCACATGAAAATGCATTTCCTTAATACTTTTGAAGAATTTATTGAGAAAGGATCATAGATTGAAAAATCACTCTTGTCGCAAAAGGTTTGATTAATCCTCATTCAAAAGATAATGGGAAACATAGTAATCATCCTAATAGCTCTCACCAAGAAAAATCTAAACTTATTAATCGCAATCATAATATGGTCAATGATGTTGTTACAGAAAACCACAATTTCCAAAACATCAAAAACACTTAGACTAGACCAAACAAAGGTAAACAACCTCTTGGTGTTTCTAGCAAATAGGTTTCCTCCTCTCCTGATTCTAAGAGATGTCGTTTCACTGCATTTGGGAGAATCTCTATTGAGTGTCCTCCAAAAAATCGTGTTAATGCAAACATGGCTACCTATCCTATCACCATATCTTGGGTTGAGGAAGAACTTAAGCACTCCTTGGTATAAAGTTGATACTTATTGTAATTTTCATCGCATTGATGGTCACCCAATTGATCGATGCTTTATCTTATGTCACTTTGTCTAAGACCTCATTGATAGTGGATATATCACTATTGAAGAACCATCACCAAATAAAACACCCAACGAAAATCTTAAGGTGTTCTCAAACCCATTTTCCAAGCATGGCGGTGACGATAAAAATGTTGAAAAAGGCTCCTCCACCTAATAACACTGATTTTTCAGCTCAATTATCTCATTTATTGAGGAAGTACCATCTATAATGGTAACCATCAAATTCAAACCCTCTAGTAATGTTGTGACCACATGCTAAAGGAAAATGTGGTTTCTCGCGGAAAACCAACCTTCTACGTCTTTTGCAGAACCTCAAACATTCAAACCAATAGCTCCTTTAAATCAAAAGTCCAACTCTAATGCCAAATCTCCAACTCTGGGTCAATATGATTTCATCAAACAATTAGCAACCATGCACTAGCGCATATTTCTCTACATGGACCTATTAAAAGAGTCACCTAGCTTTCAGGATATTCTCACATGTGCTCTAAATGAATCACATGTTCCTCATACTCTCAATGTTCAACAATTTTAGGCTATGATCGAAAAGCTTGCACCTGAAACTCCTATCATATCTTTTGGTCCTCAAGATATATTGAACCCAAATCTGATTAATAATAACTTCTTGTACATCAAAGCCTACGTTAGAGACCATAATTTCAAGATATTTCTTATCGAAAATGGAGTGGCTATTAACATATGTTCTATAAAAAATCGCTCTGATGCCTTGGTCATACAATAGATGACTTGGATGATAATATCATTACCACTAATGGTTATGATAATATTGAGTGCCAATTGTGTGGTACCATCATTCTTCCCATACAAGTAGGCATGTAGCTCCTCGACACTATCTTTCATGTAGTTGACGAAGAAACGTCGTATAACCTTCTTCTGGGTAGACCTTGGATACATGTGATTAACATAGTACCTTCCACCTTGCATCAATGCATAAAGTTTCCACATAACGACAGAGACTTCACCTTACATGGCGATACTGATCCCTTTCAATATTTGTAAGTTTTTTGAAGCAAGGGTACAAAAAAATAAAATTATTTTCCATCTGCTGATAACACAACTGGATCTAGCGCAACTCCTATTCTTACCAAATGTATTGACCCTAACATAATATTACGCCCTCATGCTTTTGCATCTTCTTCTGAAGAATCTACATATAAAGTGTCACATGTGGATATTCCTCACGCCTTTCAACCTTTGCGCCTTCCTCTAAAGCATCTACATCTAAGGTGTCACTTGAAGTTACATTCTCCCATAAAATATTAGGCGAGTACACACTCGACAATGCATTTCTTGTTGGCAAACTCCCATTATCACCTCGCAGTTATGGGCATCCTAATGATCCTCATCTATGAGAACCTCCAGCTTAAAAGAAGCCTCCCTATCATCGGAAACACTCTTTGGAGACAATATGGATATCTATAAGATGAACCTCTATCTTACTATCTCAAAAAAACTCTTTGGAGATGATATGTATATCTAGAAGATAAAAACATTCCAATCTTTGACGAATCTTGGCTACATGAAGGACATGATTGGCATAATGCTACGAATCCATTGATTACACCAAGGGCCATAAAATAATGAAAAAACATAAACTGGAAAGGAAGAGGTCCTTCGCCCACAAGAACATGGTGTTTTTGAACCTATGAATATCAAGGTCTAATAGTTACACATAGTGGTCCTTGTATATGAGACATATGAGAATAGGCCTATAGTCTTTGATGTATTACCTAGTGATGAGGATTCGGATTTCAAAGCCGAGACCGATTCGACACATAGCATCGTCAAAGACCTAGCTGAGACTATGACTTTTCCTCGAATATTTATCCAGTACAAACCCTTGATGTTATTTATCCTTCCCTCATTGATCAGGACAGACATTTTCATATTTCCATGGACCTATTTAAAAATGATGAGGCCATTCAGGAGTTCCTCGGGGCTCAAGACCTGTTGTTGCAAATCAGCAGTACCCCTGGATGTTGATTAGATTTCTAGTTTGATATTTTAGACATCCAGTGTGATTGCAAAACATTGAATCCTCTCCCCAAGTGTGGGACTTGTAAAATGGGAAAGGAATCTCCAGATTAGAGGCTGGTTCCTCAACTCCTCTGATCAGATTTATCACTTACAAGTTGCAGAGGTTTAAATTCCTAATCCTACCCTAAATTCCAAAGGAGACAGAGATAGAGAATGCAGATAACTAAAACTAATGCTAATAGGTGATGTACCAAAGGATTGGTGAGCAATTTTTTACTTCTGTAGATTGACACAAGTCATAAATGCAACAAAAAAAAAACAACATGCACAAGCTGATAACTGTAATGAAGAATCAGAAATTAGTCAAACAACACAAGTAGAGGATGGAAAGTTAATCACAGGGCTTGTATTGTTATTTTAACATCAAAATCACTTGCATTACAACACCTTAGAGGCAAAAATAGGTTACAATTCTTATAAAAGGTCTGATATTCCACCAAAATCACTTCCAAGGTGAGAAGGGGGACCTACAATACACAAAAAATGTTCAACCCTTTGAAAATGAGCCAAATCTGGCTTTTACAGTGCAAGGGACGAGCCCAGGAGAGAGAAACATGGGAAAACATGGAAGGGATTCAACCATTGACCAAAACACATTCAAAATAGCATGGGCATGCTTACAAACCCATCCCCTAACATTTTTAGCCATGTTGGGAGAGAATGCGAGCCATTCTTCATTAAAAATGGTGGTTGAAACGTCATCTCTGTCCATGACCACGTGCCAGAGGCATTTTTCTATTTTATCTCTCCAAACTCCATCAAAATGCAAAATGACCCCGAAATCTTGTAGATAATTTCACCATCTTTCCATTGATATAAAGAACGTGAAAAACTGAGCTCTGGATCGAAAGATATGGCCATTTGAAGTTTTAGGGCAAAACAGGGCCAAATCGGGTTGGCGGGCAAAAATTCAAATTTTTGCACCTTTTTGGTCATTTGGAAAATTTTCCAAAATTTCCCCGTGCTCCACCACTCTAGGTGCCACGTGGCGGCATCTCATTGTAAGGATAAAATATTATTATCCTAATTAACTATGCATAGTATAATTATTTAATTAATTTAATTAATTAAATAATAATGGTTATTTTGTTATGTATTGTTTTATGGTTCATAAACCATATTTGTCTTTCATACATGATGTTATATTGTTTTGAACAATATATTTGTTTGTATCTAATTGTTGCTTCCTCCTCCCTGTTATTGGAAGCTTTTATATTTAGGACTTGGTTCACCTGTGCAACTATGTTCTGTTTGTATTTGGTTGTTCATATCTATAAATTATTACAACCCATTCTCTGTAATTTTTTGGTTGATTGAGATTATAAAAATAGTCAGGCTTTCTGTCCTGTTTCTCAATCTTCATTTGGGACCAAGAGCGAGAACCTGGACTTGTTAAATGTTGGGAAAGAGAGAGCACAAGGAGAGGAGATTGGAGAGGTGTTTGCATGCATTGAGAGCCTGTGCAGGCCTCGCTGCAAACTCCCAGCCCCATCCCTTGCCTCCCCCACATCCTCTTTTTCCTTCCAGGTGCTTGGAGGAAATTTTTTTTTTTTTGCACTGGTGCAACCAGCCCCCACCAGGCAAAATTCGCTGCATGGCATATATATTTAAAAAAGCAAGAAATTCCCCATCCACGGTACTGAGCTGGTTTGGCATTGATAAGCCAGAGGAAAACACGGTGTGAATCCATCGTGGGTGTGAAGTTTGAATGAAGCAGCTGCTATGTCTCACATAGTTTGCACATAGTGTGTAGACCCCTGGAGATCCCTGCGTCCTCACGTGCCACAAACCACGGCCTGCACAAATCACACCATATTTGTAAGGCCTTTCTCCATCTCCCAGTCAGATGCCTGAAGCAATAAGGGTGCCAACTAAAAAAAAAAAACGGTGAAGAATTTTCAATCAGGGCGTGTGTAAATAGAACAGAAAAAGTTGCACAAAACAAGGTGGAGAACTGTTTTCCACGCACTGCAGACTTGCACAAAGATATAAGCGTGCACGTAAATAATAACAAAAAGAGGCGTGAAAACTCCAGCCAGAAGACCTTCCATGCACAACACCACTGTGGGATTCCAGTCCTTCCGCCAGCTTAGTCCATCCTCATGTAGAACCTCTGTAAATTAACATGGCTAAAGTAAGGATATATAAGCTGGTGCAAAGCAAGTAGCAGCAAACCTACGTGGAAACTAGAGGGAATCTGACCTGCACGATGAAGGCGGCAACATTAAACAAAAAGGAGAAAAGCATTGAATAGAGGTCAATCCACTCAAAGATGAAAACCTAATCAAAAACTAGCTCCAACGTAAGCGCCACGATGAGCATCTACTCTGCCAGGGTCGTGTTTAAAGAGGTTAGCTCCTTCTCTTGTTTAATTAAATAACCATTTCCTCCTCCATATCCCTATACAAGCCCCGCTCATGTGCGCCAAGTGGAATGTGAAACGCCTTGGTATGAGAGGTGTGGGGGTTCGAAATCCTACCCCAACCACAAAAACTCATTTTTTGAATTAGCGGCGATTTGGCAGATTTTATACCAATTTAGTGGCAAATTTTAATGTTATTAACTAACTAAATTTAAGCAGAGGAATCCCTAAGTTAGGGTTATTTTTTTTCTCCCTTTGGTCTGTTTTTTCATTTCAACATTTTTTTGCAAATGGAGACCCGCTAAAAATGCATCTTCAGTTTTTTTTGCAATTTTTAGCATTTTGGGTCGTATTGGGCTTAGGAGGCCACCAGGACCTGTGAAACAGAATTTTTTTTCCTGCCATTCAAATATTCCAGTTTTTTGAATGTAAATTGTATACTGCTGCATATTGTAAGTAATTTACAGGTTGCCATATTCACCTGCAACTTTGTAACTGCTTCAGAACCTGACAAATTTGTAATAAAAAACAATAAAAAAAATTGTTCTGTAACACTCACGAGATCCTCAGATCTCATTCGCAGCGTTCGTTATTACGTGCTATGGGAAGCCTTATGGGTAAATCCGTCACGACGACTACTGCACTATCCTAATAACTGCAACCACGTCGTCTGGGCATCATCCACCTATAATCGACGGGAGTAAAAGGCACAGTGCACACACTATGAACCATCCCATCCGTCCTGTGAACGATTGCAAGAGCATAAATCCGGGACTGAAAATTCTCATCCCGTATATAGCTACGTTACGCGCGCGTATGAGGATATTTCTTTGAGCAGTGTCATAATCGCACGACCTCATCAGTACTGTTTTGACCACGTATTGAATTCTTTCACGTATGTTAACGCCTCTTTCACGTACCGCTGGTATATAGAAAGGGTGATCTTCTTCCACGGACCGATGGGTAAATCGGAAGGGGCGCATATATAGAAAGGTTTGGGTTATCGGGACTGACGGTATCTAGATTGGGGAGACCTATACCTGGAGTGATAAGCCAACCCTGTAAGTGTCTCTGCAAAAGGAGCGCACAATGGCCCCCCAATTTTTTTTTCTTCCGGTTCCAACAATTGCTCCGAGGACCAACTATGCTATAAATATTTACACAACCCATTCTCTGTAATTTTTTGTTGAATTGAGAGTAATAAAATATCCCGGCTTCTGTCCCTGTTTCTCACATCTTCATTTGGTACCAGAGCGAGAACCTGGACTTGTAAAGGTTGTGGAAGAGAGAGCAACAGATAAGTAAGGAGATGGAGGAGGTGTTTGGCAGGGCATTTGAGCAGGCCTGTCAGCCTCGATGCAACATCCCACCGCCCAATCCGGCTCCTCCCGCCCTCCTCCCCCCACATCATCTTGTTCTTCTCCGGTGCTTGAAGGAAATTTTTTTTGGTCACTGGTGGCAACCGCACCATTGCAAATTCGCTAGGGGTCAGGCATATAATTTAAAAAAAAAAACAAGAAATTCCCGCATCCAACGGTTACTGAGCTGGTTGCTTGATAAAGCCAGAGGGAAACTACGGTGGTGAAGGGGCCATTCGTGGGTGTGAAGTTTGAATGAAGCAGCGGCTAGTTTCTGCACTAGTTTGGCACATAGTGTGTAGACCCCTGGAGATCCCTGCGTCCTCACGTTCCACAAAACCACGGCCTGCAGCAAGCAACACAAGAAATTGTAGAGGCCTTTTCCTCCTCTCCAGTCAAAGATGGCCATGAAGCATAAGGGTGCAACTCAAAAAAAAAAACGGTGAAGAATTTTCAATCAGGCGTGTGAACTAGAACAGAAAATTTGCAGCCAAAAACGGGTGGAGAACTGTTTCCCCACGCACTGCAGACTTGCACAAAGATATAAGCGTGCAAGTATAAAAAAAAGAGGCGTGGAAACTCCAGCCAGACCTGCGCATGCACAAACACAACTGTGGAGATATCCAGTCCTTCACGCCAAAGCTATAGTCATCCTCCATGTAGACCTGTAAAGTAAAAATGGCTAAAGTAAGGATATATAAGCTGTGTGCAAAAGCAAGTTCATAGAAAACATAACGTGGAAACTAGAGGGATCATGACCTTCACATGGAATGAGGGTCGGCAACATTAAACAAAAGGAGAAAAGGCAAGAAATAAGGTTCATATCCCTTCAGAGGAAAACTAATAAAAACTAGCTCCACGTAAGCGGCCAGGGGGGGGGGGGGGCATCGTGAGCATCTTACTTGGTCCAGGGTCGTGTTAAAAAAGAGGTTAGCCTCCTTCTCTTTTTTAATTAAATAACATTTCCTCATATCCATAAAGCAACGCTCATGTTGTCGCCAAGTTGGATAGTGAAAACGCCTTGGGGAATGAGAGGTTGTGGGGGTCGAATCCTACACCAACACACAAAACTCATTTTTTTGAAATTTAGAGGCGGTCATATTGGGGCGATTTCCAAATTTAGTGGCAAAATTTGATTTAGTTATAACTAACTAATTTAGCAGAGAATCTCCTAAGTTAGGGTTATTTTTTTTTTTCTCCGCATTTGGTCTGTTTTTTCATTTCTACAGACAATTTTTTGCAAGGGAGACCATCTAAAAATGCATCTTCAGTTCTTTTTGGGGGGCAATTTTTAGCTTTTGGGTCGTATTGGCTTAGGGAGGGCCACGCAGGACCTGTGAAACAGATTTTTTTTTCGCACTGCCATTCAAATATTCCATTTTTTTGAATGTAAATTGTATACTGCTATCTATTGTAAAGTAATTTACAGGTTGCGCATAGTCAACTGCAAACTTGTAACTCCTGGGGCTCAGAAACTGCAGAATTGTATAAAACAATAAAAAGGATGGTTCTTAACACTCCACGAGATCCTAGATCTCATTCGCATCGTTCCGTTTATAAGTACGGGGCCTATGGAGCACTTATGGTAAAGCCGTCACGACTCCTACGGACTTAATGCCTAATATAGCTGCAACAACTTCGTCTGGGCATCATCCCTATAAATCGACGTGGAGTAATCAGGTCACAGTGCACACACTATGAACCATCCCATCCGTCCTGTGAACGATTGCAAACATAAATCCTGACTTGAGAGAATTATCCCAGTATAATAGCGAAGTTACGCGCGCGTATGAGGATATTTCTTTGAGCCAGTGTCAATAATCGCACAGACCCTCATCAGTGTACTGTTTTGGTACCACGTATTGAATTCTTTCACGTATGTTAACGCCTCTTTCACGTACCGCTGGGTATATAGAAAGGGTGAGCTTCTTCACGTACCGATGGGTATATCGGAAGGGTCGCATAATAGAAAGGTTTGGTATAATCGGACTGACGGTATATAGATTGGGAGACCTAATACCTGGAGTGATAAGAGACAAACCATGTTAGTGATCTCTACAAAATGGGCTCCAATGCCCCCAAATTTTTTCTTCCAGATTCACAACTACCCAGAGGAAACAACTATGCTTGCATGGAAGACAAAAATTAAGACACAACTTGAGTTTGAAGAGATCTGGCCTACTGTGAATGGTACTCTGACTAGATCAACTAACTGATACAACACAACAACGGTACAGTTTGATAGAGCATATCAATAAGGCCAACTCATCATCTTGTTTGGAGTGTCCGACGATGTGCAAGCCCACATTCGAGATGCCACAATAGCAAAAGAAGTGTGGGATAAGCTGAGCACAATATATGAGGCCAAGAACAAGAATGTCATACTAAATTTGCAGAGTCAATTACATACATTGAAGTTCAAGCAGAATGATAAAATTGAAGCTTTCTTAAGAAGAGTTGCAGAGTTGAGGGCTTCACGTCTATCCCTAGGAGAAGAGGTCAAAGATGAATCTCTTGTTCCCATTGTTCTGAGAGCTCTCCCTTCTTCTTATTGCATTTTTTTCGCAACTCTAAACTTGTCAGATACGACAATTAGTTTTGACAAGCTGGTAAACCTACTGCAAAAAGAGGAAGCAATGCACAATAAGGATGATGAAGAGGAGCAGGCACTTTCTTCACATCAAAAATGGAAAGGAAAAGGTAAAGGAAAACATAATTCCTATAAAAAATCCCAAAATCAAAATCAGTATCAAGGGGATAGATAAATAGAAGAAGCAATGTCCAATTCGACAAAAGAGGACATAACCTACAAGATTGTTGGTATAATACTTATAATAAAGGTTCATCAAGCAACTCTGGACCTCCAACAACAACAATCTAACAAGGGACATTCTAACTACAATCAAGGACAGAAAAAGGGGAACCGGAAAAGAAGACCCCACTAGCAAGGTAATATTGATGAGTAACAAGAACAGTTAGACAATGAAAACTTCTTGTTCACTGCTCGATCAAGTGAACCATCCACGTCATCTAGTGATGTTTGGTATGTTGATTCAAGGAGCCACTTGACACATGACCATGACCACAAAGATTGGTTTATTTTAATGAGGGACATGCCATAGAAAAATCATGTTTCATTGGGAGATGATTCTTCATATACAATTCAGGGGATTGAGAACATTTCTCTACCCCTTGGTTCACACAAATGTAGACTATCAGATGTCCTATATGCCCCTAGGTTGACTAAGAATATTCTTTCAGTTAGTAAACTCTTAGATCACAACCTAAAAATTGACTTTGATAGTCAATCCGGCAAGAAAACATGTTTGATTGGAGACAAATCAAGAGGCTCGAAAATAATTACAAAAGCCTCTAATGTGGGACACATGTTCCAACTTGATTTTGTTTACAGAGACGATCAAGCACTTGTGGCTAAGAACTCCACCTCAGCATAGTTGTGGCATCAGAGATTAGGTCATGTAAGTTTCAAATATCTTGAAACACTTTTCCGACGTAATATGGTACATGGGCTACCATCTCTTCAGAAGGATATAGACAAGTGTCCTCACTGCCTAGTAAGCAAACAACATAGAGCTTTGTTCCTGTGGAGTACATTTCAAGCTCATGGTAAAATTGAACCTGGTTCTTACCGATCTTTACGGTTCAATGCAGCCCATTCATTATGGATTCCAGTACTTCATGCTTTATGTTGATGACTATTCGAGAAAAATGTGGATTTTTTGTCTTTGCAAGAAAAGTGAAGCGTTTGAAACCTTTAAAAAGTTCAAAGTAGCAGTTGAGAATGAAACTGGTCATCACATCAGAACTCTCCACTCAGATCGAGGGGGGGAGTTCACCAGTGATGAGTTCAGAGACTACCTACAAACTCACGGGATTCGTCGACAAATGCCTCCTCCACACACACCGCAACAAAATGGTGTTGTTGAGAGAAGAAATCATACTATCATGGAAATGGTGTGATGCATGATCGATGATTCCGGACTTGCAAAGACATTTTGGGTAGAAGCAGCAAAAGACAACAGTGTATTTGTTGAACAGAGCGCCCATAGTTGCTCTTGAAACGGAGTAACACCACAAGAAGCATGGTCAAAATGGAAACCATCTATTGCACACCTCAGAGTATTCGGGTGTAAAGCAAGCATGCACATACCCAAACAGAACAGAAAAAAATTGGACATGAAGTCACAGAAACTCATCTTCATTGGGTACAGTGAAGAGACTCTTGGGTATAGATTGATGGATCCTAAGACCAGAAAAGTCTACACCAGTAGAGATGTTGAGTTTTTCGAGAAGAAGGAAGCAAAGACTCCTCCTCCGGACTCACAAGATGTAGATTTTTCACCTATTGTAAAAATTGAAGCTGATGTTCCCTCAGAAGATGAAAGTGATGATGGGGATGATGGTGTTGATCATGATAGAACCATGACCCATGGGAACAGTTAAATGTATGCCTAAATGGTGTATAAGTACATTACGAGATGCAAGAATGGATGCTCCACCGGATACATCCACCCCTAGACCATGGACTCGTAGTAAAGCAAGAGAAGAATTTAACTTTTCTTTGATGAGTAGAGTTATTGAATCAAATGAGCCCTCTACAGTCCAGGAAGCCCTACAGTCAAAAGCTTGGAAAGATGCCATGGATTCTGAATATCAATCAGTGATGAAGAATAACACTTGGCAGCTTGTCGATCTTCCACTAGGGAAGAAACCCATTGGATGCAGATGGATATTCAAAATGAAGTATACAACAAAAGGGACAGTGGAAAAGTATAAAGCAAGACTTGTAGCAAAGGGGTATGCACAAAAAGAAGGCATTGACTATGAGGAGACATTTGCTCCCACAGCTAAGATCAAAACGATCAGGATGATCTTTTCTCTAGCTGCTCAGTTTGGATGGAAATTCCACCAAATGGACGTAAAAAGTGCCTTCCTAAATGGATATTTACAAGAAGAAGTCTACATGACTCAACCTGAGGGATATGTAGTACCTGGTCAAGAAGACAAAGGTATGCAGACTCAGGAAATCTCTGTATGGCCTCAAACAGGCACCCCGGGCATGGTACATCAAGATTGATGAGCATCTCATACAACATGGATTTGTTAGAAATCCATACGATCCCAATCTCTACCTCAAAAAGCAAGGGGGGGAGATGGTGATTGTTGTTGTCTATGTCGACGATCTAGTCATCACTGGCAGTTCAGTGAGGATGATCGATGCAACGAAGAAAGATCTTAATCGATCATTTGACATGACCAATCTCGGGCTGATGCAATATTGTCTTGGATTAGAAGTATGGCAGAAAGAGAATCATATTTTTGTTTCTCAGATGAAATATACCAAGACCACGCTCTAAGAAGTTTAGGATGATGGATTGCACACCAATTGCTACACCTATGGAGAACAAATTATAGTTATCTCATTCAGATCCATCTCCTGAGGTAAGTGCCACTCTCTATCGGTAGCTGATTGGGAGTCTCATTTACCTGAACTACACTAGACCAGATATCAGCTTTATAGTGAGCTATCTATCCAGGTTCATGCAGGAACCCAAAGTTTGTCATTGGAAAGCAGCAAAGCGCATTTTGAGATATCTCAAAGGATCAGTGGATCTTGGTCTAGAATACAAGAAGAATGACAACTTTATTCTTGACTGGATATTGGGATTCAGATCATGTAGGTAACATTGATGATAGAAAATCCACTTCTAGGATTTGTATTATTTATGGGATATGGACCAATATCATGGGGAAGCAAGAAACAACACTTTGTTTCTCACTCTTCCATAGAAGCTGAGTATCATTCTGTAGGAGAAGCTGTCTGTGAAGTGATTTGGCTACGTCGCATACTAGAAGGACTTGGAATACCATAGGAAAAACCGACCACCATGTATGTTGACAATGAAGGTGTTCTCAAACTTGTTCGCAATCCAGTTTTTCATGAGAGAAAAAAGCACATTGAGGTACAAGTTCATTTCATACGCGAACATGTGTTGAATCACAACATCAAGCTTCAATTTTGTCCAACAACTGAACAACGGGTAGATATCTTCACAAAGTCACTTGCATGTGACAAGTTCGAGTTGTTCAGAGAGTTCCTCTCCTCATCCCTTGAGATAATGCACAATTAAGGGGGGGGAATGTTAGGTTAATTATTATTTACCTAATATTATGCATAATTATGTATTTTATAATTAATTAATGGTTATTTTGTTATATATTGTTATATGGTTTTATAAACCATATTTGCTTATTATTTAAACATACATATAATTGTTATATTGTTTCAAAAATATAATTGTTTGTGCTTGCTTCCCAGATGTAATATTGGAAGCTTACTGTATATCTGGGAACTTGGTTGTACATTGTGCAACTTAATTTATTGTTTGTATTTGCTGCTATAATACATCTATAACATATTGCAGCCCTTTCCTGTGTAAATGGTTGATTGAGATTAATAAAACTTATCAGGCTTCCATCCCTATTTCTCAATCTGTCAGGTCGATAGTTCCGGATTTCAAAAATTTGGCCAGTATTCTAAAGTCCGCCGAGCCATAATCAACAAATACATCACAATTTCTTGCAAGAAGAGGTCAATCATATACATCCTAAAAACCTTTGTGTCTAAATTCAGAAATAGTCCATTAGGAGTGTAGTTCCTGATCAGAAATCCAAACAATCTTCCATTGAAGGCTAGGCACCATAAGACTCAATGTTCAAGACCTAATGATCAACTTGGAAGATTAAATGGCACTTTGCAACATACATTGGTCAAGGGAGAGCATTCAAATCCACCGGTTAGTTGGGGAAGGAAATAACTCTCCAAATCTTGAAAAAGTGAAGCTACTAAACAATCCCAAGAACAAGTTTGGTATCAACTTGTGCACCAAGACGTTCTACAACATATTCAAATTGAGGGTAGAGCATGCAGATTTGCGAGGCTCAATCCAAAGTTGCATGAATATATATATCGCCAGAATTTTATTGGATGCTAAGCTAATCAGGAATACATAAAATACTAGTACTAACCTATCACATAGATGACTCTCAGATAAGAGAGACCTCAAATAATCTATACTAAGCTATAATATATCATCCAATTACGCCTCTAGCTAGATTTTATGAACTTGGTTCCGGTCAAAAAGAATGGGGAAATCTGGTCACATGATATTGTAGGACATGAATAGGGCATCTTCAAAGACCACTTCACTCCCTTCAATCTGGATACAATCATAAGGTAGTAGCTACTTCAAGTATTCTCTCTCCTAAGATGGCTAATGTCAAGATTCAATAGATAACAAGTTGTCAAGATACGATCTTTTGCAAAACTGAAAGAATACTTGAGAAACATCTCCCTGGGATGCCTATGCTGCCTGTACAAGATAAACCATATTGATTATCACAATGCTCTAATAGCTACTTTCCAATGGGAAATGTAACATTGCGTTCAAAGGTTCCAATGATCAAGGGTTAATAATAGTGCTAGTGTATTCTCGACCACATACAACTCATTTTTCCAAGAGTGCAACTATTAGAGGTTGTAAAGGCTTTTTCATTCGAGATAGGTGTTTCATATTTTTGGCAAGGTTCAGACGTTTATTTCCTAAATCATGAGTGACCAAGATATTTTTGATCCTCTTGAAGGAACTCTACTTTTGAGACCATAATCAAATGTCCAAGGAAGGAATGACTAGCTGGATTGCACCCATGAAAATCGAAGCACATTCGGGCATTGACAATCTAAAAGTTCATAAAAGGCTAGCTCTAAGCATTTTTGAAGGATAAACTTAGTTCACAGGTTTGTGCAACAAACTTCTAGGTTCACTCTTGTAAAGCCAATTAAATTTTGAGCATGGAATTCAAGTGGACATGAGTGTAAAGAAAGTTTTGATAGATCAGCAAAGTCCTATATGGACCAATTCCTACTTCATCAATCTACCAGTAGTTTTCGTCTTGCCTACACCACATAGCTCTACGCTTTCAATGGTTATTGTAAACCTTCTCAATCTTGTAAAACAGAACAAAGTCATAGTCATCACCATTTATAAATGAATTTTTCTTTAGTCAAGGATTGACCACATTTACTATGAGAATTACCTATAACGTCCTTAAAATTGGAGAAGCACATTCTTCACCATTATCCCAAACCCTTTTAAATAAAGTATCAAGTAAACCTATGTCTAAAATCTTACCCTAATAAACCAATTGTTAGATCCCCATCACTTGAAGGTAATCTAGGATTTTGGAATTGGTTGAACAAGGTCCTCATGTACAAAACAAAACAGCATGCATGTCATGGAAACTATCACCTCATGTAATGGAGTATTAACACTAGATTAAATTCACCAAATGAGTTTTTCAAGAGGGAAGGGATCTATTGTTGAACAACATGACGAACTATCGGAGTCCAATAGGTTGAAGCATGTGATAATAAAGAAGGTTCTCATCAGCCCCTGCTACATGATAATCAATATGCCTTCATGTCGAAAATGTGCCCCTCCATCATTGGACAAGGATATAATTCATAATCCTAATGTACAATCCTTGCACCAAGTTTCTAAAAATCGTGAGGACATATTTCAGACTACAACATTCCATATGTGCTCATTGACAGTGTCATATGAAGAAAGACTCTCAAAGATGTCTCAATTGAGGTGCATTGAACTAATTTAGAAGGCTATTACAATAATTTACAATTCTAGGTATTTGTGGTGCCCATCCCCATGCGGTAATGATAGCACTGCGAAGTAAGATCTTGCGCATTAGGTTATTATTGGCCCACAATGTTATGGAAGATGTTTGCAAATTAAATGTGAATAGGTTTCAGGGAATTTTAGCCAAAGTATTAGATGGTAATCTGGGAATCAGACACCAGTCCCAAGAATTGGGTCCCATTACTTGAGGCTTAAGGAGCTTGTAGTGAAAAAAAGCACATCGAAATTCAATTGGAGCATTAAATCCAAGAGCTTTTGATGGCCATACATTCAATATTCAACTACCACTTATTATTTCACCATAGTGAAATATAAAATTATGCCTCTTACCAACGTGACTGGATTTTTCACATCTTTCTAAATTCATTTTCAAGAATATTATCTATCGTTTAGACCAATCGCAGCAAACTCACGTTACTGTCACTAATGAAAAAGAAGAATTTCTTTCAGAGAACTAAGGATCTCAAAAAATTATTTAAAAGCATTATATTGATCTAAAAATGGTCTTGGGAGTCACACCTTGAGTATCCAAAACTTCAATGGCCAAATCAGAGCCTCCTACAACACCAGGAAAGTTGGTTTCATCGTTTCAGACAGTTAGTCAACATGGATGTAGTCAGGAAGGTATGGCATGTTTTGGTGTCTCGACCTATCTCAAATGGGCCTCCCACAATATCCTAACGTACTCCTACAGGAGATACTCATTCATCCCTAAAAAATGTGCTCTGAATCCATATTACCTGATCGAACCCTTGGATCCTACCCTCACTGTGACCATGTTTCCCTTCAGCAACTAAGTGCATGAAGTGGATGATCGTATGCACATTCCTTGGCTAGAGTTTTGAACTTCTTGGACCCTTGAGATGACGACTTTTCGTACCCCTACTATTCCAACATATGCTGAGTATATCCAGGAAAGTTGAGACTGAGTAATAAGTGTAATTCCCAGATCATATCCTTTTCTTAGGTTCACCATATGACTGGAACGTTTGGTCCCTCAGGTGCTGAAAGTGCAGAATCTCTCATCTCCCTATCTCACCCGAATCTCGTTATGTCAACTTGTCAAGCTCATAATTGGTAGGGAACTTATGTTATAACTATCTCAAATATCTTGGGATAGTGAGGGTAGTTGGGACATAAAAATTGTTTCCCCAGCCCCGATGCTTTGTAAAGAGTTAAAAAATCCTGACTGAATTCCATTCATACCTGAAGAATTTCTACTCATGAGTCTTCTTCTAGTGAAGTGAACCCTTGTGCTGTCGGAAGTTATAATAGTGCATCAAAACTTGATCTTACATCATCTCACTTTTTTTCTCACTTGAAAACCATGAATCCTAAGTAATGAATGTCGCATGTTCAACGTTGTTAAATTATCCAAAAACTCATTGTCAAAATCCTTCTAGGAAGCCAAATGCACTACAAATTTGAAAAACTCACTATCTTTCATGCGTACCATGTTGGTTTCGAAATCGAGTGAAATTTCCTGTTAGCTATTCTTCAACCCAAATGCCTTTAAGAAAATTTTAGTAGTAGACCAAAATGATTTCATGGTACATTCAATGGCAATGATAACCCTAGTTCAAAATGCCTTATTGTATGCTTTTTAAGTGTTCTAGAAATATTCTAGTGGGAAAAATGACGCAATAAACTTTGAAGCACGAGATCGTAATCAAGAAGCCTAATCTTTAGTGATGCCATTTTGCTAATGGACAATTCACTTGAATTTGGCTTTCTCTTGGGGGAAAAATTGTAACTTACTAAAAATAGTAATTCATTGTGGAAATCAGTGCACTAAGAAAGTCATTGGAAATTGAGAAACTAGGCATTGTCTTATCCAAAAAAGCAAAAAATAGATTAGTAAAGAAAAAAGAAACCACTTGTTCAATAGAAAGTTTCTTGCAAATGCTTGTAGAGAAGTTTGTACATATGGGATGTTAAACTGACATATTGTAAAATGAGTCTCTTATAGTTTAATTAGTTACAAGAATCAGTACTTTGTGCAATATCCCAAAATAACAAGCTTCTGGTTCCACTTGTAGGAAAAATAGAAAGTATCTTATTTCACAGTGAAAAAAGTTGGTAGTAGGATCCTTGTTGTTCATCCATCTCGCTACATTTTGACATCTATCACATGTGTTTTATGATGATTGTCATTTAGCATCAAAAAGAGTAATTCATCCTAGTTTATAAAAGGTCTCGATGGCATCATTTTCGGTTATAATTATGTATCCAAGTTTGAGAGACATTTTCTTTACATATGTCTTTGCAATTCATTGAGAACCAAGGGACATTGAACATTCAAATGAGATTATAAATAAGAGTCAAAGATCCAAAAAAATTATGTATTTCAAAAGTTCAAAAAATCATCAGTAAAGTTAGAGCCATCCACACCTCTTTGGTGAGCTAGATAAATGAGATCAGTGAGCTAAGTGAGATTCAAGTTGAGATAGAAATCCTAAGTAAGTGGAAAGTGGCTGGTTGAATTAAAGCATTGCAAGATGATTCAATTACAACACCCTTTTATTCAAGGACATACCTTGGTATGTATTCACCAATAGTGATTGTTCTGATCCTGCATAATGATCAAGGGTTGGTTCTACAACAAGATCTAGGATAGTGCTCTGACGACTCAACATTGTGTTAAATCACTGAAGATTGCCATTTTCCATGGATTAATGAAATAACTTGAAACTGGGCCAAGGACAGTTAAACTTGCTGATCATTTGCCTAATGTATTGAACAAGAATATTCAGGAAAATTGAGGTCCAAGCTTTAAGAAAGAAAGCTTCTAGTCAAAACATATCCACACTTAGGAGCAGTGATAACTCAGGTAACTAATTATTTGATGTTGTTAGGCCTAAGATAGACATAATCCTATAGCGGTCTACGATTCCTTTCGAACTATGAGTTGTATTTTTTATGTTTACTCATTGGGTCAAGCTTCACATGTAGGTGTGAATATGTATCTATTCAAGGGATCCACTTCCCACCTAACTCACTCAGAATACAAGAAAATAATTGCGCAACTAGAGGAACAAATAAAATCTCTCATTGCCTACATCTAACCCTTCTTGAAATCTGGCTCAACATTTTCTCTTACAATATGATTATTTTATAATCATGGTGAAAAATCTATTGTGCAACAAAAAAAATAAGGTTTATCTAAAATTATTCTCCAAATGAAGCTCATGCTACAAGCATCGTCCTTTTCCCATCCTTATTCCAATCCCTTGTTTTTCCTTCCTATCAAGCGGTTGCCCACTTCCTTTCTACATCATCCACCTGCTTAAGGGTGCATTCCTCTACCATTCTACTTGTTGGGGCATCCCAATGCTTCAAAATTTTCCACTCATTGATCTGCATACGTCTACTATCTTTAAAGAACTATTACTTTGCAATAGCACTTTAAAGAGGGGAAAATGTAGACACCCTAAAATTACATACCTGTTTTTACTTGTTCCTAGTGTTATCTTGAAACACCTTGTTATTCACCCATTTGTGATTAAATTGATTATTACATACAAATTGCACCATTTGGATTAATTAAATTAATCTCTAGTATCCCATAGTAGCCCTTTAGCTAATTTAATTAACATTTATTAATTAAATGATTAATTAATTAAGTATGTGCACATTCTAGTCAATTGCCACTTGATCAACATCCACCTAGACTCCACTTAGACTCCATTTGGACTCCATATCCTCATCCTAGTTAACTGTACTTCTAGAATCCTAGAAAGGTTGGGGCAATTGAATTACACATATAACCACCTTCTTGGATGCAACTTCTGCAATTAATTCATTTATTTCCCCTAAATTATCTGACACTACTTTAACCTCCTCCAATGCTATTTTTAGCATGTGTATTCAACTGTGTATAAGTAATTTCCAACCACTTATTCCTCTATAAATTGCAGGTTTACTCTCTTACAAATCCTCTTGGATTTAAATACAATAACTCTGCTAAATTTCCAACCCAAAGTATCTATGTTTGTATCATTTGCGCTCACATTTGGAGAACATTCAAGAGCACCTATATCCATTTACCAAGTTCACAAATGAAGTTTCTACAACCTTTACTGAGGTTTACACTGAAGGATTATAGGGAGGTTTGCATTGTATTTTGTTTTTCTTCCCTTCTCATGTAATTTTTCATTTCATACATCACCTTATTCTTCTTAAGGTACCCCACCACCTAAAGGGTTTGTGGAGTGATAATACCAAATAGAGCATGACATGAGATAAGATTCCTTGATATTTTCCACTTCATAACTTGATATTTCCTCATCTTCTTCCTCCTCACCGTTCCCTTCAATTTAATACAATTTCTTCTTGGCACATTTGTGACCTAGTCCATATTTGTTGTCATAGTTAGAACATAACCATTTTACTCGCTTCTCTTCAATTTGTTGAGGTGCCAGTCTGATTGGCTGAGGGTATGATGGTGTCAAGGTGATACAATGTCTGATGTTAGTGAAAGTATGCCTTCTGTTGGAAAGAAATTTTTCCTCTTCCCTACACGCCATGATAATATAATCAAAGACCTTAAGTGGATTAAACACGTGCACTTCATGCTCAACTTGGTCCTTAATACCCCCAAGAAATAGGTCATTTAGATACCCTTCTATAATATTCTCCACACATAGGGATAGGTTTTAAAATTGATGAACATAATCCTTAACTGATCTTGTTTGTTGTAACTTTTCTAATCGTCTAAAGTAATTATCTGAAACACTAGACCATAGTACAATTGTAGATCTTCAGGGAAAACTATCCATGTGACACTAAGACAATTCTTATACCTCTAATCACATAACCAATGATATTAGATAAATTGGTCCATTTTGAGATACAAAGATGCCATGGTCACCTTTTTTCCCAATGGTATCTAACATAGATCAAATAAATTCTCCATTTAGTTAATAAGTGGATCCTTTCCATTGAACTAGCGCATATATACTTTTGGATGAATTAAACGCCATTAGTTAGAAGATACACCAATTTTTGTACAATATCCTCCTTGGTTGGTGTGATTTGGATCTGTGCATGCATTGTTGGAGGAACCATGTTACTAGAATGGGAATTCATGCCAATATTCATGCTTGAAAGAGCGAACATCATGTCCTTCCACATTGTTTCAAACCCCATCTTCATTTCACCCTTAAGGATACCTTCTAGTAGAATAAACGTGTTATTGCAGTCAACCTTACTCACCATATTATAAACCATTTCTTGAATTTGATTGACTACCTCAGATACTCCATAACATGAAGATTTTAAATCCATATCTCCCTTATTTAGAGTCATTCCTAGAGTTTCTTGACCTTTCCCTTGGCCTCGAGTTGATCTATCGGTCATGATGTAGGGTTTGGGTCACATGATATGATAGGATTAGGGTAAAAATTTACGGTTTTGGGTTTTGTAAATTTATTGGTTGGATATAGGGAAACATAGAGAACAACTCCTAGCTAATTTTTGGTAAGATTTCCGAAAATATAAGAAACTTAGAAAAAATAAAAAAATTGTAACCTAGGTAGAAAATTTATGAAAAACACTAAAGATGCTATATAACATTTGCAAAACAAGTAAAAAATATTTAAATTAAGAGAGGATCTTACTTGAATTATTTTAAAACACCTCACAAAAGTTGTAAAACAAATTGTTACCATTTTTTAGATATGGTCTAACCCTCATAATTAGGGTTTTGACCTTGTTCTGGCTAAGATCAAGCTTTGAAACCACTTGTTATGAAATTACTTAGATAAATATGAATATCATAATAAATAAAACACCAAATAACACCAAAATATAGATATGTGATCTCAATATGCAAGTAGAATGACTCATCCACTTCAAGGGGGAAACCTCCAAACCATACAATAAGACTCAAGTACTCAATAATATGATTAAATATTCCTTTCTACCACCTATATATACCATTCCTATACTATGGCCAACACCAAGGCTAATGTACTACACATATGAAAGCATAAATGAATGATATATGACAAGAAAAGAGATTATGTAAGCCACAATTCAAAACTACATATCATATATAACCTATAGAACTAAGGGCGTAGCAAATTCTTGCACCTCATATTTTATCAGGTCTTCATATTCATGTCGTTTATTTATTATTTCTTGAATAAGTTGGCCTAAATTTTCCAAATGAGTAGTTATCTAATCGAAAAATTTAGTGCCCTTAACTCCTATGTTTACCACTGTACATAGGTCTTCAACATTCTTGTCCATCTTTGTGTGCATATTTTCAAGCTTTGTTTCATCCTTATAGGTGAGCTTCCTCAATTTTTTCAACCTTTGCTTCACCCTTTGGCTTTCTTTCGTTTCCGTGATCTCTTCGCTAAAATTTTCACATTCTTCCATCAATTTATTTTTGTTAGCTTTATCAAGAGAATTTTCCTCTAGTTTGCCTTCCATAGATGTGATCTTATCGGTCTCCTCCTTCATCCATGTGCTTATTATTTGGGATTGTTTGTAAATTCCATTCAACAATTTATCATCTTGCGTGGATTTTTCTTCCATTTTCCTTACGATATTTTCATAGGCTTCCAAATTTTTCTTGTAGGTGACTCGTATACTTTATTTGTCAATTTGTTTGAAGAGTAGGCCTATGAGCTATTCTAATTTATCAATATTTTCCCCTTCAATGAGTGCTTTGTATTCTATAAGCTTAGGTTCATTGTGGAATATCCTCTTCCCCAATGCTTTGGATTTAGCATTCATGCACGCATCTATTTATTTCACACAATTTGTTGTTTTCGTGTTCTTTCGCTGAGCTCCTCGAATTATTTGATTGAACCTAGTATATCCCAGATTCATTGTTGTTTCACAACATTTTTTTTGAATACTTTACTTCCAACAATATCTAGTAAGTGTCAACCCCCTTGATTTTATGAGACATTAATAATTTTTGCAATGTAGGAATGAAGCTCCTTCCGTGGTAGGAATGATAGTTGTGGTCGCTGGCAAACTTAATTAACATCCAGCTCCTGTGTATAAATGTCTAAAGAGGATGACAATTCCTTCTTCAAGCACTTGTTAGCCACAGTGTTTTTCAGGTAATCCCATGAGAAAAATTATTCGATGTTCTTACCTTTATGGTATGTTTCCTGCATTGATCTTTTAGTCAAATTTGGATAAATTTAGAATTCCTGTGTATATCCATTCATCTGATCATTGGACTCCTCAATAGATTAATTTTCTTTATTTAGGCTTAGTTGTGCTTCCTTGCCATCACCTCCATGTCCTCCTTTCGTGTTCCTATGATATTATCTGTCGCTTCCACCTTTTTCTTGTGCTTTATAATCATCCCTGAGATTATCTTCAATTTCAATTATTGTAGAGGGCGAATTATCAAGTGATGATGTTCATGCGTCTGCATCTGTGGTTTCCAAGTTTTCATCTAGCTCACCTTCTATGCTAGCATGGATTGGATAGTTTTACATTATATCTTCAATGTTTATCTCATCGTCGTCCTTGTTTGACATAATGGTCTCTCTGATAGCCCTTATCTGATTTATTCCTTGTATTGTTACCAAGGTTTTAATTGGGCCCATAGTTGTTTTCGTGCCTTTAGGATACTCATTTTCCCTTTTCTCGTTGGCTGTAGACACTTGTTTCCTAACTACACCCCTTACACTCTCATTCAAAATTCCTAAAACATATATCACTAAACCATTTCTCCTCCCCCCCATAAAATCATGTTTTACCCCTCGTAAAACTTATTTACCCATCATAAACCTCCCTAACCACCCTTAACCTATCTAGCCCATTTCTACCCTCATCACTCAACCTCCTAACCTCCCAAAAAGCCTCCCAACCATTTTACAAGAAAATCCAAATCTAAAAAACTCCATTTGGAAGTGATTGAAACCACTTCCAAGCGGGTTTTCCAAGTTTTCTCATGTCACTAGTGATTCTAACATAATCATTGGTGATTATAAATAGATCACTAAGCCTCTTCAACTAGGATCCTGAATCACACACATTGAAGCTTTGTTGTGTTCAAGACCAAGGAAGCGTCAATAACAACACTTAGGCATCCCCAACATCCTTTCCAAGCCACTAGAAGCTCCACCAACTATTGTAAAACCCCTTCAAGATCTGTCAATCCATTTTGTATAGAAAAGGTAACTTGTCCATATTTATTCATATTTCTAATTCTTTAAGCATCATTTATAATTTGGAATCAATCTTTAAATCAACCACTTTGGATTAAATTTACATTTTATTAAGGAATTAATCCTTTTATCAAAAATCACTAATATTTTTTTCTTAATCACCAATGATTATTGTTATATTTTATCATTTTAAGCACATTTACACGTTTTCAATAAATATCATCTTTGTTTCTATCTAATCAATATTTTTTCAAGATGCGTCTCCTTATAGATGACAGTGTTTGGTGATTCATACTATCCAAATTTCCCTGTGCCCCTTACTAAATGTGATAAGTGATATGGAGACATCTCAAAATCTGTTTAGAAATTTTTAAACCACCCACACTTTCTAGTTAGCTCAGGTTAAGACAGAAAATTCAAGGGTAAGTTTGAAGGAGAGTTAACTAGGTTAGTGTTATGAGGTGGGTATAAAAAAACACTTACCCATTTTCCATATTTTTTTCTCTCCATTTTTGGTATGCTAATATGTTCCCCTTTTTTCCAGAAATCCCCATTACCAAAACAACCTTTTTGCTCATATCTCCTTCATCTTGGATCTATTTTCCCTAAAAAAATTCCTGTAGCTTCTACTCATGAACACCTTGAAGATGATCCAAAAAAAAATTCAATTTATCCCCTAAGTTTTTTACAATATTCCCTTCAATATTTCATAAGAAACTTTTTCCTTTTCAGATCCTAGAAAATCTAGAGTACAAAAACACTTGAAATTTGGAGCAGGACATTTGATCAAAATTCCTAATCTAATTAAACCAATTTCAGCTCAATCATACACACAAAATACTTGGTTCCATTTTTAGTAAGTTGGCATCTAAGATTTACTAAAAATGGTAAGTTTTTATGACAAAGAAACAACAATTATGAAACCTCTGTGTAATCTCCAAATCTAAAACTCAGCAAACTGCAAAATTGGAAAAATTGGAAAAGTGGCTCAAAATAGTAACCAAGGGAGAGGTGTGACTTACTAAAAATAGTAAGTACTATGAAAAAACCCAAATTTCACACACACCTTCATCCCCTTATTATGATATTGATTTTCGAATGGTGCATTCATTTTATCTTTCCTTAATTTCGTGGAATGCTCAAGAAAGAGGTGATACCAAAGAAAAAATCATTGACGTTTTGGGACAGAGAAAGAATGCGGATGTTGATGATGTTGAAGTACCTCTTTTTGTGTAGGTATATAAGAGGTATAATATTGATGAACATAATCTAGAATAACTTGAATTGGGTGAGAGTGACCCTTCTCAATTTCCTCATCATCTTGTAGATCCAAATATTCATGTTGAAGCACTTGAACCAATTCATCTCAATCATGATTTTGTCTCCCACCAAGAACCTGAGATGTCTAGTTTCATTTCCACACCTGCTGAGTCTTTCTCATGGCTAAAGGAATTACGCAGAGAAGAATCAAGGACATTGCAACAAGAAATAACACCTAACTTTGAGTCCATCTCGAAGTACATGAGGACCAAGAGGGGCAAGAGAGCACAGGTAGCTTCCTGTTTCTACACTGAGGAATTTGAAGCTCAATATGTGGAGGTGGCACATCCGAGGGTAAACAAGCCCATGGGAGAAATTACACCTGATGATTATGTAATGATGAATATATCTTTTGGGTAAGCCACTCATGAGGATGATGCTCACCTTTTTAAGGAATCTTCATCTCAGATCCTTGAATGGAATGAGGAGTATAAGAAGACCATCAATCAATTAAAGGATCTTGTTGAGACTTTGTCTTCATATGTACAATCCTTTCTTTAAAAAGTCTCATCATACTTGCCTCTGACTGAAGAAGTATCTCCCTTTTGTAGCTTTAATTTCTATACAATCAAGAAAGCTCAAGTGTTCACCGTGATGGGAAAATCAATGATAAATGGGTGAACATGATTATTGAAAAGGGGAATAATTTTTTGCCTGAGGTGCTCTCGTTGTTCTAATAGGTCTCAAATACTATGTCAAAGATAAGGGATACTGGGAAGGAGATTGAGAAAGAAAGGTCCATTTGGGAAATTATTCTCCCATTAGTATGTGAGATGACATATCTTGACTCTTGCTTTTTAGTGAATCATAATGTGTTTTCATCCATTGCTGAGAACTTTTCCCACATTTTGTCCTAAACAATTATTACAAGGTATTATGTGTTGAATGAGGCCATTTTCAAGCTTGAGGCATTTGAAGATCATGTATCTAGTATTTTTTATAAGATTACCAAAAATGTGCAAGATCTGGGAACACCTTCACTTAATGAGAACACATCCTCATAAAGAATTTTGACCGCCTTACAAGAGCTAGTCTAGATTGCTATGGGAGAGCCCTCTTCATTCAATGAGAATACTTCAATGGGCTCATAACATGATACTATGTCCCACATCATGTCCCAAAAACATGAGTGTGAGGTTGGGCGGGGTGGGAAATTAGAGGGGTTCACACGAACACCCCCTTCGCACGAACCACATTTCATGCCATACATGGAAATTTCATGTGCTACGTGGCACTTCAGGTGAATGGGGTCACGTAGCACATGAAATTTCCATGTATGGCATGAAATGTGGTTCACACGAAGGGGGGTTTGCGCAAACCCTTTTCAAGAAAACTCACTTCACCTGAACCCCTAGGTTATATATTTGTTACGGCGCAGAGGTTTTTAATTTCCCTCCACCCGCATTCCTTTGCGCGAAGCCAGATCCAACAAACCAGGGCCCATAACACAACACCGACCAGGTATATCTTTTTTTGTTAAATTTTTTCTTTTGTAAATATTATGGTAGGTCTTGTTTTTATTAAATTTTATTCAAGATCCTACAAAAAATATTGAAACCCTAGGTATCATTTTTTTCATTAAATGTTGGCAACATAACTACCTACGCAGTACTTACCCCTTTACTTAAATGTCTTGTATCATGACCAGGCTTCATAAGTTTATGTTTTCATTTCACATCAGAGTATGTTGTAGTCTTCTTTTAATGCGCTTATTAAGATGGAAATTACTATTTTTAGGAACCTAGCAGAGCATGTAGTGTTCATTTTGCATTAAAATAAATGCAATTAAACAACCAAATGCCGACTAATTCATAACACTAGTCTGAAGTCACCGATAATTGTTTGCATCTGTTTGATATTGGGAGGATCATGTAGATGTAAATCACTCATACTGATCATACATGACCATTCCTTGAATGTGTTTCCCCACTCCCAACAATCCCAATTTATTTTTTTGTTAAATGTTGGCAACAAAACTACCTACACATTACTTACTGATTTACTTAAATCTCTTGTATCATGACTAGGGTTCACAAATTTATGTGTTCATCACGAGTATTGGCTTCACAAATTTCTATATTTTTTTTGTTAAATTTTGGCAACAGAACTACCTATGCAGTACTTACTGCTTTACTTAAATCTCTTATATCATGACTGGGCTTCAAATTTTTTTGTCTTATTTCAATGCACTCATTAAGATGGCAATTATTGTTTTTAGGAACCTATCAGAGTATTCCTACCTATTATGGTTGAACAGAGTTTTCATTTTGCATTGAAATAAATACAATTAAGCAACCAACTGCTGACTGTTACCAGAGTGTTCAAAAATCCTAGTTGGTTTCCCAATACACATGAATTACATAACTATGAGCCTATGACATACACAATTTAAATAGGAAATGAAAAATAGTATTGTATCAGCTGTTTGTACAAGATTATGGTGCCTTCTCAGAGCTAAAAGGAAGAGGATCCTTGTTGCAATTACATTTCTTTTTCTCTATGAATTCACTATGTTGTATAATTTTCCTACCATTATGTTGTATAAGGAGCAAGATCACATTGTAACTGCACTGATTGTGTCAATTGTCTCATTAGAATTTATTCTATAATTAATGTATAATTCCATATTTACTCTACTTTAGTTTTAGCACAGGAAAAGTATATGTTTCATTATTTTTTTGAAAAGAAATTTAAATTTATGTGAAATTTTATCAATTTATCTAGGTTTACGTTTTCAAAAAAGTATTCTAAATTGAATTTTACTTTCATTTTTTATAGTCATGGATTCTTCCTCTGCTAATTTTTTTGAGAGGACCAATTTAGAGATAGCAAAATTGTAATTTATTCTTGAGGATCTGACTACAATTGGGCACTATAAAACCCATTATGAAAACATATTTGTTAATCTTCGAAAAATAAAAAAAACCTTGAAAACATACAACCCTTTCGAGCCCGAGTCACTAAAAAAAATTATGGATTCATTAAAATCAAGTGTGTTAGGCGATGTAGGATATAATGAGGTTATATTACGACTTCCTAATAAGGAGGTCTCTGAGAGGTCGTGTTGGAGGAGTTATGTAGGCCAAAATAAAATATGGGCATATTATGTAAGAAAATTTTCATGTCCCCTTTGTGCACACTTGATTTATCCAAGATTTGTGGCCTCTCAAGGAAAATTTCCTAATAATGACCAATTACCATTATATTTCATATTGATGCTACATGTTGAGGTTCACCTAAACCTAAAGGTGAACTATTTAAATATCCCTGGTTATTACAGGCATGGTCATGGCTGTATTAACCACAGGGCTACATATCGAAAGGAAGATATCCTCTAGTTTTGGACGTGTGATAACTTGTAACGAGGCCACAACCTTTCTTATCAGGCTTTCAGGATGTCGCAACACCTATCGTTATGAGTTCCCATGAGGGTGCTATACAGGGTCTTGGGAGTATTACTCACGATACCTAATTGATCTCTTTTGACCGTGTGCGTCAGTACTTTGAGAGACGTGGTACTAGCAGTGGAGGAGCTAGTATCAGTAGTGATGCACATACCGAGGTATATGATCATGCACATTTTATTTCCACTTATGACTTCGAGGTAGTTATAGATCCCACTCAAACATGTCGGATGCGACGCATCATGGATGTCGACTTGTTGTGTGCATATGAGGTGATTGCATGGCACTGCAACATTCCACTATTGGGGGTTTTAGATTTTATAGACCAAAGTAGCAATGTATCTTCTATTCAGGGTACTACTACAACTATTATAGTCAGACCTCATATTCCTGGGATCATGAAACTTGATGTTCAACACGTTTATATTCCGGTGTGTGAAAATTACACCTTAATTTAATTAAAATTTATTTTATTTCATCATTAATTTACAATTTATTAATATTAATATTGAATGTTTACTTGTGTGTTTAGGCTTCTGCTCTAGCACATGCTAGTGAACAGCCCACACCATTTCCCTATATGACACATACACAACTCTTGAATGAGCCCAACGTGGATTTTGATGTTCAGGGCCTGAGTCAACTTGGCTGACTTGGCTTGTTATTTGTTGGTGTTGAGTTCATGGGTCACCATCAAAAAATTGTCAATGGTGGTCCCATAGATTTGGAGACACATTCCACATAGGTATATACATGTAGAGGTATATCTATTTTTATTATGTTTTAGAATTAATATTTAATATAAATTGATATTTTTGAAATTAATGAACTTTATTCAAAAAAAAAATTAATCAACTTCTTACATTTAATTTATTTATTTTCATAGGGATCTATGGGACAAAGATCTACACATAGTGTAGATACTCCCAACATCTACCCGGAGATAGATACTGAGGTAATCAATTACATCTTTGTTATATGATTTATTCAATTAATCAAGAAATTGTTGTAGAATTTTTCTTATAAATTTTAATATATAGTATGTTATATATAGTTTCCGATGTGTATATTTCTTTTTATAAATACAAGGTGTAGCAAAGCCTAGTGAGGAGTTTGGTACTCGCCCTACTGCACGACGGAGACTTCAATGATACATGTACTCGTTTTCTTCATGTACATGTCTATCTATGTGTTTACACGAGATTTTAGATATGTATATATATTCATTAGACATGATTTTAATATTTTGATATATGACATAGACACATGTGTGTGTGTGTGTGTGTGTTTATTCTTTAGACATGATTTTTATATTTATATATATATTCATTAGACATAAATTTTATATTTTGATATATGTAATGTAGCATTAAATGTGTAGTAGATGTAAGATCTTTAATAAAATGTGTAGCATAACATGAGTAGATGTAGATGTAAGATATTTTAATAAGAGTTAGATGTAAACTTTCAATTAAAAATATAATTAGAACATGTATAGAGAATATGAATATATCAATTTTTTCTGAGATATTTTTCATGAAGCTTATGTCTTTTCATTAACAGAATACCCCCACCATTTTTTTGATCTAATCTCTTCTCCCACATAGTAATGAAGGGATATTTCAGAACATCCTAGAACAATTACATTTCCTTTGGTATATGGTCCAACTCTTGAATCAAATCCTTCTTTGCATCTTCCATAACCCCTCGGTCCCCATCCATCTTGTAAAAGATAGATCATCTTGAATACCATAAATCACCCCTAAAATATTGCCAACAATATAAACCATGATCTTTTCCCCCTGGTATTTTCTCTTCCGCAATATTCTTTATCCAATCCTCTCCCTTGGTATTTGTCTTCTAAATCATTAAGATTCAAACACCCATCATGCTAAGAGAAATATCATTTACACTAAGCTTAGATCCATATGTTGGGGAATTGTCTCCATCTCTAAAACACCACCATTCAAACCAATAATCAGGCCAATGTACCATTCCCCCCTTTTAGGGGGAATCTTCCTTCCCTAGTCTATTATGATATCTTTACAAAAAGGATCATAAGTGAATTAATAATCCATGAATATATCCATATAGTAGGTCATTTTGATAGGTCCCACACATGGACTAACATTCCTACTTTTCCATATATTTTTTTCTTCCCCTCACCCATTATTCACTTTTCTTTAGTTTGGTTTATGGAATCCTTCAAATTTTTGAATTTAACTCGCCTTTATTTACTAGTAATGAAATCAAGAAGAAAATTCCATGAGGAAAAACATAATAAAACTTTTTTATATTATCAATACAACAATATGCTAGATTCTCTTTTACATTTTAATCCAACATAAAACAATATATAATTATTTTACTCAAAAATTAACAAATGACCATATAAATAAATGATATATTAGGGAATACAAACTCGATGTAGTATTAAAATTAAGTAAACTATCATCACATACAAGGAATATCAAACAATATTAGTACTAATTCATAGATGTGTTTTTCAAAACTGACATTGTGTTATTCAAGATTGGTCATATGAATTTTTCAATGTTCAAAATTACAAATATCATCAGCTTGTTCTTAGATCACTTCCTAAATTGGAAAGTGTCATTTGATTAAGAAATGTAAGATTGAACTAAGGAAACAAAAAAGACTAGTAAATTTCAAAAGTAATATTCCTTTTCTCAATTACTCACTATGAATTTGATGTCAATGTTTTTTAGAAAAAAATATAATATGCCCCTTACAACTCGAAAAATACTAGGTGCAAATCATAGCAGAAGAATCTTAAATATAATAAATTGGCTTTTATTTATCCTCTTGCATATTAAGAGCGTCAAATAATTTCTAAAAACATTGATTGAGGCTAAATACTAAAATTTGAACTATTTTTTTCACTCAATAATTATGTATAATTCAAACACCTATGTTAATACCTATATTAAAAAATTGATCGAAAATAATATTTAGACATAAAGATTTGTGTAGAATATGTTTTACAAGGAAAAAAACTATTACACTTGATTAATGAAATTTCTCTAATGGAAACTATATAATTGTATAGTACACTATGTATACCTTATACGATTCCTTTGTGTCCACAATTCTTGTGGGAAACTTAACCTTTCTCAACTTTCCATACTCCCAATTCTTACAAAATTCAAATTCTAAGAGACCCTCATCAATGCATTTTTCCATTCCTTTCTATTATGGAGTGCATAATTATTTCTCAAAAATATGACCCATCCTCCATACTAAACATATTATTCTCTACCAAAATAATGATGGTTTTCTCATGTAGCTCATTGGCCTTGAAAGAATTTTTTTCAAGAACTTGTAAATGTACTTACCTCTAATATAAATAAGGTTCACTTAACCCTCTCAATAGTGTCATCACTCTACACACCATTTTCTGGCCATACTTTTCAAATATCATTACACATCCTACTAACTAAAATTGGATTTACTGTGAGACTTGATATGTAAAAAAATTGGGAAGAGTATTGATCCTTCCATCTTTGAACCTTAACTTCACCTCCTTGACCCATCAATATAATCTCGTACAAATAAATTACCACTATCACACTCCTAATATATTTTTAATTAATAACTATGCGAAGTAATATGGTAGGATGCTCTATATTCAACCAACCATGTTTCATTACATGTATTTGTACTCAAAATAGCCCCCTTGTTGGATAAAGTTGTCAGATACCTCAACTGAGTTTGATCCTCACTTAATGGAAGAGGAGATAAGAGCCACAACTATTGCATTTTTAGGTAGATGAATGTAGTGATACCACCACTACGTAATAGCAATAGGAAAAGATATAGAATCTATACATACATAGGTCAGATGATGGTAATTTATACTGATAGATAAAGACTTGTAAAGATAGTGTTGAAGGCATAATGAAGTGCTTTATGAAGTGTCTCATCAATCATTGTCAATCAATGGATAGATTCATTGGTAAAAATAGTTCATTGGCCAACAGAATGGTTCTACTAATGTCTCCCAGCTTATGATCCAGGAGATCATGATTTTTGAATTCCTCGAGTATTTGAATTTACATAAACGTATCTATGAATGTTGTACAATTCCAATTAATATGCTATAATCAATGTCTTTATCATTTTATACCTAGAGGAAGAATAGGAACATATGTACAATCATGTGTAATAGGAGTGGAAGTGTAGTAATAAACTTAACTAATTTTTCATTCAAGACAAGTGGGAGAGACACAAGTTTCTTCATTCATATAATGTGCAAGAAAATAAGAATCATCACATACATACATAATCATAACCCCATAGTATAAGCTTAAATTCATAGCAAGAAATTTTAATCCATAACATATATAGGAGGAGGATATAAGTTTTAATTCATAGTAAGAAATTTGTCAAATATATATGCCAAAGTGAAAAATAAAACATAGTTAAAATATTCCATTCAGAAGACATCAATATATAATATTATAGGTCCTTCTATATGATACCAAGTGGCTTAGCTCATTGTTCAATGACCTGTAAAAAAATTTCATGATCTTCTACATCTAGTTTCCATTTACGTGGTCCATGTAAATTGTTCACCTGATGCAATTGTAGCCCGGTAACAACTATGTGATGGGTGTAATGATACACCTTCTTGTCTAGTTCATAATCAAAAAAGTGAATCACACTTTGGAGGGACTTCACTTTTCATAAATATGTTCCCCGCACTACAACCAATCCAATATAAAATGTTATTTCTTCACTTGTTATTTCACATGTGTAGATTTTTTCTCTCTTAAGATTTGTTCTCTCTTATGTGCAATGCAACAAGTAGTTCTCCACTTTCTCAATATTGTCTTCTTCTACAATGATTGAAAATACATCACCTATAACAAAATCATTCTACAAATAAGTTTTTATGTTAGAATTAAATGCAAATAAATATTCATTGATCCATATAATAAATTATATATATTAATTCAATGATCAAATACAATCCTTTTAAACAAACAAAACCTTGTTTAACAAGTCCAGATATGTGGTCATAATAAGGTGAAATCAAGGCATATCTTCAAAACTATCATCATGATTGATCCATATGAGTCACCCATAACTAAAGGAACTTGCTTCCACTCACCTACATACCCACATTTTTTACTATTGCAATTTTAATATGATTTCTTCATGCATTCATAACAAAAACAAGAATAATCTCTTGTATAGATTGTCCAGTTATTACTATCCATAGTCATCACACAGTGCAAAGACCTAGAATTAGGAATCCTTTCACTTCCACTCTTTTTCCTTCAATCAATACCTGATTTTAATCATGTATAAAATTAAATAAATTTTAAAATAAACATATCAAAATTAAGAAAAATAAATGTGTACATGCACGTAAAATTTTATGTGTAACTTGTAATCTATTTCACATCAAGATACATATGTTTTAAATACATGCACGTAGTTGTTATCTCCCAAAATAATCTATGTGGGGTTGAAGCGTGTGAGGTTGATTCCCGAACTGTAAAATAATGTTTCTTACACCATTCATCAACGGTGTGGGAATCAATCAATCGATCTCCCTCATAACCGAAGATTTGTCTTCTTTAGATCACATTTGATGCATGCACCCCGACACCATCATGTTCTCCCTTCTCATGACCACTCTAAAAAAACTCCATAAATGAGGTATTTTGTGATGACTATGATAGCAACTGAGTGCAAAGAAAGGGCAAGAGGATTTGAATTGTGATGTACAACCATCCAACCAAAAAAAAAAGTGATCTATTTGTACTCATCGTCAATGAATATATTGGAAAAACAAACCAAAACAATGTTGCACAAAATGGGTGTCAAGTTATTTTTCGTCACTTATATAGAAGTGATACACCTTCTTAATAATTTGCTTCACATATGTACTTTTAGCACCATCTAAATCCAATTGTGCATACCTATAAAATACTTGAACCATGATGGTAACCTGGTCAGTATGATAATATTGTGTTTGAATATATTTTTGATGAGAAAATCATTAATTCTCAGGAAAATCAACCATGGACAATATGGAACCAATAGGGAATGTGTCTCTATTGGTCTTGAATTTTTTATCCTTCCACTTTGCACAGTGATAATGTTTGATGTATAGACAAATTAAACTTTGAAAACTTTGCATGCATGCAGCAATGGGGATTTCCTATCCTACCAAATCCAACCTGGTTGCATCCTTTCCAAGTCACATTGAATATTTTATGTATTTGAACCTATAAAGTAAATACATAATGGAAAACTTGTTATATTCATTTGCAATAAACATAACAATCAAAATAAAATATGTACATCCAAATTTAAAAATAATTATATATATTTTTATTTATTAATCACCTCTTTCAAGTCACCATTTTAACTATGTCCAAGTCTTCATATTTTTCCATAAATAATTTCAAGTCCCCACACTTGTCACAAACACCTTTGATGCAAGTCATACAATCGTCGACATGATCATTGGATATTGTACAAATAATAGAAGCTATGAATTCACTCACACATGTGCAGGGGGCATTTTCTGGACCATTTGATGCTTCTCGTAACTTTATATACACCTAAAAAAACATAGATGCTGAAATACATTATAAATTAAATCACATCTCATAAAATAAAATTTAATCAAATTTCTTATAATCCTATAAATGAAATTGTTAACCAAAATAAGCTCCCTCTTATTTTGGGTTAACTTACTCCCTTTTTTTTCCTCAGTCCAAATTTCACAAAATTCAAGAACTCAATAATTTCTAGAAAATACTCCATCAGATAGAGAATTTCTTCCCCTTTCCAGAAAGGTAAAGAGCTCTTTCTAACTCCTTGTATTTTTTGAGTTATGGCCCGACGGAGATAGAAGGGAAACTTTGCCCAAGGCGGACTTGTGGGGCTTGGGAGAGATGTTTGCCAAGGAATCTCGGACCAGTGGGGAATCGGAGGAAAAAGTGAAAATTTTCCCTTTTGTCAAAAAGGTGAAAATTAAGTGCTGAGATGACACATCAAAAAGCTAATGTGGGCTGGTGGACCTTCGGAGGCAAATGAGATTTTTTGACATTTTGTCAAAAAGTGTAAAATGGAAAAAAAGGAGCCCCTACCTCCGCCAACCCAATTATATGTCACCTCATCAGAGGATTTGTAGGAGAAAAGTTCAAAATTTACCCGAGCTGTTTTTTGTCGAAAACGTTAAGGAAAAACTCAGAAGGCCATATCTTTTGATCCAGAGATCTATTTTTGATGTTCTTGGTACCAATGGAAAGATATGAAGATTCTCTTCATCATGAAATCTTCAATTTTGAATTTTGGTAAAGATTTGGGGGAGAAATTTACAAAATGTGTTTGGCGTGGAAAAGACAAAAACCAGTTCCAACCACCATATTTAATGAAGTATTGGTCATTTTCTTTGGTTTGTGAAGTAGATACATGGAATTATAAGATTTTTCATCGAGCCCATCAATAGAGGAAGAATTAAAACACATTTTTAAAATTGGTTGGAGTAGATCCCGCATTTTTCCTCTCTTCTCACATTTTTTCTATAAAATGTAAACAAAGGCACATAATTAGTGGTTGTTCATTCTTCTTCCCTGTCCCCCTCTCTCTTTATTCTCTAGGGTTGAATGTGAAGTTTAAGTCTCCTCCCTTGGCTTTGTAATGGCATATTCTTGCCTCTTGCCCGTTAATGGTGTATTGTGTGAACTCCTGGAGTAATAAAATTTGTTTTTGTGATGTGTTTTGTCCATCCTTTGCTCATTTTGTTGTCTCTTCTCACCTCTCACCATTGCAGGGTATATTGTGCAAATCTCTGATGTCCATTACAAGTTTTGGGAGCTATGTTTAAGGGGTTTGAAATGGTGTTCTGTGTGAACTTTATCCTTGGTCTGTGATGCATCTGTCCATCCTCTCCATTTCTCACCTCTCTCCATTTCAGGTAGTTGGGTTTGTGATCTGCAATTCCCTTTTCTTGGTGTTATCACCTATGTAGTGTAGGATTTCTTTATTTTCATGCTCTCTCTCTCTCTCTCTCTCTCTCTCTCTCTCTCTCTCCTTGGTCCCTTTGAATTATTAGATTAGGAGTAGATAGTCGAATTTCCTTCCTTAGAAGTAGTTTAGTGCTAGGATTAGGAAGAGGAACCAGCCTTCTCTAGAGGATCATTCCCATTTGCAAGTCCCACAGCTTGGGGAATGATCCAATGTTATGAAAATGACACCAAATGACCCTGTCTTAGAAAAGTAAATCCATAACTCATTTAGGGGTGCTGTGATTTAACACTAACAGTTTTAGGATGCCCGGTGAGATAGGTCTGAAGCAACTCACCACTTCACTTCATCAAGTTCAATGTGCTCTTGGTGAAGATTTCAACCTTTGGAGGCACTTTCAAGCACATCTGACGACTCCATCTGGTCAACAACCCATCCTCTGAGTTGTAGACCTTCTTCCCATGCATTTCCACCCATTATTTCTTCCATCTTTTTCAATCCCATGAAGTTGTGCAATCATGACTTCTTTCCCACCATGGAATTCTTATTTGCAGCAATAGAACTATTTCCCTCCATCCCCACAGTTTCAAAATCCTCCTCCAAATCAATTTTATAAGCCCCATTATCCCAAAAATGCATATAACCCCCTTTTTTCTAACCAAAATGTTTATGCAGATGATGGTGGAAACTCCTTGGCCGAAGCTGATTTTGAGAGGTAGATGCAAAAGATTGAGATGGACATGATGCAGCTCAGAGTCAAGTGCTCCATAATGGCAACTGAAGTTGGCTACAAGGCCCCTTGTCCATGGGTCGGTCCTATACCAGGCTGGTTTAGTGCCCAACACAAGATGCACCTCATCACTGAGATGTTTCCCTAGATTACAGAGTGGGTGGAAGGAATGGAGGCTCAGAAATATAACGCACCTTCCATTCCTTCTGCATCCATCCTTCCATTTTCTTCCAAGTCCCCTCTGCCTAGTTGTACCATAAATGAACAGCGCCTACCAATGCGCCCTCCCCAGCCAACATCATCATGTTTGAAAACTGTAGGATAATTGAAGAATGGCATGAATCATATGACTTCGATTGGGAAGAGGAAATCATACGTGTGCTTGTTCTAGATGAAAATTAGTTAGCTCTAGAGGGCGCAGTTATGGAGGAGAACCATACGGTTTTAGAGGAAATAAGTGCAGAGCAAGCCACAGAAGAACCTTCAGTTCTTCCTCCCACTTCATCCCCTTCAAAATCTAATGTCAAAGAAGAGATTGAGCTTTCAAAATTCATGTTTGAAGATGATGGGAACCATGGTGAAAAAAATGCAGATTCGAAGGACACCATGGAGGAGGTCGAACACACGCAGTAGGAGCCTGAGGAGATAGATTATCTATCCGACTTAGAGGATTTTCTTCATGGAGAGGAGCCCGAGGAGATCACATAATTTTCTCCTCCATCATCCACCTTCCAAGAACATGAGTTTGCTACCACGGAGGAGAACATCCAAGGACAACAACCTGCATCTCAAAACAGCCCTTAGGAACCAAGGTTGAAGGATCTTAATCTTCCATGTTCTTCTCAGGAGGAGGAAGGAAATAACGAAGACCCCATCTCTCCCACACCATCCACTCAAGAAGGTCCGCAGGAAGACTTCATTCTTGGAGTTGAAATTCAGAGTAACAGGCATATCCATTGGATCAGACCGTGCCTAATCAGGTACTTGGCTTCATTGGAGCCAAGGGAGAAGCTAAAACCAGTCATGCCCACTCCAAGACATGAGGATGAGCTACAAAGTACCAAGGATCAGCTGCCATACCTCTTCAATCCAAATGCAGAGTAACTGAAAGAGGTATTGGATTTGTCTTCAGTTGATACTTTGGTCATTTCTGGGGAAGATCAGCTTGTAGTTAGTTTTTCACTCATCCAACCAGCCATGTTCAGTGCCAAAACAGTTGCATGGCTGCCATTTTTGAGGAAGGGAAGTTATTTCTCCCTCTCAGTTACAGGTTTTGTTTGAGTTCCCTTTGCTCTTGGTTAGAGTAGAGTAGGTAGGTTTTTTTTCAACAGAAGAAGTGCTTGTGCACACTCTGCATGTTCCATTTGGAGCATGTATGATTTTTTAGTTTGTATATAGTTTTTGGTGCTATTGTATTGCTCTTGCACAATCCATTTTACTTGGCTTTTGGTGAAGATCAATTTTTAGTGGGTTCCCAAGTGATTCAGAGGTCATATTTTCAAAGTTAGATAAGAGAATTAGTTATTAGGCTTGACTTCATGCCCAATGGATGCAACTAAGGCCACTGATCATTCATCTAGCAGGTAGATGACCCCTGTGAGTCGCCAAAGTTGTTAACCAAAATAAGCTCCCTCTTATTTTGGGTTAACTTACTCCATTTTTGTGCCTCAGTACAAATTTCACAAATTTTAGGCACTCAAGGATTTCTAGAAAATACTCCATCAGATAGAGAATTTTTTCCCTTTCTAGAAAGGTAAAAAGCTCTTTCTAACTCGTATTTTTTAAGTTATGGCTCGCTGGAGTTAGAAGGGAAACTTTACCCAAGGTGGACCTGTGGGGCTTGGGAGAGATGTTTGCCAAGGAATCTTGGACCGGCGGGGAATCGGAGGAAAAAGTGAAAATTTTCCCTTTTGTCAAAAAGGTGAAAATTAAGTGCTGAGTTGGCACATCAAAAAGCTAATGCGGGCCAGCGGACCTTCGGAGGAAAATGAGATTTTTTAAATTTTTGTCAAAAAGTGTAAAATGGAAAAAAAAGGAGCCCCTAGCTCCGCCAACCCAATTGGATGCCACGTCATCATGGGATTTGCGGGAGAAAAATTCAAAAATTGCCCGAGCTGTTTTTTGTCGAAAACGTTAAGGAAAAACTCAGAAGGCCATATCTTTTGATCCAGAGCTCTATTTTTGATGTTCTTGGTACCAATGGAAAGATCTAAATATTATCTTCATAATGGAATCTTCAATTTTTGATTTTGGTAAAGATTTTTGGGATAAATTTACAAAATGTGTTTGGCGTGTAAAAGAAAAAAACTAGTTCTAACCACTAGATTTAATGAAGTATTGGTCATTTCTTTGGTCTGTGAAGTAGATACATGGAACTATGAGATTTTGCATTGATCCTATCAATAGAGGAAGAATTAAAACACATTTTGAAAAGTGGTTGGAGCAGATCCCACGTTTTTTCCTCTCTTCTCGTGTTTTTTCCATAAAATGTAAACAGAGGCACATAATTAGTGGTTGTTCATTCTTCTTCCCTGCCCCCCTCTCTCTTTCTTATCTAAGGTTGAATGTGGAGTTTAAGTCTCCTCCCTTGGCTTTGTAATGGAATTTTATTGCCTCTTGCTCGTTAATGGTGTACTGTGTGAACTCCTGGAGCAATAGAATTTGTTTTCATGATGCATTTTGTCCATCCTTTGTTGATTTTGTTGTCTCTTCTCACCTCTCACCATTACATGGTATATTGTGCATATCTCTGATGTCCATTACAAGTTTTGGGAGTTGTGTTTAAGGGGTTTGAAATGGTGTTCTGTGTGAACTTTATCCTTGGTCTGTGATGCATCTGTTCATCCTCTCCATTTCTCACCTCTCTCCATTTCATGCAGTTGGGTTTTTGATTGGTAGTTCCCTTTTCTCGGTGCTATCACCTATGTAGTGTAGGATTTCTTTATTTTCATGCTCTCTCTCCTTGGTCCCTTGGAATTGTTAGATTAGGAGTAGATAGTTGCATTTCCTTCCTTATAAGTAGTTTAGTGCTAGGATTAGGAAGAGGAACCAACCTTCTTTGGAGGATCATTCCCATTTGCAAGTCCCACAGCTTGGGGAATGATCCAATGTTATGCAAATCACACCAAATGACCCTACCTTAAAAAAGCATATCCATAACTCATTTGGGGGTGCTGTGATTTTGCACTAACAGAAATCACACCTCAATATATGTAATATTATTTTTTGTGTACATGATAATGATAATAAAACTCAACGTGATAACAGAGACAACATGTTTCAAGGACTTTATCATCTCTCACATATCAAGGCTCCAAATTCTCAAACATTCATTTTCCAATCTTAACATTTTTATGTTCTTTTGTAAACTTTATGTGCCTCTTATGTTGAGTTATTTCAAGCCAATTTTTTATATGTTCATCACATTTATTGTGAGTTATCCTATGTTTTAAAAAATCCATCACATTAGGAGAAGGACGAGTCCTCTCAGTCCAAAAATCAGAAATTATCTTCACAATATTATCCTCAATTTTATCAGAACATGGATTTCTACACATTAGTGCCCCAAGTTGTTTCCATGGTAGAATTATCCAATGTCTTCCTCCTCTTTGCATACTACTGGCCATGTTTCTAGAAACACACAATACCTTAGCAGTAGCGGTAACATGATGATTATTTGTCGTATCTTCACTTACAACTGAAGTTGATATTTCTCTACGAGAAATACTCTTATCAACAGAGCTAGTTTTTGTACCCAAGGAACTTATTGCTTTAGACACATTTGCAACAAATTCGTCTTCCATATGTTGTGACTTTTCCCGTCCAAAATCGAAAACCAACAATTCTAATGTTTCCTTCATATCAACATGATTCAAGAATGTAACCAAAAAATGAGCTCTAGCAATTGTAGTCAAATTAACAAATTCACCATATATTCTCTCTACACTTTTTGCAATTTTCTTTCTTGATAGTGGTTCTTGTTGGGAATTTTATTTTTAATTTTTCGAAGCCCATCTTCACCAAGTGTTTGATATTTTTATTGGGAAGTAACTCCATAACTTTTGTTATCAAATCAACATACTCTCATGCATCATGATTTGTGTCCATAAACACGATTTGTAAAAACATTTAACATACATGTGATTACACCATTCAAGAATGATTTAAAACATATATAAGAACTTGTTTAGGAACATTGATTAATTTTATATTTAGTATATTCTTATTGTCACATACATGCATATATCCTTTAGGAGCAATCTAATCTACACTCTAGTTTTTTAATGATATATATATGCATATTCAACATAGTCTTCATATATATAAAGAATTCTAATCGCATAGTCTTCTAGGATGACACTATTACTTTTATCCCATATAGTTTTGCAGTTGTGTTCGTATCTACTGGTATTTTCAAGCATGATACTAGAGATCTATAAATTTTATGCCTCTATGAATATATAGAATATGATTCATTATAATAAATTAGGTCTCACAATTGTGTAAACCCCCTATAATCAAAATTGAAATGACCAAAATTTGTACCTAGTTTTCCATTTATAGATATAATATTGTATGGATCTAACTATCTTTAATAATTCTTTATAGTGAATTTCTTTATTTTTGATTGTCTTTGATTTTAGGATCTGTTTCTTATGAATTTTAACTCTAGACATTGGGTTTGAGTGCTTCATACATGTCTCAAATTTTATTTTTTACTTTAATATGAATATTTAAGATAGCTTAGCATGTCTTTTGAATGATACTTTCTTAAGATTGTTAGGTGATTGTTAGGTGAGTAAATGAGTGGTTTTAAATTATATAGGGTTATGTATGTTTCATTAAGGCTAACTCATAGTGAAAATACCAACCCATAAAGGCTTTTAAATTAATGAATTGACTAGTGGATGGCCCCAGACAAAGTTCTTACTTTGGGACCAAACCATTCAATGGTTTGGTCAAATAGGGAAGTGCATTCTTGTATATTTTTATGCCTAATAGTTTTGTTCATTGGACTACTAATTAATGATCTAATATAATTTGTGTGAGCGACTAAGTAGTATAATGGTAAAATAAATTCTTGCAATATGACTAAATTATATATATTATGTTTGAAATATATGTGCAAGTAATGATTTAGGGATTTTAAGCCATTAATGACATTATCAAGTGATAAATTAACAAATTTACACGTCTATAAGCTTGAAATATCAATTTTGGCATATTTCCAACTATGCAAGTCAGTAAAATGACCTAAATTTTTATTCACAACTTTTATATGTGTATTATTCCATAAATTGTGCTCAAGTGAAGATCAAGTAATTGGCTATCACTATTCTTCCACAATATCCTCCAAAAGTGGCTTGGGAAAGTCTGTTGTTCCTATTTTTTGGTATAATATTTGTGGCCCTACGAAGTCAAATAATTTATTAAAACAAAAAATAAGTTATGATACAAGTATTGAATCAAAATCCTTATAGAAATGAAGGAAATGATGGACCATATTTGAAAACCTATCAATAACTCTACTATTGAATTGGATTCTTGTTATGTATTTATTTTAATTTTACAATTAATTTACCATATAGTTCTAATATATTTAAAGAGTTGACAAAATAGCTAGCCAATTTATATTTTCCTTGGGATATTTCCAAAGATTGTCGAATTCAATTATGTTTATTTTCTAAGATTTAATAGGATATAATAAAAGATATTTGGGGTTCATTCTTAAAATTATCCATGTACCTTATTTAGATTAGATTCGGTTAAGTAGGAAATCATTCGTGCATGCCACCTATATATAAACATATTATCTTTAACATATTAGGTGCATCTAGAGGTCTCGTATGAAGAACTCTCTAAGAAGTATTTTGATCCCAATCTTATAAGCACCTTTCTTTGGATCACATTACAACAAGCTATAACTTTGAACACATTATCTTTTTTCTTCATTAAATCTTGATTCCATTCATCAATATTGAATTAAAAGTATCATTGAAAAATGTTGAGGTCCTTATTATGATTTTTTTATTTATAAATTTTATGGCATTATTCTTTCATACTTATCTTGAGAGGGAGAACTACATGGTCTGAATCCTTTTAGGAACACTGATATGTCTAGGCAATGTTTAAGATCATGAGGGTGTTGATAAATCTCAACACAATTAAACATACTAACACTTTATTAGGTCACAAGAAGAGAGTGAAGGTTTAAATACAACAAGAAGACTATTTATAGGTACAAAAGATTGATTGCACAATTTTATACGCAAATTCGATATCCAAATACTTAGTCATACTAGGTACCAAAATTTAAATATAAATAATAGTAGTAAAGGAAGGAATCATCTACCTTGGGATGCATTCATGAAACATACATATCCAAATAGGAAAACTTTTCCATCACTCAAGGTTCTAGGATCTCTGAATTTATATACATCTTTAAAAGACTTTGTATGGCTTATTTACCTAGTTTCATATCACTGTTGCATCTCTAAACCTAGAAGAATAAAGAGTTCCTTATAAAACCCTAACCCTAATTGCAAATTCTAATATTAATCTTATTTTGATCAAATATTGTCTATTGACATGAACTTGGGACTATTTATTTGTATTTAGTGTTCTAGAATTATAATGGGTAATTAGGGTTCAAACTAGGATAAGGATTAAATCAGCTAACTTGGTATCACTAAAAGATTTAACCCAAAAATGAAACAAAATTATCCTAACACAGATTTACCCTAGACAGAAAAATAAAATTACGATCTATCAAGGGTTTCAAGTATGTATGTACCAGTTTTTGTAACCTACTCTCTCTCCCTCTCTCTTTTATTCTTCCTACAAACTGATATTCTAGCACTCTCCATTGCTTTCTCTTCCTTGCTATGTTTTCGTTTCTTATTCTTCTATTTTCCCATTCAATTGCCCCAGTTCAATAATTTTCACCCGCACACAAAAATTGAGCTAGATCTAGATCTAAGAGTAGATGCAATAGAAAACTATACATGCATGTAACTCTTATTATATAGAAATCTCAATAAAAATTAGGTTATTTTTAAGTACTCGCTTTTCTAACTTTAAAACTACTTTTTCTAATTTTAAAACAATTTAAATCTAATATACAAATTTTAAATTTTTTAATGTCTTTTTAATAAAATTAAATATGTTTTGAAATTAAGTTTATTATATATAAATAATAGAATATTTTTAATTTTTAATTTTTTAGAATAAATTAGAAATATAATATACTTTTGATTAAAAACAAAAAAATGAAAAAGTATATTTTAAAAATAAAATCATTGAACCTAAAAATATAATAAAATTAAAAATATTAGAAAAAACATTGCTTTAAAGTTATACGTACTAAACATTATTTTTTAAAACTAAATTTACCATGCGAGTGAAAGTTTAAAAACAAATTTTAACTCAACGATGCTCGGGTGGCGGTTTGAGGATTTTAGGGGGTTCGCACGAACCCCCTTATGTGGCTTATATATGGCAGATTTTGGCACTAAATCCATTTAGAGGATACTTATTTTCCAAAATGTGCCACATAGGTGCCATGTATTTAGGGTAAATTAATTAGTTAAATTACAAAATTTTACACCAAAATACAGTTTTTTGTTACCTTTCTAAAAATATAATTTTCAATTTTAAAAAATATGTTTTACTCTTTATTATTAACTTTTTCCAACGTATGGTATTTTATGACAATTGGTAGTACATGTTCAACACAATTTCAAAAATAGTAAAATATATTTAAAAAATTGAAAAAATTTATCTTACTATTTGTTGAAGTTTTCTTCGTAGCTGTGGAAAAAAATCAATTTCGGTATAAATATTAAAATATATTGGCATAAACATATGTACACCCTTAATATGAAAATATCTTCACTAAAAATTTAATTAAAAATATAAATTAAAAAATATGAAAATTTGATAGGACCTTAGTATTTGAATCTAGAACATATATCTATTTCATGGTGAAAATTTAAATTTTCATTTAAAAACACCTCACCGGACAGTCTTTCCTCTATTATATAATAAAAAACAACGTATGAATATAATTAAGAAAAAGACCAAAAAAATTATTTAAAATAATAATAAAAATTTACACGTATTCTACACTTTGAACACAACATTTCGTTAGTTCATGGAATTTCAAGAATGTCTATGCTTTTGTGGCTATTACCTTTGGAAAATCAATGAAACTAAAAAACCATGTTTATAAAGGTACAACAAATGCAAAAAAGTGGGACACACTCTTGTGCTTTCACGAATCACTTGCAAATATAAGGGGCTCTATTTCCAATCTTGCAAAAGATCATGAGAAGTGGCTCACACATTGCAAAAGGCTTAGTATCATTCCTGATACTTGGCTCAGTACTTTGGAACATGTGTGCATCCCGCATTCTAAGGTGGCATTTGTAGCGGCTCAATTATACCCTCCTAAACGACCACTATTCGCGTAGAACATGAAACATTCAAATTATACCCAAGTGGGTAAGATCCATATGGTAGACATTGTTTATCACACATATAATCATCAACACCATTTCACATATTTTGTAGAATGTGTTCGATCATCATTGATGTACAAATGATTCTCTTATTTTTTTTGATCTTGCTCAGTGCTTTTTAGAGAGTGCATGAATGTTATATGCATGAGAAAAGCAACTTGCACTGAGTTATAATATTCTGATTGAACCTCTATTTGTGGCTTCAATGAGTAATTATCTATAAATCAACCATTGAAACAATAATACCAAATGTGAATGAGTCCTTACTTCACTTGAATTGTTCATTCAACTATCAATCTCTATGTATGTGTCTTGCATTCTCATAAACAATTTCCTCTTTGAATTTGACCATATATTCTTATGTATGTAATTGTTTTCTAACAAGTTCACACCTCTTAGATTATTTTCCACCTTTTAATTGATATGTCATAGATTTATATTTGTTGAGACCAACTAATTATTCTCCTATTGTATGTGTACTCTCATCATGGATATAACTTTTCAATTTCAGAAAGCCACCACATGCGTTGCGCGTTCCATCCAAACACGTTTTGTTATAAAAAAATTGCTCAATTGATCTTGCACAAAATATGGTAGGAATATATTCCCTTGTTGATTTTGGTGGGACATTTAATCCACACTCCTGTAACATGATGTCAGTATGCAAAACATAACATACTTGACAAAAAAAATCATAATGCATTGAAAATTAAACATGATGCCTACTACAACAAGTGGTATGTGAGTGATTGATTTTCACATAAAAGGGTCTATTCATTTCAAAAAATATTTGGCTAATGTCAATTTCTGGATTTTCATTCTTAAACTTTGAGAACAATTGTGTTTGAGTCATATCCAAGAAATGTTTTGCATGCACTTCATGATTACGAGAACTTATTCTTCTTTTTATTGTATCTCTTCTATTTGGTGAAACCCTTGTGTTCTCATTTCAAAACTTTACAAGCAATTTTTGTAGAGTATCATACGTATCATTGTCTTTCCATGGGATTCTACTAAAGAATGCCCAATAATCAATGTTATTGGGTGATTCAATACTTTTGTGTCTTCCTATTGCTTTCATTAATATTTTTTTTTACCTTCAAATCTCTACTTATTTTTCTATTCAAGCATTTGTTCGTTGTTTTATCACTTAATATACAATTAGTAAGTTCGTGCTGTGTAAAATTACTATCTTTGGTGTGTTTATTGACACCTACAATATGGTATGATTTATGTATATTTTCAACAATTACCACATTTTGACCATCAATATTAGATGTTTTTAGCCCTAGGGTATCCATTGTAAGTATCATCTTAATTAATTTCATTAACGTAACAAATAATTGACATCTTTGTGTATCATTTATTTTCTCAAATTAATTTTCCCATATTCCCATAGATTTTCTTCTCACATTTCTGTCAGACATTATGTTAGGCATTAGTTTTATAATGTTATCATCAATTTCAATTAAGTGACTAGATTTTCTATGTAAAATGGAAAGGGGTTTTCTTATAGGTAAAGATTCATTAGCAAGGTTACTTTCCTCATTATGTGTTTACATGTCATTTCAAGATTAACATTTACATTCTCAGGTAAAAGTTCAATATTATTATTCATATCAAATCATTTCTCCATAAGAACATTATCATTCAATTCATTATCAATACTCATTGCAAAATAATTATTTTCCTCATTTTCATTATGTATTTCTTCATCATTTTCTACAACATTGAGTGCATTTGAGATAGTAGATGTACCTTTCCCTCCACACAGTTTTCTCATTTGTTCTATTTTCTTTATTCGAATCACTTTTAATTGCTTTGGTGTCTTGTTCTTCACCTTTTTCATGTCCTTATGTCATCTTTTATCCCTCACGATTAGTAAAAAATATATAGTGGGGGTGGGGGTAGCTTCAACTACTAAAAATTCATGCATGAAGGTACATAGAATTGCAGAGCGGGCAGAGTGGGGACAAAATTCCGATGAAAGGAATAGAAAGGGGCATTAGAGGGGGGAGAGCATATTAAATAATATACTGTGTACAAACTATAGCATGTGTACATTATAGTGCATACGCATTGCATTTTTTTGCTCTCCCAAGGCAAGGCCCCATGGCCTGGAACCCCGAGCCCGCAATGTGTACCTGCTCAAATACAACAAACAACGCGTTTTTTTTCAGAAAATGCAAAAAGAGCCTTTTGCCATAATAAATCCCACAAAAATGATCAACAAAATTCTTTAAAATATGACTACGAGATCAATGTGAATTTTCAAAATTTCTGACGTGTATAAGGTTTCCATCCTTATTATTTTCTGTCTTTTTATAGCTTTACTTTTTATATTTATACACGTCTATCTTTCATCATGTATCTTTTGTTTCAACCCTCCAAATTGATTAAAAATCATATAGTCCCGAACTAGGACTATATATATATATATATATATATATATATATATATATATATATATATATATATATATATATATATATATATATATATATATATATATATATAACTAATTTTTGATATTTTTGACGTAGTTAGGGGGCACTGTCGACTATCCGTTAATTTTCAATTTTCAAAATCTTTGTACTTGGAAAATCATATTAAAATAAATACTCACTAAACAAATATATAAAAAAATCTATCCCAAACTAGATGGTATTATCTATATTTCTACTAAATGGTTTTCAAAAATACTAAATAGTGCTAAAAAATGGGGGGCAGGGAGGCAGGGTGGGGGGTTGTCGGAGCACGACTGACTATCTACTATGTTTTTAACAAAAATAAGAGCACATACCAACATTTTAGCTCTTTATCCCACTTACACTTAACCATTTAAAAAAAAATAGCATTTTAGAAATTAGACTCTACATGCTACAATTCATGTTCTTATAACATCTTCAAATTTTGAGTGTAACTATCTCAAATAGCTTGTACAAGTTGAAGTTTCTTGTATTTCATTAAAAAAGGCGTCCACTTAAGATCCCCCTCCCCCCTTCCCCCTAGCCCCCCAATTTCCATGAACTTACTCAAATGGAAAGCCAACAATCACCTTTGAATGTATAAAACTATGTAGGTGCAATGTGTTAAGGGCTTATTTTGATTATGATATGATTTTGGTTCATGATATTAGTTTCTTACAGTAATATAATTCCATTTTATGTTTCATCATTCTCTAGCTTGTGTGTTTTACTTTTGTACTTCATGATATGTAATTATTTGGCAACTTATATCCTCTATTTAATATAACGTATTATGTATTGTTTTAAGAGTTGTAAATGAAATAGTTACAAATTCTATAAACTACAACTTGTAGCATGTCTTGATGAGTGATTTTACGGACCAATGCTAACAAAAATCAACACATCACTTCAAGAACCCTATATGAGGAATTGTTAGGAAAACATTTAAGCAGTCTCAAAAGTTTTGATAAAGCTTTGCCATATTCAAGAGTTTGGAGGAAAAACATATGGAGATACTTTGCCATATTAGATTCCATTACATGTTCTACAATGTCCAAATCTGCTTAAATAGGTTTGTTTAACTTAACCAGTTATAGCTTTATCCCCCACACATGGTCTTAAGCCTCATGGTGTAGATCAATGGTATTGGAACAAAATGATATTTTGATACATTGAAGGACTTTGAAAATGATTATGAGGAACATAATAAGCAATTAGATGAATTTGAGAAGAAATTAGATGTTTTTGAGGAGAAATTGAGGGACCTTAGGAGTGCCTTGAGATGAGTAGGAAATGACTAAACCAACATGAATTTTTTTTATTGAAATGTTCATTATTCATAGGATGTTTTGAGGCATTCTTTATTCATAGGATCTTTTGAAGCATTCATTATTCATTATTAATGTGTGCACTAATAGGATGTTTTGAAGCATCTTAGGATGAGGGCAGATGACTACTCTCAACATTAACATTAATTTGAGAATTCAAAGCTTCGTCTTGATTGAAATCATCATCAAATACATAGTTCACTTTCATCCATTTGCCAAGTGAAATTTAATTTTGGAAACATTGGGCATACCTTTAGATTCCTTTTTTTCCAAATAACACTTAAATCTAGTAAGAGTTTTTTCTTTTTTTTTTTACAATATGGAGTTTTTTCTACTACTCTGCACTTCTAATTAGAATCTTATCTTAGATCTACTCAATTTTAGTGTCATCAATCAAATATAAACAAACAAACAATACTAGAACATTAGGGTTTGAAGAAGTTTAAGATTTATTAGAATGACCTAACGTTTGAGATCTACCACATTGGGCATAAAAATAGAGCTACATTTTTATATCTAAAAGCACACAATAATATTAACCCTAGTTTCAATTGAGATTTCTACACAATATGTGGTAATTTCATGAATATATCTAACCCTAAGATATGTAAGACTATGGAACAACAAAGGTAATATTGGTCATAATCACAATATGTGGTAATGTAATGAAAGGAGTTAATTATATTTAATTAAGTGTTCACAATACATGTACAATAAGGTAATATTGTCTAATTGATAAATGGAACAACAATACAACCGATAGAAAGAGATTAAAATGATTTATTGGTGTAGTGTGTGGTCAAAGACCAGTCACATAAATCTAAACATGGAAATGTGCAATTGGAGCTGTGACAAATGTAACCTATACATTTGGTTATGTTCAGATAAGGTTACAAATAACGTACATTTCTATCTAAATAGGGGTTTGGAGTGTTTAATTCCAGTCCAAGAAAAATGTCTTAATCAAATAATTGACATTTTGTATTTGTTCATTTGTGTTTGCTCTTGGCTCACCTTACCTTAGTTTGTGTAATGACTCGTGTAATAGCTAAATCCATGACCCAGATTGTTAAGGAAAATGGATTGGGCGATTACATTGAGGTTTGGGTTGTTAGTGTCCAATAACTAGCCCTTTAGCACTCAAACCGAGTGTAGAAGAACAAATAAATCATTGGGAGCCTCATTATATATCACATGTAATAAGAATATGCTCATTGCTTGATGTCTAATAAATGGTGCTTGTCCCTAAATGAATCACAACAATTGTATATTTTTACGTGAATTTGAATTAAAATTTGCAATATTAACAAGTGTGTCGGCTTTCAATGGCTATAGAAAGGAAAAGTGAAAAGGGGGATGTCCCATTTGGTTAAAGATGAAGAAAGAAAAAAACTTTCATGACAATATGATATGGTCCGAACAAGGTGTGAAGACTATACAATATGGTTCAAACAAGGGGATAATAACTATACATTGATGAGATGGAGGTTGTTTCAGAGATGTGCAAAGGGCTTTCAAGCTTTGAAAGTTGACTAGAGTACCAATATTACTCAATTTGGACCAAATTGACTATAAGTAGATAAATGTAAAAAACCAACCTAAAATAAAAAATCATAGAACCATTTTAAAATAGTATAGTTATATATAATGTTTTACTGTTTATAACCATCCAAAATGTCTTATATTCTCAAACATGATAAGTTTATCTCTATTGTGCTTCTCTTCACATATAAATCCTTACAAGTGTCATCACCTTCACCATGTTTGATTTCTTATGACAAAATGGAATTACATTTTCAATAAGAATAACTCATTACTCATCGGTGTTTCACCCGCTAACATCTTACTTCATTGACAAAACTTCTGGTACCGATAATACCTTATGAAACACCTCTTTCCCACATTGTTATACATGTGAGATTATTAGTGACAGATTTTTTTAATAGTGGAATAGCCTCTTATAACCAATTTCCATTTTGCTTGGACTCCCACTTATTTCCCATTTACGAACCACTGGAAAGCAGGAAGAGAACAATTAAGATATTGGATTCCTCAACTGCTTCATTTTCTCTAAAATGGCACTAATTTCAGGCTTCCACAACACTCATCTCAATCTCCATTCTATTTTAGCCAACTATTTGATTTTCTTCTTCCCATATTTTGTAGGTTTGTCTGTCATAAAAAGAGAGGGTTTTAACTCCTTTGAACTAGCACTCAACTGTTTGTGAGCAAGTACAAAGAGAGAAGAAAATATCAGTAGCTGAAAATAGTTTGATAAGGCCAGAATGCCTTCACTGTGAAACGCTGATCAGTCTCATCATATGTTAAATGCAAGATAAAGCCAGATTGCATTGTGCCACCTATTGCAAAATATTACAGGGCAGATAGGAAGTAAGGACCACTAAAAAATTCATTGCAGGATAATGTCAGTTTAACCATTGTAATATGCAATTTTCTCCTGATGAGGGAGACACAAACACCAGTCAAAAGGCTCACACTCACATCAATATACTAATTCCTGCAACAAAATGGCACGTACAAGAGAGATGTGCCGGTTGAATAGGAGCGAATATGTCATTAAATTGGGCTGGTTTTGTGCTGTTTCCACCAGTTGTTTTGGTTTTTGATATGATTTTGTTCCTTGCTATATCTGGATGCTAGATCTTCTTTTGTAATAGGGTAGGGTCCATGGCAAAACCCTCTTTTTACCTATTATCTAAAAAATATGTTATTAAATATTTCATGGCATGAAGATTTTAGGTGTGAGATTCCCACACAGCCTAATGAGGCCTTGAGAAAGTAAAACAAGTATCATGGAAGTGGTAAAGTGGAACCAGAGCTTGGATTGACAATTCTGAAGAAGGAAAATTTCCTTGCAATTATAGAGTACATGTAAAGAAAGACAATCAAATTCAGACTCTGTTCTAAATTTTCAGAGCACTACATAGGTGTGCATCTAATATTAAGTAAACAAAAACACCACATACAACACGAGGCTGAACAGATGCACAATTCACATGCAAAACAAGAAATCAAAGCTGAACAGACATACACACTATATACTGTATACTTGAAGCTCCATTCATCCTTCAAATCGAACAGCCATGTATGCTAACTTTGACCTTTATAAGCCAATGCATGTGTTGTCTCTGAGCGACTCATCCTTCAAATCGAACAGCCATGTATCCTAACTTTGACCTTTATAAGTCGGTGCATACATTGTCTCTGAGTGTCACCGGCTTGTTTTTCAAATCGAACAGCCATGTATGCTAACTTTGACCTTTATAAGCCAATGCATGTGTTGTCTCTGAGCGACTCATCCTTCAAATCGAACAACCATGTATCCTAACTTTGACCTATATAAGTCGGTGCATACGTTGTCTGAGTGTCACCGGCTCGTTCTTCAAATCGAACAACCATGTATGCTAACTTCGACCTTTATAAGTCAGTGCATGCATTGTATCTGAGCGTCACCGGCTCATAATCAATCATTTTAAGAAATCATGTTATCTTAAGACATTCTCCAAACTATATAGATTTTCAATCTTCATGTAAGCAGGTTGTAACCCAGAAAAGGTCATTAGGGAAAACAAAATTATTCATGGCATTCAAGTAATTACTATCCTCTGTGTAAGGACAAACCTTTTCGTCGCCGTCCTTGGGATTGCCTCTGGGACTTTGAAGAAAGCGTTGAATAGAAAAATAGTGCAAGGGTACCCCGTGAACTTCTCCATCGAGGGCAAGATCTGCCATTATCCGTCCCACCAATGGACCCATTTTGAAACCATGGCCAGAGAATCCACAGGCGATCAAGATAGGGGACTTGTCTTTTGACACTGAATTCTTTGTCAATGGCAAAAAATCAAGGATGAAATGCTCATCGGGGGACATTGAATACATGCATGTCTCTGCAAGAGCAGGGCTCTCTGACATAAGATGCCCTTTGAAACATTCAGCTAACCAAGGGCTTAGCTTCTGTTTCAATGCATCCAAATCGGGTACCAAAGTCCTCTGTCTGGATCACATGGGTAACCTCCATGGATTGAGATTTTGAGCAAACCAGGGTATTCCAAAGAGGGCGTCCCAGAAAAACAAGGATCATTGTAACAAGCAAATGTGGGGGAATCCTTTTTCATGCAAAAAACTGTCTAATCCCTCCTTAATTTTCCAATACGCAACGGTGGTATGAATAGGCTGAATAGGCAACTTAATCTCTGAGATTTCACTAGCAAGTTTTCCAGCCCAAGCACCCGCAGCAATCACACATTTTCTTCCGAGTGCAGAGCCCCTCCTGGTGCATACCATGGCCCCATTTGATCCATCCCTCAATTTCCACCCATTGCTAATTTTTATGACTTGGGCATTGTCCCTCAGAGTGGCCCCATTCTTCAAGGCTAAAGCCTGAAACATTGCAACTGCCTTGGTGGCTCTCAGTATTCCTCCTCTAATTGTAACAACAGCAATCCAATCCTCACGAAAATTCATTACCCTGAATCTTAAGGAAGCTTCTTCTGGATTGAGAACTTCATGGGGGATCCCTAGTTTTCTGCAGACGCCTATGATAGATTGGAGGCTCTTGTTTTGGATAGAACCCCTATCTAGCTGCTTGGTTTTTATATGAACTCTGTACCCAATTTCTTGTTGGGCTTCTTCCCAGAGGGAAAAAGCCTCACCCATCATTGCAGTATAGTATTCTTCTGGGTAAGCCTCTCTAATGGTTCTGGATTCGCCATGGGAAGAGCCTCTGTGGTGCAGAAAATCAAATTGGTGAAGAACAGACTTGCCTCTCTTGGCAATCTGATAGGCAGTGCAGCTGCCCATTATGCCTGCTCCTACCACTATCACCTCATACTCACTTTCGATCTCACCCATTACTCCTCTCGCGTGTAACTTTGTTGGGTATTCACCACTTATAAACCCTGTATGCTTACTTATACTCTCATAATGTGTTCCAATCCTTCCTAGGTCCACTTTGTTTGGCAGAGCAGGTCATCTTGGATGGAAATTGCCCTTTATATCCCTACTCTGGTGGGGTACCTATGTTTTAATCAGCTCCACTGTCGCGAGATTCTCTCCTCTCCATTACTGTACTTGCTTACCGTTTACTGATGTCATTATGAAAGTAGTCCTCCTAAAAACATAATATAATGATGAGTATGAGTATTATAATGTATGCAATTACAATGGTCTAACTAATACATTATTTTGAAATATTTATGTCGAAAGGCGTGTTTACAGTGGGAAAGCTCAAGGGGGCTCTAACAACAGATTTTAATTCTTGTCGTCGACATGATCTTCCGTATCTACATTCATGTACTAACGAAATCTTCACCGTCCACGTTATCAACCGTATCAACGTCCAATCGCATGTATACAATGCAATGTGAACGTCGAATGGTATATGTTATTTGATTTAGAGGGATACTTATTACTTTTTTAGTTGATGTTGATAAAGTGTGTGCCCAATCTAGACGCACCATCTGTTTTGAGGGTCAAAACTATGTATTCTTCCCTTGAGTCTTTAGAAAAAAATGTATATTTTTACGCAAGGAACATATTGGACCAAATTTTGGGGATTTTTTGTCAAGTGAAAATTTGGGTATTATAAAGGGAAGAAGGCAAGGTGGTGCTTCTAAGGAATACATGAATGGAGAAAGTTGATTAATAGAGATGTGATTTGATATTTTTAAAAATGGGCCTCCACCTTCTAACATGTACTCGTAGAGACTTATTAATTAGTTTTATGAAGAATGTATATATTATAAAAGTTAAAACTCAAACATGATAGCCTGATAGGTATAGCCCTTCGAATGATATCATTTTCTAATCCCACAACATCAACAACGATCAAAGTGGACCACACAACACATTGGGGTCTTATGGTATATAATTTTTCTACAAGAGTTATATTTTGTCTCAAAATCTTTCCATCATCAATATACATTACGCATGCATTCCCACTCGACCAATTCATTAGATTTTGTTATTGTTGAAGCCTTATCACCATCACAAGATCTTGATCATGCCTTCAATTGCAAAAATGGTAAAAGAGATATTGTTGTAAAACCCCATATGGTATGTGTAGTCTTTGCTCTTAGAAACAATTACGATGATCACCTATTCTGAACATCAAACCTCGTAAAGCATCATCATTGTTGAACAAGAATCCAAACAATTGATGGAAAGAGTCAAAAAATTGCTCAGCCAAACAACTCAGATTCCATGCAACAATTATCTATGAGGACCTCTAGTTCATCTCGTTCCAAAAGGGACTTTTTATGTCCAGAACTTGTAAAATTTATTTGTGAGGCATAATGACCTCTAAAGGTTGCACTAGATGTCATTCTGAAACAAGGACTCAAGACGCTCATTATTCCTCTAACAAAGGGCAACGTAGAGTTTTGAAGGCCAAACATCTCCACAGTTACATAACTTCCAAAAGATGTGAGCCATCCTTTTTAAAAGATAAAATACATTTTTTACTACAGTGGAAGAGAATCCAATATAATGTGTAGTAAAATGGAAGAATGCAAGGAAATAACCCAATGCACACCATGCAATGTGATGTAACAGTATAATGGAAGAGATGGAAAAAAAAGGGTCACAACGATGCAATCTGAGATAAAAAGACACCATATAATGCAAGAATACAATAGAAGCGGAAAATGTTGATACAGAAGATGCAACAACTTGCAGGGATCTTGGGACTATAAGAAAAATATTCCAGTTGGCCTTGCTTTGCATCAAGAAATGGCTCTCTGATTAAACCACCATGCATGATGTTGCCAGAGTTCTAAATTCGATGTTGCCAATGCATGCTCCTTAGCAAGTTCTTAGTATCCGATCGAACCAACTAACCCCATACAAATGTCATATTATAATAAGAAAGCCAACAAATTGACAGAATGAAGAAAACCAACGAAAGATTATTTCATAAAAGAATATCCTATACATTTTCTCCTCAAAAGCAATATTAAAAAAATGTTCTCAATGGTAATGGTGTACTATCTTTAAACAATAGAATTCATTAGATAGATTGAGAAGCCATGTCACCTATCCTTAACATTGAACATGTGATGAGTACTTCTACACTGAAAATCTATACACTATAGTATGACAGTAGATCTACCCTGGTTTGTAAACTGTATTGGGAAAGTTTGGACCTCCTTTTCCCACAGTCATCTTTAACATATTGGAACTATAAAATTGCAAGCCTAGAGTAGTTGTCCACAAATTCTGATTCTTGCCATTGAAATCATCCTTCACTCTAACTGCATGTCTTAAACCAGGGTTATTCTTTGGAGGGTCCAGAGCCATATTTATATCATACCCTCCAATCACATTATTTATTTTGCTTCTAACAGAGGTCTCTTTATTAAAATAATAGGGTGTTCCTTTTACAGGCACAACAACCCATATTGGAATAAGGTGTTTCTTCCTCCAACTGTGAATAAATGATGACAAGAAGTAAAAAACTCACCATAATCTAGAATGTACAATTAATTGTAGTTATGTTTTTAAAACTAACTACACATAATAACTTGCACATTGTTACTTGTTTTACAATGAATAACATGCCACAAGTATTTCCATCCAAGTTATATGATTGCAATATCATTGCCCAAGAAAGGAAAAACAAAATGCAACATTAATGGACATAAGCATTTGCAAATCTTATATCATGGGTGGTAGCGATTTGTGGACTATTTTATTTGAACTAAACATGAATACATTAGAAGGAAACATAAACACCAAAATGTTTGTAAGATGGCCAAAAAACTTAGTCACAATAGAAAATCAACTTCCAAATTTCCTTAATATTTTTTATATCCATACTTGAAATACTTTCATAAGGACTTACCACGTCCTCCATAACCTACTCAGATGCACTGAACCCCATTGTCAACCTTGGGACAAAGCCTTATATGACTTAAAACCATTGTATGTATCCATAGAACACTTGAAATTTGTAATTTCCCTTTCGTCATGTGATCATGAGATGTGTAATTATATTCCTCACCACCACGTATTAAAGCTAATACTATCCATTTTTTAAAACAAACAACCCGTTCTCATAATAAACCGACTCACTTTAATTAAAAATCTACATCTTTATGTAAAAAAACACAGATTTTAAAGATAATCCTCACCGAAAATGTATAAATGGTTTAAACTTTTTTGAAATGCGGGAGAAAAATCAGCGTGGTAGTAGGGAAGGAGGTTTAAACGATGAGAAGAGAATAGAAAAAGCTAGAAAAGGTGGCGAGGCTCAAGCTCGAGCTCGGGGCTCGAAATGACCGGGCAAGTACAAGAATGTTGTAGGGTTGAAGGGCCCACACAAATGGCAAAATGTAGAGAAAACTTCTGAGCGGGTAAATAATTTCTTGTGTCCCACTGTTTGATGAGGCTGAAAATATCTTCCTAAACTTTCTAGCACTCATAATTTTTCAGGATTTCAACATGGAAACCTATTTCCTTACAAATTAAAAGCAATGGCCCCCAACATGGGACCACGCTCTAAGCCATCTCTAAAGAAGATAGGAGGAAAAAAGTTCATTCTAGTTGTCAGGAACGCTAAGAAAACACCAATGTGTACAATATCCTCTTAAATCACCACTTGTATACACCGACTTAAGTCCATCTTGCCGAGACGCCATGGAACGCGTAATGTCAAGAAACACCACAGGAAATGTAGTCCGATGGAGAACCTACTTCAATATCGCCACGTGAGGAGGCATCGGAGGATTGTATGTCGCCATATTCTTCTCAATATCTGGCTCCGTCTCTTTCTCGCACCTGACCCATTTCCCATTTCAGTCATAGATTTCAACTCCAGATATTAAAAATTAAAAATTGAATTTTTATTTGGATTGAAATTTATGAAACGGACTTGTTGAACCTTTCGTAATGACTTAGTGAAGGGTTGTGAAAGAAGACACGAGATTTTTGGAGATCCATGTTTTCTGAGATCCACTTTTCCCACATACTCAATGCCTTCTTATAATCCACCATTGGATCCATGCTCGTATACTCTTTTCTACCTTCCATGATTATTCCCATCTGTTCATAGCACAATTCCAACATTTACAACATCAAAAACTGCATCTAAAGCAAAAAATTCAGTGATTAAATACCTTTGTGGGCCTAAATGATCCAGCCACCATTTTTGACGACTCGAACACCAGCACATCAACACCCTTCCACCGGATTCCATTTTATCAATACCATCTACGTGAAAAATTCGTTTCCCCTGTTCAGTAGTCTCTAGCTGCACCATAAATGGAGCCCAGAAAAACTCCATTGAAATATTATACTCCTGCATAAGAAAAACCAAATTCCTTGATGCATATTTCTTATCACAGATCTGAATGTTGTAAGCATACTTCTTCTTGGAATGAAGGCGTCTGGACCGATTGTATGGAGAAGGCATGCCATTGACTGAAACTAATTTAAGCTTACAGAGTCCCCAACAAACATTAGTCTCTTGCCCCTTAACCTCTCTAGAAGTCGCTCGACATCAAAGGCCCTTCCAAACATTTCTTCAACTATATTATATTTGATGGTTTGACGGCCATCTAGACGTTTTCCAGCTATTTTAACCATTTTTAGATCCCTGCATGCTCAGCTCCATCTGCACTACTTTACACCCATGGTTCGAGATCCTTTGCATAGTTTCCATTGATTGGTCACATTTTTCCTAGATCTCATTTGACGGGTAGTTGCATGTTGATGAGGAGCCCCGCAAGTCCAAAGCAGAGGATTTTTTATCCACTGAGCTGTAGAACCTCCACAATGGAATCATCCTTTGAATCCCCACAGCTTTCTTCTTCTTCAACTTATCTTGTATCTGGATTGTCTAGGGTTCGATTCTCATCCACAACGGTCTCTTTGTTTTTTTCCTCCTTAGTAGCAACAATAACGTCGTTGTTGAAGAAACATTATTTACATCAATGTTTCAATTTGACCTTACCCTTAAAAATTTGTGTTTCTGGCTTTAAATTTCACATTCATATTTTCTTTACTCGTATCATCCTGATTCAACTTGTATTTTGTATGAATCTCCAATATGTCATCCTCAGATCTAAAATCCATGGTGTCTCTGTTTTCTCCTAACAATGTAATAACTTGCACCCCTCCCTCTATCTGATCAAATTTCCTCAGTGAATTAAGCTCTCTGAATCTATGAATCAGATCAGCGTGGTAGTAGGGAAGGAGGTTTAAATGACGAGAAGAGAACAAAAAAAGACAGAAAAGGTGGCAAGGCTCAAGCTCAAGCTTAGGGCTTGAAACGGCCAGGAAAGTACATGAATGTTGCAGGGTTAGAGGGCCCACACAAATGGCCAAATTTCAAGAAAACTTCTAAGCAGGTAAATAATTTCTTGTGCCCCACTGTTTGATGAGGCTGAAAATATCTTCCTAAACTTTCTGGCGCTCATATTTTTTTAGGATTTCAACATGGAAACCTATTTCCTTACAAATTAAAAGCAATGGCCCCTAGCATGGGACCACACTCTAAGCCATCTCTAAAGAATATATGAGGACAAAAGTTCATTCCAGTTGTTCAGAACGCCAAGAAAACACCAATGCGTACAATCTCCTCTTAAATCACCACTTGCATACACCGACTTAAGTCCATCTTGTCGAGACATTGTGGAACACATAATGTCAAGAAACACCACAGGAAATTTAGTCTGACGAAGAACCTACTTCAATATCCCCACATGAGGAGGCATCGGAGGATTCTATGTCGTCGTATTCTTCTCAATCTATGGCTCCGTCTCTTTCTCGCACCTGACCCATTTCCCATTTCAGTCATGGATTTCAACACCAGAGAAAAAAACTTAAAAATTGAATTTTTATTCGGATTGAAATTTATGAAATGGACCTGTTGAACCTTTCGTAATGAATCAGTGAAGGGTTGTGAAAGAAGACACGAGATTTTTGGGGATCCATGTTTTTCGAGATCCACTTTGCCCACATACTCAATGTCTTCTTGTAAGCCACCATTAGATCCATGCTCGTATACTCTTTTCTGCCTTCCATGATTATTCCCATCTGTTCATAGCACAATTCTGACATTTACAACATCAAAAAATGAATCTAAAGTAAGAAAATCAGTGATTAAATACCTTTGTGGGCCTAAATGATCAGGCCACCATTTTGACGACTCGAACACCAGCACATCAATACCCTTCCACCAGATTCCGTTTTATCAATACCATCTACGTGAAAAGTTCTTTTCCCCTGTTTAATAGTCTCCAACTGCACCGTAAATGGAGCCCAGAAAAATTCCATTGAAGCATTATATTCCTGCATAAGAAAAACCAAATTCCTTGATGCATATTTCTTACCACAGATCTGAATGTTGTAAGCATACTTCTTCTTGGAATGAAGGCATCTGGAGTGATTGTATGGAGAAGGCATTTCATTAACTGAAACTGATTTAACTTACAGAGTCCCCAACAAACATTAGTCTCTTTCCCCTCAACCTCTCTAGAAGCCACCCGACATCGAATATGAAGCAAAAGCCATCTCAACTTGTGATATTCCAACAAAAACATCACTAGCTCAGCCAAATATTTTTATTAAATTACTTTTCTATCTCACTGAACGGCAAAACACTCACTCTACGGCAAAATGTGCAGATGGCCATCAAACCGTTAAATTTAATATCGCTGCAGAAACGTCCGAAGGTCCTTTACCATAGGGGGAACGCCTTCGGCATAATAATGTATGCAATTACAATGGTCTAACTAATATATTATTTTGAAATATTTATGCCGAAAGGTGTGTTTACAGTGGGAAATCCTGAGGGGGGCTCTAACAACATATTTTAATTCTTGTCGTCGACATGATCTTCCGTATCTACGTTCATGTACTAATGAAATCTTCACCATCCACATCATCAACCGTATCAACATCCAAGTCAGTATCATGTTTCTTGTTTCACCTTTAATAGCTGCGAATCATTATTTGACAAGTGTAATGTTTTTGTTATGTCTTCCATCACTCCCGACTCAAAGTATTGGGTTTCAAAGCTAAAGCCAAGAATGTAAATGTGCTCAAAAGTAAAATTAAAAAGTAGACATTGATGATCAAGTGGTAACCTACTCTCGCATGTGGATCTTGCTATTGGCATCATCTTGCACTGCACCAATTCATCAAGTGAATGAATCAAATGATTTTTATATGCTTACAAGTGGAACACAAATCTTTGACATGGATCAAACTTCCTCCTTGAAGCTAGGAAATGAAAATATTGTTGTTTAGGCATCGTCTTTCTTCCTTGATGAGGGGATAAATTTTGTATGGATATCCCAGGATTCGTTCCTTCACCGATTTGGGACCCTGCATGCACCAAAAAATAGGGAATTTGTTTGTTATATGCTGAAAAGTGCTTGGTCTAAATTGTATTATTAAAGTTCTATCGTGGAAGATAGATTGCACATTATTCGTGGTTAGATGTTGAAAGTACCTTACCGACGTGCCAATGACAAACTGTGAGAACAAAGTAATTATTATCCCAGATTTACCCCCCACATTAATTTTGATAACTTATTAAAAATGGACTCAACAATTTTTAATTGGTATGGGACGTCTAAACGATCGTCAAAATTCCCTTCCCAAAAGCACTAGTTGTTGGCTTTCAAAAACCTACAGGAGACTAAACCAATTCATTAGCGAGGTCTAACAAAAGTCAATAGACATTCATTTGGCCGTCAAATTCAACGTTAAACATCAAACAACAGGCCATGCGGTGCCATTCCGGCTCTCCTCAAAGCATTTGGGCTCCGTGGACCTTAAGTCCCCAGATTAAATTGTGTTAGATAATTCTATCAGGTCCTGTCAAGGTCAAGGCAAGTCAAGGTAACATGTCTTTTGACGTGGTGAAATTTAGTCACTTCTTCAAGCAGGTGCATTCTTGGACCTCAAGTCCGTGAAATAAACTAAGTTCAATAATTCATTGGGTTTGGGCTAAGTCAGCAAGGTCAATAGGTGATGTGACAATAATTTTGAAGCCAAAAAATTTCTTAGTTTGAGCAAGTTAAAGGTTGTGACGCAAAGTCATCAAAATCCAGACATTTGTAAAATCCAAAGCTATGTGGAACCTTTTCAATGGCTAACATTTTGCAGTCTGACATTGCGAAGGTTAAGGGCAAGTCTGACACACTGACATTGTGAAGGAGCATGGAGGTTTCCTATTGGAGCATGGAGCTAAAAGGAAGTATGACAAACCAAGGGGTGTGGAGATTCCTCATTGGTCAGCGTTTCACATAGGGTAGAGGAGGAAATCAAAAGGACTGACATTTCCAAGTGCGTGGAGATTCCTCATTGGCTCACACTTCGCAATGGTCAGTCAGGGTCTAAGTCAAAAGGTAAATTGTGAAGGATTGTGGAGCCATTTCATTGGTTAATACTTCATATTGGCCAGTATTTTTTAAAGGACAGTCTGACGCCATGCAGGAACATGGAAATTTTATAGTGGCTCATATTTCTTAATACGTCAGACCTTCTTAAAGGCCACATAATGCAAAGAAAATAAAAGGAAGAAAAATCTCGACCCTGCAAGCTAATGAAATACTTACACATGGAAAAAGATGAAACAGTGCACACGTAGGGAGAGACTGATCCTCGAGCTAATCAAAGGCTACCATGTGTCAAGTTCTTGAGCTTCCCGACATGCAAAATTTTAAGTGGCCATATCTTTCGACTCCGAACTCCAAATCTAGCAAACTTTATATCGATGGAAAGATATCCGAGCCCTTCAACTTGGCATCATAAAAATAATATTTTGGTGGCATTTGGTGGGTGAAAAATGGAAAAAACCAGTTTGGGATATTAATATGTAGACTCAGACAACTCAACTACCTAAATTGATGAGTATGGGCTCTTATCTTCTCCTTGGCTTCTTTAGCAAGAAAATAATCATTGGGAAATGGATTCATGAGGGAATCCATAATGTTTTCAAACACTTAATGCATGAAAATAGTGGTTGGAGGCCTAAAAAATCTGTGTTGCAGGGAAAAATAGATCTTTGTTAATGACAAAATCAAATATGATCTTTTTCCCTCTTCTCTTTCTTTTCTTTAAGCATTGTAAAATCTTTCATTTTGAAAACAATGGACATTCTTATCTTCAAAAAAACCATCTCAATATGGTCTCCCAAGAAGCTATGAACTTCAAGCCTTTATTTTGGCCTCTATAAAGGCGTTATTGCCTTCCTTTCAGCTGTAATGGACTATGCATAGCAATAAAATATGGTGTTTTTGGCCATCTTCTACCCTATAGCTGTGTTTTATTTGCATCTTGCCTTCATTTACTCTTGTAATGTTATTCATATCTCTCTCATTCGTAGGCTCCCTTTTGACTGTGTTTAATGTTCATCACCCTTTTCTTGGTGTTATCACCACCTTTTAGCTCAAGATTTCCCTTTTTTCCATCTCCTTCTAACCCTGGTCCCTTGTAATGTTTAGCTTAGGATTTTCTTTTTACATTTAGAGTAGATTTAGCATTAGGAATAGGTAGAGGATCCAACCTTCTCTGGAGGTTTGTCTCATAGTGTAAGTCTTATAACTTGAGATATGGTCCCATGTTAGTAAAAATTAGGGATGTACAATGCATAATCCCAGAGTGCTAATTTTTTTACATAACTTTTTTGGCATGCCCGGTGGGACTAGTTTGAAGTGCTCTACAACTTCATACCAGAAAGGTTGATGTGGTTTTGGTGGTATCCAACCTTTAAAGGTAGTTGTCAACACATTTGGAGACTTCATTGATTCCAAAAAACTCATTTTCTTGGGTTTCAGACATTTTCCTCCATTCCCCCATTCATTCCCATGCCCCCATCTTCTCATGGCTCTCTAAAGAGCTCTTCCATTCTCACATTTCAGTTCCAACCCTCTCCATTTGCAGAAGTGGGATGTTATTCCCAAAATAGCCCTGAAAAACTTGCCTCTTCCTTGGAAATGGAGATCAATCTCTTATTGATCACATTCAAGATATAGAAAACCATTGTTCCATTCACAACATCAAAAAAGATAACGTTTTCCTTAGACTTCTAGTTTCATCATTCAGAGGCAACACAAAATATTGGTAAAGTAGTTTGGTTCCACAATCCATTTCTAGATGGAATCAGCTAGGAGAAAAACTTCACAGCCGATACAAGGAGGATACATATGTCATTTACCTCATGGAACATCTCAGCAAAATATAGTAGACTTCAATGGAGTTTATCCCTGATTTCAACATCATATTTACAAGGACTTGGAATAGAATTCCTTGAGAATTCAAACCCCCACAAGGTATGACATTCTTGTATTATTTGAGGTCCTTTGATGTTGATCTATCTATATTGATTCAATCCCTAGGAGGCAGTAGTCTTCCTCAAGATTTTTCCATTGTGTCTCAAGATGAGAAGATGCTTATTCAAAATGGAAAAAGAAAACCCATCTCTATTGCTGCAATTCTTCCCTCACCACCTCAAATTCGTCCCTCCCCTTGCACAAATAAAGAAAAATCCTTTGTTCCTTTACAAAATCAGGAAGAATGGTTTGGTTCATTGAATTCTTCCCATATTCATGTACTCCTTTTCCAAATTTCAAATGCCCAACACCTCATTTGATATTTTCCACGAAGCCAAATAAAACGCAATTTGTTTGATTCACTGCGCGTGCAGTTTTTAGCATGTTAGGGTGACTCACTTTGAGAGTTGATATTTTGAACTTGGATGATCATCAAGAGAAAATAATTATTTATATGGATTCTCCCCACCTTCATATGCTCCCTTTCCAAGTTGTAGATTCCCAGGGTGACGTTTGGTATTTTTCCCAGGCTAAAACCAAACGAGATTTTCACAGTTTTACACTTGCATTTTCCTAGCGTTCAGAAGAGTCAACTTTGAATTTTAATATTTCATTGAATAATTTGATTTGGTAAAAAAATATCTGATCCAAAAACTTTTGGTACCTTAATAAACTCCCTCATCTAGTGATATTTTCTCATAACAAGATTTTTATTTTTCCTAGGGCAGTTTCAGAGGCGATTTGTGTAGTTTTGTAAGAAGGAAGTAATACCCTGAAATCACACTTATGTCACAATCATGTCATCTTCAAACAAAAATATGTTGCGGTATGGATTCCAGGGCATTCTACTCACCTCGAAACTCCATTCAGAGTATGAGAACATCACCGATACCAACTTGGGACAACGTCGACGTAGGTCGATCTTTGAGCGCATATCAACCAAGAGCGAGTCATAATTCTCATGAAGCTTGTTCTAAATTGGTCATCACTTGCCATGGATGCACCATGACACCTGCATAGTGTGGTGATTCAACTCTATGTCCCTGAAGCAGAAGCAACCTTCTGACTCTCCTCATTATGCATATAGGTCGTAGCTATTGGCCAGAGGTCTTTTTGGAGTCAAAAGTCATTGATATCGACAAAGATCGATAATGGGATAAACTTGTCTACATAAATTTTCTTCACTTAATCATTATACGGATATATTCAACAACAAATCAATATAAATGACAATTGAAGTTATGTGGATCATCAAACAAGGCCACATCATTCAAGTGTGTCCTTGTCAGCTCTCAGTTAGTAGTGGGCACGAAAATTCATCGATCAATCTTAAAGTTGGAGCGTTTGTTATACAGGAAAATTCATTCTTAAGCAAGGTGAAGGCTGATACTGGGAGCCACCATTAACTTCAAATGATGGATGGATGAGGACCTTAGATGTAGATGTGGATCTAAGGGCGCAAATAAGATAGATGCATAATATAAAGAAATTGGATCTACAAAACTGAAATAGATAAGATTAGATCAAAATATGTGGGGGTTTCGTGGACAGTGCTGATTCCAAGAGGATTTTAACTCCCTTGGAGGATGTCAACCCCATGTCAGACAAGATAATAACAGATCATGAACATTAGTAATGGAATATAAAATGACAAGTAACTAAAATGACGAGGGAACTTAGCTTGTGCTCTGTTATGGAGATGAACCGGGCATCAAGATGGCAAGATAATGAACCATGGCAAAGGTTTCTTCCTGAAACTGGCAGAACTTAAAATAAGCTCTTTCTTCTCTTCTCAGGTCCTAGGTCTCTCCAGGTCTTATTGAAAAATATAGTCAGCGTGTTCACCTGATTCTTAGGACGTTTCTTTGAAGTATTAACGAAACAGATAGAGGTAACGGGCGTAGAGGACTACCTATTTTAATGTTGGTTGATGGTTGTGTGCGTGTATGACTCCGAAGGCCACATTTGATTGTGCAGAGATTCTTTTGGCTAGGAGGAAACTACTATAATGATATCCAAGACCACAGAAAAGAGTTTTAAAACAATATGTGCAGTGAAATAAACTCGTCGTTGTGCTAGATCCAGGAAGGGTGTACTCATCAACGGCTGTCAGTCCATAT
>CM034151.1:50503263-50514818 GCA_019776745.2 Taxus chinensis
ACGTCTATGGAATCCTTTCATCTTGCTGCGCCCCTTTTGCCTGTCACTTTCCCTAGAGCCACCTTGGTTATCTGATAATCAGAAGCGGTTATATCCTCTCTAGTTTTGTCAGCCAAGGGAGTGGCAATCTCTGCGAACTTATCTCCTGAAGCATCCACCAAAACCCTTGAAACTATTTTGGGTTTCTTGGCTGATTTCACAGTAGAAACCTTGAGTGAGCTGAAATCAAAGGCTGGCAGGGGTACAATCACTTTCCTCTTCCTCGGAGTTTGCTCGAGTAGCCATTGTGGCGTATCAGAGGAAACTGCCAATGTTGTAGTAACTGGTATTCTACTCTCAAGGGGAGAAGATTCTACTATTGGAGGGGGAACAGTAGCCAACGTGGTAGTAGATGCAACAACGAGAGGTACAGGTTGGGGCGTACTGGTGATCACTTGGGTTCCAGCAGAGAGGGGTGAAAGCCCAGAGAAAATACTGGCCATGGTTGCAGAAGTGGATGGAGAATGAGGAGGTAGAAGTGGATGTGAGGGAAGAGGTGCAGATTTAGATTCCAAAGCCTTGAATGCAAGAGATAAGGTCTCTCCAGTTGAGCAATCAGCAAATGGTGAAGACAGAAGCTGGCTTCCTCCTTCTTCCAAATTAGTTTCTCCTATTTCTGGTGGTGTTGGTGATTCTGGCACAACCACCGTTTGAGCTGGAGAAACAATTGAAGAGATTTGTCTTTCTTTCCTCTTCTTGGGAATCCTGATTTTTATAGGCCCCCCAGGAGATTCTTTGTCCTTTTTCTTTTGGGAGGGCCCCACCTCCGAAGCAGCCAACTTGGGAAACTTGTCATCTTTAAAATTCATGCCCCAAGAGGAGAACCATTTTTTGGTGCGAGCAAGAATGAGAGCCGACCTATCTGTGATAGAGGCTTTTTCGCTGGCCGACCAATCAATAGGTGGAAAAACGTATCGATCTTCATTAAGCCCATCATAGGACATATCCAACACACTTTCATTGTCAGTCGTGCCATATGGCAAATCAAAAAGCTCCAGCGTCTGAATCTCATTAATAGTCAACCTACTATTATCTTTTCTGCGAACCGCAACTTCGTTACGCAGATCAACCCATATATCCTCAATGTCGGGCCTGTGCAGATGTTGGGCTCCATAGGCTCTAAGCACTCCTCGGATGTCAAAACCATCCCGGGACTTCATATGCTTCTTTAATTTTTCCTGAAGTTCACATTCAACATTTTTGGCCTTTGCCACTGTCGAGCAAGTATATCTCCCAATAGAAATTGGGAAGGATACTGCTGCCTTATGCTTGCTTTGTTGGAATTTGTGAAAATCCAACAGCTGTCTGACCAATTCTATCAATATCAATCTATCCCCTGGATAGCGAGGAAGACGGAAAGGCTCTCCCGAGTACATGACTGTTCGAAGATATGTAAACTTCTTGAATTGCAAGAAGATACACCCCCATTTAGATACTTCAGTCCAAGCCTCGTCTGAGACTCTTGTCTTTCTTAGTTCCGGGTTCAGCCGGCAGATATTCTCGTAGAAGAAGGCATCATTTACCCTTCTAAAATGCTCTTTGGACCCCTTCTTGGTCAATTGAGGGAAATATTTATAAACTGGGTTTGTCGTTCTGCTTCCCTTAGTATCCAGCCCAGGATAGTTCCTCATCCCGGCGGCTGCATAAGCCACATATAAAAAGATATAAAACCTTCCAGTCGACAAGACCGTCGTCATCTGAGAATCAATTTCATTGCTGATAAGGGTTCCCCAGTCAATCCCTTGTTGGTTCTTCTTGATGGTGACCATAAACTGATACATCCATCCATGAAATAAATTTGATTCCAGCAAGCCAAAAACCCGGCTCAGCAGGGTGATAATATCATTGATTTCTTGTATGAAATCACATCTAGGGATAGTCCTTGGAAATCTAGATACTGCTGGTTTAGCCTTGATCAGGAACTTCTTGTTGACATCCTTAATGCAATTTTCCTGGTTACTGTCCCAGGCCTTCTGAGCCGACTTGATGTTTAGGTCCCCATACTCTTCGAAATTAGGTATTTTTAGAAGATCATCAAAATACGCTCCATCTAGCCTGATCACTACCTCACCAGCCTGGCTCTTCACGGAACGAGAAGCCGAGTCATAAGTAGACGCACAAGCCAAAACAAATTCTGGACATTGGGCGGACATGGGAAAGCCTGCTGCAAGGGGCAAGCCACTGTCAGCTATAGCTTTCATCCATGGGGTTTGAGAGGAACTCTTCACCCTATTCCAGAAGTCATCCATATCTATATTGCCAAGTTCAGTGTCCCTGATATCATAATTGCAATCGATGTATGATGGGGATTCTGGCTTCTTGAACTTATACTTCATCCTGCTAGACTTCTCGGCCTTCTCCTGAGATGGACCAGGATCCGACATGAAGAATGTTGGAGGGAGAAAGGCTTAAAACTCAGGAGATGCTGTCCACACTAAAAATCCCGATTGACTGAATACGCCGGAAGAATAGGAAAGTCCGACACGCTTAGGAGGATATCGGAAAACCCTGAGAACCCGACGAGTTTGATATGTTGGAACTTTGGCAAATCCCGACACTTGCTTTTGATGACAGAAACTCAGAGATACCCGACACTCACTGTCAATGGTGGAAACGGGAAGAAACCCGACACTTGCTTTTGAGGTCGGAACGTTGAGAAACCCCGACACTTGCTTTTGAGGTCGGAACGTTGAGAAACCCCGACACTTGCTTTTGAGGTCGGAACGTTGAGAAACCCCAACACTTGCTTTTGAGGTCGGAACGTTGAGAAACCCCGACACTTCAAGCTTCCAATATACTTCAGACCTTTGAACCTGCAAAACAGTCTTCAAAAACCGAGAAGCAAAAACAGAGTCTTTCTTGAATTCAAAACATACAACTTCCTTTTTCTTTTTTGTTACCCATGCATCATGCATATAATTAGAATTTGGAAGAAACAGCACCAATTGATAGTTCAGAAGAGAAAAACCCTAAAAACCTAAAACCCTTTCCAAAGCAACTCAAAAAGAAGAAGGAAAGAAAACCTTCAACACCCGGCAAGAAATTGGGAGGAAAATACGCGCAATCGATCGATAAAAACCCAGAATAAAGAAGGGAAAGAACAATACCTTCAATTCGAGAAATGTAAGATCAAAAATAGACGATCCAATCGAGCAAGATGAGTTTTCAGGTTTTGAAAACGGAAGAGCACGCGCGAATAATCCACGAATAAAAAATATGAATGGTAAGAATGACGTGGAAATCCGCGTATTTATAGAGAAAATGGCAATTATCTACCACTTCAGCTCGGCACGTGCCAACTCACCGACCACTCGGCATGAATGCCATGTCAGCATGTTGGAGGGGTCCGAAAACCCGACACGAGGAGATTTAGTGCAATTCGGGTTTCGGGTTTCGGAAAACATGATGCATAAAGCATGAGGTGCTTAGATGTTACATAGCCCCGAAAACCCGAATACAAAGGATTGAGCGGACTTCAGGAATCGGAAAGCATGGAGCATAAAACATGTTTTGGATCATGGATGTTCCGATGCTTTGGGGTTCCGAAAACCCGAATACAAAGGATTTTCTCAATACAAGGCGGGTCTTGGGTTTCGGAAGACAGACGACACAAAGCAGGTTTTAACTTAGGTATGTTCCGATGCGTTGGATGTCCGAAAACCTGATTTTCGACAACTATAGAGGTAGGTTTCGGGTTTCGGAAGATACAAGACATAAAGCATGTTTAAACTTATGTCAAACTGTTGGTAACACCCGAAAACCGCGATTCTCTTTAAAAGAGGCCATAATGCAAAATCACTTCGAAAAGTTTCGTAGGGGTTATCCGATCGTTTTGTCGTGAACTCAAAACGGGGATAACAGAATATCGAAATTTTATATGAATGCCCAAGCAAATGGATATAGGTGGAATATAAGATTGAATTGGATTCTCAAAGCCAATCCATGCCCAGGCAATGAATTCATGTAGAATCTCTAACAGTGTTATTCAAGTCTTCTTTTCCTTCGCCCTTGAAAGGAACGATAACTAGGTCGTACGAAGCCAAGAACACAGATGTTAATCAAAACACCACGATCAATAAGCATGAAAGCAATTCACCAAAATAGCTTTACATAAAACATTTGCAAACAAATGAGCAGCAATATCAATATATTATTATGGAACTCAATGTAATACATTGAGAATGGGCCTTGCTTAAATAGGCAAGGAATAACAATCTAAGAACCAGTCAAGGTCGTAGATCAAGCCATAAATCAAGGAAATAACTAGTCATCAAAGAACTAGTCAAGACCATAGATTTAGGAGAGAACTAGACATCAAGGATCTAGTCAATACAATAGATCAAGGAAAGAACTATACCTAATAACTAGATAATATCTCCTAACCTATACCTAATAACTAAATAATATCTCCTAATATCTAAATAAGATAAAACAAATATCCACACACATAAGTGTGTGAGGATAAAATACAATAAAGGTAAATAAAGTACCTAGGTGAACATGAGCTAAGGTAAATACCCTACTCTAACAGCCCTAGATGCTTCAGATATCAATTTCCGTTCACCATGAAGCTCAATTTTGGTGCCACGTGTCTTGATGAACTATTAGCGCTAATATAGTCTTTCACAACCATATAAGCTTCAAAAAAAAAAACATTCAAATCCAATAAAATTGTGGATGAGAATCGAAGATTAGACAATGATATGCCTTTTAAATCACTACAGTGTTCAGTTTTATGATGTTGATGATTCCAAACTATGTGGGAGATGGGACGATCTTCAGAATAGATGCACGTCTAATTCAATATGACCATGGTCAGCTAGATAAAAGACGTCTAGAATGATGGCGTAAATAATTCTTGGAGATATAATGAGCCTTGAATGAATCAAATTATACATATGAGATTGAATGGTTGTAAAAAATAGACCCAAACGCTTAAGTCGTACATAGAATAAATAACACAAATATCAACTTAAAACAATTTTTTAATTAATATAGATTGCATACAAAGGGAAATCAAGTACATTACATCGCCCTTCTAAAACTAAATCATTTTTCTCTGATACCAAATAAAATTTATCACCATCTATATTCATTGTTGAGCATGGTTACATTTTTATAAGAGTAATAGTACTTGTAACTAAGAATCCCTAGATTATAGAATCCTACCAATATGTCGTTCATATTATGGGTTGTTTTTATATAATAACAACCTCATGGGCACAAACAAATCTAAATACGTAAACCATAAAATATAATATGTGAACACTAACCACATAATTCCTAACACAGCCTTAAAAGATGAATTTTTCCAAGTTAACCAAAATGTTAGAAATGAAGATCAAATTAAATTTTTTATTCTTAAGATCGCTCAAAAGCGCAAGAGAAGAGCATACATGACATTTGATCTAACTTAAGAAAATGTAAAAACAAACATTATCAAAGAATGTGAGTGTTAGAAACTTATTTTTAAAGTAAAAACCTGCAAGTCAGAAGTCATAAAACATGTAAAAATAACATGAAACACAAAAATTGGATTTTATTAATTTTGAAATTTGAGCAAAAAAAATTGACACAAAATGCTAGCCGCATGCAATTTGATGCTAGCGTGTAAAATCTAATGCTGACACATGCAAGCAAAAAGGACTAAAAAAGCCAAAATTATGTAGGCACATGCAGTGGTGACAGTAGCATAATGTAAGCTTACACTAGTGCATGAAGGAAGACACAAACGCGTGCAATGTTAATGTTGACACGTGCAGGGTAAATAGTAGTGCGTGAAGGTTTTCTATGCAGACATAGAGAAAAAACACAGAGAACACTAGTGTAGATCTAGAGAAATGCTAATGCAAGGAAGGATGACACTAGAAAAATGAACGGTAGTGCATGAATTTAAATGGTAGAATGTGAAGTTTAACATAGGCGTAGGCATGTTTAACGCGCTAGCGCAGACAGTCTATGTTTCTAAAAAACACATGAAAAATAACCCAAAAATGTCAAAAAGATTGGATTTTTTAAGATAAGTCTCAAATTTGGTAACACCCTACCTTCTTCACACCTGTAAGAATACTCAACACATGTAAACTCAAAAAAACAAGTTAAGAAAGACAATTTATTTCAACATGTGTTAAAAAGAGTTTACCTATGCAAAACTTAACAACAAAAAACTAAATAATGCATGTGAGACAAAAGGGGACTCCCATTGGGAATGCCATATGTATGCATGTGAATGAATTAATCTAAGTTAATGAAAGGAAACTAACACCAAGTAGATTGCTAACTTAGTTATTCAAACATAAACATCATGCATAAACTGATAAGATTTAATTGAAAGTCTGAAATGAAGCAAACAACTACAACCAAAGGGCCGAAAACTGATCACAAGAGCCTGTATTGTCATTTCCACGTCCAAAATACTTCATACAACTTCAAAAGGTAAGAAAATTGTTACAACCATCAATAGGGAATGAATACTTGCAAAAATCACTACACTTGTTGAAGGTGAAAGAAAAGCTTGCTATCCAAGCAATGGTTCCCCCAAAAATGGCCAATCTAGCTTTTTGTAATGCATGGGGTCGAGCCCCTAGGAGAGAGGAAAACATGTAACAAATGTGGAGCCATTCCTCATTGAAAAATGCATTAAAATAGCATTTCATCCTTATGGAAGAACCCATGCCCTAACTTTTGGCCATACTGTAAGGAGAATGCGACCCATTTTGCATTAAAACTGGTTGTTGACTCACTTCGGCCAGTACCTACGTGGTAGAGGACGTTTCTTCTTGATTTCTCTCTCCAAACTGAACCACAATGCAAGATTGACACCCTTGACTCTTGTATATCATTTCACGACAGCTTTCCATTGATATAAAGAATGTGGAATCCCACTCTGGATCGAAAGTTATGGCCATTTGAAGATTTAGGGCAAAACAGGCCCAGACGGATCGACGATAAAACGTCTGAATGTTGACCCGTTTTGTTCGTTGGAAAAAATTTCAATTTTTTCCACTCTCCTCCACTTGTATGACACGTGTCAAGATTCCATTCGGTGGAGGGGGCAGTGGGCCAAAACAGCACACTTTTGGACTTTTTCGGCAAAACATTTTTGCCAAAAAAATTCTAGTTTTTTTGTCCCCGCTCCGTTTGGGTTTGATCGTGAAGAAACATGGCGAGATTTATTCGTGGGCGGCCTGTGGGAAAATGTTTTACCTTGCACCCAAACACTTAAGCAATTTTTTTCAACTTTCTTCCCCTTCTCCACACGTGGCAAGTTCTGATTCACCGCGGCCTACCTTTTTTTTCTGTTCGGCCTTTTCAAAACCTTCTCCGTCCCACACGTCGCCTCACTCGCGTCTTTGGATCCCCTATCCTGGACAATATCTCTGAACTTTGAACTGCCCGAAATGACTATCTTTTGGAAATCCGGGGTCCGTTTTCACGTCCCAACGTGTACTTTTGTCCCTGCTTCCTATATGCATATCTCCGAACTACCCTAAATGGACTTCTTTCGGTAATCGGCCGATTCGCGTCCACGTGCCCTCACGTACTTTTGTCCCGACTGCCCGTACGAATATCTCCGAACTGCCTGAAATGGACTGTTCTTCTTTCTGTAAATTCAGCTGATTCGCGTCCCGCACTTACTTTTTGTCCCAACTGTCTCGATGAAAATCTCCTACTTCGGCCGATTTCAGTCTTCCCTTGTTTCCTGTTTTAGCTTTTCACCTTTGTCTTCGCTCCCTCGCGTACTGTTTTCCCTCCCGGCTGTCCCGGAATGATATCTCCTCCGAACTGCATAAATGGACATCTTTCGCAATCACCGATTCATCCATCCCGCACATACTTTTTGTACCGGCTATCCCAAACCCCGAAACCAAAACTTAGACGATTTTTTCGTTCCGGCTTTCAGCCATTTTGGGCTTTTCGCGTTCCCACTTTCCCGCGACCGCCTGTGACAAAAATTTCTGACTTGTGGAGCCCGATTTTTTTTTTTCTGCCCCAAGGTTGGTAACGACGAACCTCAGTATGACCCGAACTGGTTTAAAACAGTTCTGTAACCTTATTTTTTGCATTTTTCCATTTTTCAACTTGTTGGATTTCTTCTTGGATGGGAGGTTAGAGAGAGCGAGGGGCCCCCAAAAAACATGATTTGGGCTCGAATCATCTACGTGCTTCAGAACTGAATAATTTGATGATGTTATCAAAATTACCTTGAGGGTGAATTTTGGATAACAGTAATTTTCCCTGTTCTAAATATGTAATTTCGAACACACACTCCAAACAACCCATTCTTAAATAGATCAAACATATGACAGAGTAATACTTGGTAAACTACCGATCTATTAATGTTTAAACACTAAAGTATTGAATAACTTTTCTGTATATACGTAGACTGGTTTTTTACTATTAGGGTATTGAGTGATCTATCTAAGGAGCATAAACTAAATAGTTGTTACCAATATTCATATGTTGGATAATATCCTTCGATAGGTGGAAATAGGACAACACAACAGTAGCTTATGATACTTTGGACAAATATTCTAACATACTGTTCGTATTATTATTTTCTGACGACATAACCGTCAACCATATATGTCATTAACCCCCACTTCTATTGTAGGAGAATGTCTTTACTGACTTCCGTCAGTCCTCTTGACCAAGGTTTTAAACCCTAGTTCTGGTTAAACAACGTAGGTCATGAGAGGAAGGAGATCAAAAAAGACTTAGGATTAGATTGGCAACTGGGTAAACCTAAGTCAACCCCATGTGCCAAGGTACCCTGAGTCATAGATGGCGGCTTCATATCGTACTACTCTACTTCCCAATCCTAGAGAGAAACTAGTTCAGTCCAAAGTGTGTTAGATCTGATGATCAATGCAGAAGGTGTTGTTCACTGTCAACTAACATGTTGTATCCTCGAGAAGATCCTAATGTTCCCTCAAAGGGACAACCTATAGTCGGTGTGTGCCAAACATCCCTACAGAACCACCGCGTCGATATAGTACATCGCCTTTAGAGCTTAATTAAGTTTGATTAATTTGGATTCGTAAGGCAGATTTCAGCACTTTGGGCCCAAACTCTAAGCCCACTCTTCCCTAGTTCTTTTCCAAATCAGGTTCCATTAACCTTGCTAACTTCCTTAAATTAATATTTCTTTCGATGTTTTGATAACTTTGGCTCCACAAGCACTACCAGAAAAGGACATACCCCTCTTAAGTTCCATTTAATGTGACTTATATCTCTTAATGCAGTGTAACAACCTCGAGGCTTAAAACATATAGTTTTAGGAAATGCAGTCTAATTATATTATCAATCTTCTTGTTGTCACACTTTCATAGAAGCGAATAGTCTCCTCTTCTGGTTAAGTTTTCCAAGTTTAACACACCCTTAAGTCCGTTACAAATGTCATGTTCATAGTTTTCATTTTAAGTTCCATTATACGTTACTTAGTAGATAATGTGTTTATAGGATCATTGAAATTATTCAAACTTATTTAGTTTGCAAAAAGTCACAATTAGGGAATTACTCTAAATCCCTTTTCCTACTTATCCAATAACACTATTGAGATATACAAATAACAGTGAAGAATATCAATAGGATAGGATCCATCTCTTTTTACAAAAGTACCAAGATAATTTACATGCTTCATCACACCAAAAACTTCTCATTCGACATTTTCATTTTCAAAACTTAAAGATTTACCACTTATGCATTTCAACAGACTGCAGACAACCACCTTCATTCAAAGAGAATAAATTTTCTTTTTTCCATACCACTTAATAACATAATCAAGAATTTTCCTTCACAAAAAGCACTAAGATCAGCCAATGCATCATATAAGTTTTTTCCCTTCTTTTATCACGTATGAAGTCCATCGCAAAAATGCTAGCACGATCAGTTTCAATGAACTGAGCATGAGAGCACTAGCTTAAATGAAGTCCATTCCACTAATATTGTTTCCAAGAAAAAACAACCCTGCTTTAATGACACAGTACTTCAACCCCTAAGCATAAGTAACATCAATAAAATAAGACAACACGAACCAAGATTTAACAAAAAAGCAGAACATACTTAATCTATAAATATGTCTTACAAATTAAAGTATCATTGGTCCCATCAATATCTTCCCAACAGCAAATCATAATTCTTTTGCTTCAATTCTACCAAATATAATACAACACTTAAATCTTTACTATAGAACATGAGTGTTTATAGTTATTCCCTCTTGGATGTTTCAAATCTACTTCAAGTAAGAATGAGAAAACCTTTCCCAATATGCCAACGACATAACATCAACAAGGCAAAACAGGTGTATATCAATTTCTTAAACTGTTCCTCTTAAAGGTCCTCTACGTTAAATCACATTTTAAGGTATTCATCATAACAGAATAAGATCCAAACTATATATCTTCTTTCAACGTAATAAAAATAGTTTTACCTCTCTCAACATTAGTTTAAGTTCTTTCAAGAGTCCCAGGAAAAGAAACAGATCAAACTTCAAGGAAGAAGAAAACTAAATCTACCTTCCTCTACAACTTCACATTATAATGCAAAATTCTACTTTCCATTAGAACATTGTAAAAATGAAACTCATCACCACAGTCGCCAAGGACAGGTAAGTGGTCACAGTGTGCCTTTCAAAGATGTATCAACATAACACCTCGTTCATTGGACCAGAATAGCCTAAGGTAAGAAGAAACATGCCCCCTTTTTCTTTCTTAGGTTCCCTTTACCATCCACCGTGAAGTTCCATCAATCCATCCAGTAATTTCCCCCCTTCTATCTTTATAAGAATAGTGAATTTCCCACAGTCACACAGTCAGTTTTAATCGCAATTAACCTTCCAAACCTGAAATTCATTTATTGGACCCTCAAGTGACCAGAAATCTAAGTAGATGCTATCCCTCAATTTTCCAATATTTAAGGGAGAACTATCTCGACAGTAATTCCCATGCATCACTGCAATAACTACAAGATTGGATTCCAAATACAGATACCAAATAAGAATGATTCCAATCAAAATCTCTAAGAGTTTATCTAACAACCAATAAGCCATGCTTTCCAGTTTTCTCCTACACATGTAATTTATCAAGCTTCCCTAAATCTAAACCCTCCATTCCGTAATAAACTATTTACATGACAAGAGCAACAACTAATAAAAATATGTTCAGTGAAAGACTTAATTACAAATCCGACACAATGTAAAGATAAGCTCCCTCAGAGGTCAGATCATTCCAAATAGCTTTTACACCAAGTTTGGGTACAATATGTTTCCCTATTTAGTTTTTTTTAAATTAGGAGTCAAAATACTATAATGACTGAACCAACACATCGTTCAGGTTACCTTTCCCATTAAAACACCAAGTACTAGACTGATTGCATAGTGTGCAATCCCAATTCACAAACATGATTCATAAATACAAACACTGTACGCCATACCGATACCTGAAACTAACTCACTTAAGATAGTTCGAGTAGAGGAAGAATGCTTCCATTTTCATTACATCCTATCAACCCTGTTT